>MU224050.1:1424093-1445077 GCA_018584345.1 Thuja plicata | reverse complement strand
ACACATCCTATGCAAGTGGAATTCCCAGATTCTGAAATTGTGAATGTAGAAGCTAAGACATGGAATTTATACTTTGATGGATCTTATACCCAAAATGGTAGTGGAGCAGGCATTCTTTTGATTACACCACAAGGTTACACAATCCCAAAATATTACAAGTTATTGTTCCCGTACACCAATAATATAGGAGAGTATGAAGCTTTGGTCATAGGAATCAAGATGGCCTTGGAATGGAATGTCAAAGAATTACAAGTCTATGTGGACTCTCAATTAGTCATTAATCAAGTTAATGATGAATATAATACTAAGGATGAAAAACTGATGCCTTACAAGAAATTGGTGGATGATTGGAAAAAGTACTTTGCTTTGATCACTTTTGAACAAATTCCAAGAGATAAGAATAGAGCAGCGGATGCAATGGATACCTTGGCATATTTACTTCAAATGCCCGATCAAAATGAAAAGTATGAGTTCTTGGTGGAAGAATTGGTTAAACCAACATTTGACCTACCTGATACCCAAATTATTTCTCTTTTGAATGGACATGACTCACCATGGTATGGACCCATCTATAACCACCTAAAAGATCAAACCCTACCTATAGACCAAACCCATGCTCAAAAGTGAAATTTCATAAGACAAGTGGCCCGTTATACCATCCTTTCTGACACATTGTATTGTAAAGGTCTTGACGGAATGCTCCTTAGATGTCTTGAGGAAGAAAAATCTAAATTAGCTTTAAAAGATGTCCACGAGGGGATTTTTGGGTCACATTCAAGTGGTTTAAATCTAGCTAAGAAAATCTTACGTATGGGGTACTTTTGGAAAACCTTAGAAAGAGATGCTTGTAAATATGTCAAATTTTGTGCAAAATGTCAATACCATGGAGACCTAATCCATGCACCAGCACAAGAATTACACCCTTTTGTCACACCATGACCTTTCTATCAATGGGGATTTGATTTAATTGGCATGATTTATCCACCTTCTTCAAATGGACACAAGTACATAATCACTGCAACAAAGTACTTCACTAAATGGGTTGAAGTTGTCCCTTTATCAACTGCCACATAGAAGCAAATTTCCATGTTTATCCTAAATCATATCATTTTCAAATACGACATTCCTCATGCCATCATCACGAATAATGGAAAATAGTTTAAGAACAAAGACGTTGATGAACTTTGTGACACATTCCATATTACACATCACTCTTCATAAATTTACTATCCCCAATGTAATGGACAAGCAGAAGCTACCAACAAGAATATACTTAAAATCCTTAAGAGATCCATTGGAAAATCAGGAAAGGATTGGCATCTTCAAATCAATGCAGCATTATGGGCCTATAGAACTTGTATTTGAACCCCGATAGGAGCTACACCTTTTTCATTGGTTTATGGGGCCGAAGCTATTCTACCTTTAGAAGTAGAAATACCATCCCTAAGAGTCTCATTGCATGGATTAATCACGGATGAAGATTATAGAGTTGCCTATCTTCAACAATTGGAATTGTTGGAAGAACATCAAACTAAAGCCTATGACCATTTGAAAGTGTATCAGAATAGAATTTCAAGGAACTATAACAAGCATACCAAACCAAGAACCTTTCAAGTAGGAGATCTAGTATTGAGAGAAAATCCAAAAAATCAGGCTAATAGAGAAAATAAAGGAAAGTGGGAAGCAAATTAGCTTGGTCCTTTTGTCATTGTTTCTTCATTTGGAATGGGGACCTACAAATTGGCTGATTGTGAAGGTGATGAATTGCAAGAACCTATCAATAACATTCATCTTAAGAGATTCTACACCTAATTTAGAAGAAAGAGTAGCAGTGGAAAGAGTATCATTTGAAGTATCAGATGAGTCAGTATCACCTTTGTACATGGAAAAATTCAAAAATACCAAAAAAATGAGAAAAGATCAAAATACAAAAAAATCAGAAAGTTCAAAAGCCAAAAAACATTTGAAAAAGAGAAAAAAGTGCCTTGGTAAAAACCTAGCAATAGGCACCATTGGTAGCAAAAAAAAGCAAAAAAGAGAAAAAAAGCACTAAACCCAAGAGGTGAAAACTTGGAAACAGGCGCCTTTTGTCCCTTAGGTCTTTCCTAATTGCATTTGTCCATATTGTGTTTCATCATCTCACTTGTCCATATCCCCATTGCATCTGTCATTTGTACATTGTCCTAATAAAGTCTCAGCACTACATTTTTGTTGCATTCTAGGTTCCGTTGCCCTCAGCTTTATACATGGTACATTTATCACTTGGGGGCATGCATCATAAATTTTTGGTACCAACCAAATTCAATAGTGCAACATTTTGGTCACACATCAGAAGCAGATTTTTAGATTTAGAAGAGAGATTTTTGGAACCTTTGAAAGATATCATTGTTCAACCCTAAACAATTTGATTGCATAACATGATCCTTGACCTTCATTGACTTATTTTATCAAGATTAAAAATTGACACACCCTAAATGATCAGACTATTTGGAATTCTTATTTGAAAATCTTGATACATTTCACAAACACTTGGAAATTTTTGATGAGTTTTTCATTGACCTTTTTCAAGTCATGTTCTTTTTTAGCTAATCGATGATGTTTTGACTAGATTGACAATGATAGAGACATGATGTTTTCTTAAGCTTCTAACTGACTATTTTGAGGAAGATCCTTTTAACTTATGTGAATTAGTCTCAGGACATGGTCATCAAAGAACCATAGAGGACATTCATATGGGAAGAAGGGTTAACCTTTGTTTGTTTATGCAAAAGGATACATTGGCTATTTAGATTTTCCATATCTTAATACCAACATCCACTTGCAACATTGAATCCGATTAAACCGTTATTCATACTCCCATAGTTGGTCATTCAACTAGTGAGCATTATACTTGGTTTCATAGAAGGGGTTACCACATGAGAGAAAGTCATATTTATATTCTTATGGTCACAGTGGCACCAGTAAGGATTGTATCAACTCCTAGTTCCACAACGCTCTATGATGAAAATATATCTCAGTTTGCATTTCTTTCACAAACCTCAAGGACAATTAGTTGCATTGCATCTTCATGTTAGATTAATTGCATATTCATGTTAGATTTAATTGCATTCTCCAAGTTAGTTTTAAAAATGGCTTGCATTTCTAGCAATTTTCCAAGAACAAGGGGGAAATTAATGTTGACAACACTTCATCAATTTAATGGTTTCAAGTCATCAATAAGAGATTTTCCTTTGCATTCATAATCATTAATAATTATTCATTATATTCATATCAAGAGAAAAAAGAAAAGAAACATTATTCATTATTCATTTTTCCATATCATTTAGAATTGCACATCATAAGTTAAAATTGCATACATCCAAAAAATCAAAAAGATGGTTTCATTTATCATAGCACTAAGTATTACATCCATTGCATTGCATAAATCCATACATCATGGATAAATAAGAAAAGCATATAGAAATAAGTTACATTAACATCATTTGCATCCATTTATCTATGTCCTACTCAAAGACATTGCATCCATAGCATAGTAGAAGTAAATGCATCATAGAAACATGTAGATATGCATAAAATAAAATCTCATAACATCATCAAAGGAGGAATCAAATATCATCATAGATAAATGTCCATCATCAATGTCTATAACATAAAATAGTACATCAAAGGTACATCAACAAAATGATCCATACATCAAAGTCCCAATCAAAAATACATATGATACATCATCAATGCCATATCAAGATATCATGGATCCCAAATCTGTCTCATGACCCAGTAGGGGCACCTAATCCATCTCTAGCTAAACCTGTGCCTGAACCCCCTACACCATCAAGATCTCTATCACCTACTTTATCTTGTGTACTAGGAGGTGCTTGACTAGTGCTTGCACTAGTAGGTAATTGAGCCAGAGTAGTCAGAAATTGCTGCAGCATAGTAGAAACCTGATCTAACCGAGTAGTCACTGTAGTCATCCTTGCCTGTAAACCCTGAACATCTTGCACTAAACCATCCACAACGGGAGGAACTAGAGGTGCCTATCATGCTGGAGGAGCCTGTGGTTCCTATGGTGCTAATGGTACCTGTGGTATCACCAGTGTTGTGCTACTTTGTAGATCAACCTGTGGAATCTGTCCATGCACTGGAACCTGTCTAGCCACCTGGACACGTCTATGTCTTTGTCTGAACCAATTTGCACCAACTATTAAAGGAGCCTGACCCTAAGGTACCTATGCCTGTGCTAATCTCTACCTAGGCTACTTGAATCTGCCACCACAGCCTCTAACATGTCCACCTCTCATCTCAGGTCCTGCAACTCTTTGTACTCGAGGCAGCCTAGGTGCCCTCTGAACCCTCTATCTACAAGGTCCCCCACCATCTTCACCATCATCTCCATCATCCTCTAAAAGCTCATCTACATCGGGAATAGGCTCTGCTAGATCCGTGAATCTAACAAAATGATGTCGCATGAACCACTCTTGATACTCAGCTGACATGCTTGCATCTACAACATGTGTCATCATATCCCACACAGCATAACCTAGCTGATCTATCTATAAACAGGCCAACTGATAGTCCACCTGTGCCCCCCACATCGATCTCTCAGCCTGTACCTTGGCATAAAGAGCCATACCCTGAGGCATGTCCTAAACTCGGTCGTACTGACGGAGAACTCTCCCAAAGAAAAATCTCTCAATAACTAATGGTGATCGGCTGATCATCCATCAAGGAGAAAACATATATGGTAGCTCATTATCATCCTCTCGCCAACTCTCACAATGCAGATCTGGCCTCCATATGACCTGATCTATATCATCAATAGTCTGTCTCCAAAAGTCAACCTTGCCCAGACAATGCTGGACAACCATGCCATCATATAAAAATGCATACGGGTATCCACAGACCCGCACTCATGTTGAAACTGGTCTCATAATAGGGTTATGCTCCCAGGTCCTCAACTGTAATACCACTACACCTACAAAAAGCATTGTACTGCACCTATAAACAACCTCATATTGATCATGATACAATTGTGCTAATATACAAGAGCCCCAATCAAATCTCCAAGGATGTGCAATCAAGTCCTCTAATATCTGGCCCCATCCGACTACAAAGCCACATCCTCTCCTATCTGGAAGAAGTAATCCTCCAATCACCACTCCTAATAATGCTGGAAAAGTGAGAAAAGAAGAAAACTATGCCCAAGTAATACAATCATCCATAATTTTGTTGTCTCCAAACAACCATCTGCATACACTACTATCATAAACTGGATCATAATACACCCGCTCTCCATGAGTCAGGATCCTTAATAATCTATAAAAATCCTCAGGCGTGATAGTCATCTTGCTGAGGGGTAGATGAAATGTATTATGGTCAGAGTGCCATCGCTCTACCATAGCTGTCAAAAGACCTCGGTTTAACTTAAACTAAGGGAGATCTACAAGGAAACTGAGACCACAGGTCTCGATAGTCTATCTCTTAGGCGCTATAAGCTCATCAACTAAATCAAAAATCCAAGATGCTACACCCCGTACCCGCAACTTGCGGTAATGTTCTTACATTTTAAAACAAAGTGAATCATATTAGTCTTTCTATTAGTGAACCATTCTATGTCAATCAATCACATTAAACCTATCTTTTCTCTAACTTGAGCACATCAACTTATTGCTCCTAACCTCTATATCATGAGACACAAGGAGAATTTGTAATCATTTTTAATCAAATCCGATTGACCTATCAAACATTCATTGATATGACTTTTCTTATATCCTCAACACTAAGTGAAAATCTAGATGAACATATTCTAGCTTGGAATCTAATTGAGTTATCTGGACGATCGATCGAAAAGACTTCATCTATTTTCTATCTCAAAATTCACACTTCATGGTAGGCGGCACTTTAATAAGTGTACGTGGCTTTTCAAGCCCCGAGGTGTTTAAATCATTAAATGTGACACTTTAATCCTCAGAGGCGACGCTTGGCTAATCAGGTGGCCTTTTAAAGTCCTACGCAACTTTTTACATATCATAAGTGGCCTTTAAAAACTAGGGTTTTCTAGGCGGCTTTTTGATTATTTGGGTTGCAATTTTTCCCTAATTCTTACGCGGCTAAGGATTGCTCCTACATGGCTTTTAGACATGCGAAGGCGGCTTTTCTAGGCCCTAAGCAATACTTTATCTATCCTACATGGAATTTCACTAAGTTTTACCTAGAAAGAATTAAAATCATGTATTAAATGCTTTTCAAAGAGCAATAAATGCACTAGGAAGGTTTGAACCACTCACCAAAGGCCCATAGTCAGGAGGTCTATGATATCGGTGCGCTCACTCGAACCCATAGTCTCGAATGGGGACCACCATTGATGTCAATTGTTAGAGGCTCAGAGCAAAATCTCAATAGTAAAAAGTGAAAATGAATAGTAAATTTGGGTTTTTTCAACCTATTTAAGATATTTTACCCTATTTTATGAGATTTTTGACCCAATCAAACCAAATCTGCATATTCTACACATTGGGGCATTTGTTCGATATCTTTTCAGCATCATTGTTTATCAGAAATGTAATCATCTTGGATCTATTCTATCAACAGAGCTCATCACCTTTTTCACACCTAAGATCAATATGATTTCATTTCTGAGGGGGCATCATCATATCATCCAACTAGGATTTTGCATTATATCTTATATCAAATCTGGGGCATTAAAAATTCAAACTTTATCAATCAGAGTATTAAATCAAGTTTCATATCAGAGTTTCATATCAGGATTTCATATCAGAGTTTCATATCAGGATTTCATATCAGGGTTTCATATCAGGATTTCATATCAGAGTTTCATATCAGGTTTTCATATCAGTCAATCAACTCATCAGTATCAAATCAACGCTCAGGACAATCAAACTTTCTGTGAATGAATGTGCTTCGCACATAAATTCAAAGAGGGGCATTTGTAGACACCTAAAATTGACCAGGTGTATCTCAAGCATTCAAAATTGTAAATCTCAGCCAAATGCCTTAAAATCCCATCTCAAAGGAAAACAAATGGATCAAATCAAATGGACATTTATCAAATCAAGTGGACAAAAATCAAATCAAATTAAAATATCAAATAATCATGAAATCAAATAATTAAATTCAAGCCTAAAGAGATTAATCAAATTATGCAATTGATTTTAATCAATCAATTGCATAGTTCAAATCAAAAAGATCAAATCCAACCCATTCACCATTCCATGGCTAAATTAATTAAATGATTAAGTTATTTAATTCCTCATTTCTTTGAGACAACCAACCAACTTTCCCTCCATTTGAGAAGACCTCAAAGCTTTTGACTTAACCAAAGTTTGATCATGATCAACTCACTCTACCCCCTACCCTTGGGAAAATGCTATAAATACAAGCCATTTCTTTTGTGTTTGGGATCTAAGAATTTCAAGAGAAAAAACATCCTTATTATAGGCATTTGGAGAGCATTTGATCACATTTCAGCATTTTCATAGCATTTAGTATATCATGTTTAGGAACATTTGTTGTTTTCTAACACATTTTGGAGCATTTTGAGAATTTTAAGCTAGATTTGAGCATTGTTTATCATTTATTTCTCATTCTAGGATTGTCCTTGAGAGAGATTAAGATTGAGATCTCTCTTAACAAATCTTAGATAGAGAACCATGAGATGATATCAATTTTTAGCTTTAATTCTTAGATTAAATAGCATTTTCTTTTCATAGAATTGTTTCTTATTATCCTAATTTCATGAAGGTGTTAATATTACATAAACATTCACTCAGTGACAAACAACACCAATAGAGTGTACACCGACAGTCAGAGCAAAGAAGAACAGTCATAGTGATACCCGACGAGCTAAAGTATAGTGTTGCTTGATGAAGCAAAACCACAGGATTCTCGATGAGAAAAGTTAGAAGGTTGCCCAATGAGTAAAATTCCAATGATGCTCGACGGATAGAGATCATAAAGATAACTAGAATCTCACCGACAGAACTATCAGTTGTCACCAAAAACTAACTACAGAGGTGACCAACAGGATAGAGAGTTCAAAAAATGACAAAATATATAGCTGGCAAGAGCTAAAGATAGACTTAACTAGTTGTTTTTGTTAGTAATAACTGAGAGGGAGGGTGAATCAGTGGCCTCAAAATATGTCCTTTAAACTTCAATCCACCAATCAATACACCTCAAATTATTAAGTCCCTACAAGATGTATGCCTTGAAATACTTTGAAATAATTAACTGTTTGTTGGTTTACCTTGTCTGTCCTTGTTCTCCTTGATTACCGATAAGTAGTAAAACTTATTTACTGAAGCTCAGTAAATATGTAGAGTAAACCAATCAATCCAGAAATTTATATGTGAAATGTAAAACAATAAAGTAATAAACCATACACACATAACACATGGATTTTAACATGGAAACCCTGTTAAGGGGAAAACCACTGGGACTGGTACCCCAAATTTTCACTCTTCTGAAGTGAGCCCTGTTAGGATTCAACCATGTTAAAGGTTACAAACATATAGTTAAGTGCAACCTTGTTAGAGGATTTTTATACATGGGTTGTCACTTAGTATCTAGCATCTACACTACCATCCTTGAGTCAACCTTTAGACTATCAATAAGCTTTATGCTAATGTTTCTACCATCCTTGAATCAGCCTCCTTCTTAGACTGTCAATAGGATTTAGGTAAGACCAATGCTACTATCATGAATCAACCTTTTTGGTAATTTTTTAGGATATACCTCAATTATAGAAGACGGTTAAGTCCTGCTCTATTAAGAGACTTAATGCTTCAATGGTTAAACTGAAACACAATGACCTATTTCTAATACAACTTTGAATTGCAGATATTCAGATCTATTTACATACAATTCCTCTCTGATCAATGTATCAATTCAATTCCTTTGTGCTCTACACTTTCTACTCTATGATGTTGTGCTTCACTGTTCGTCGGTGTCTGCAAAATTCTTTAGCTCTCCCTTAGCTTGATTGATCAGGACTGTATGAAGTTTATCCTTCACCAGTTTCTCTTCAGCATCTCCTTTCTATTCACTCCCCTATGTGTCTAATTTATTTAGAAATAAATTATGCTTGTCTCTTATATAGACACGATATTCCTTTATTCTTGATTCTTGATTCTTGGCGTGAAAAACAATCCAGCCAATTTGACTTACGGCTTTAAATCCTGATTTATCTCCTAGTTATCTTCTTGCCAACTGTATAAAACAAATAAAAAAATTAGTTAAGTCTATCCTTAAGCTCTATCACCTAGATATTTTATCATTTTATGATCTCTCTATTCTGTCGATCAATTATGTAGTTCGTCGATGGTGACAACTGCCAGTTCCGTTGGTGTAACTTCAGTTAGCTTCAGGATCTATGTCCATCAGGCATCATTGGATCTTGCTTATCAGGAAACATTGTCTTCTTTCTCCTCAGGCATCACTGTGACTTTATATCTGTCTTTATTGATGGTGTGCACTCTGTCGATGTTGTCTATCACTTAGTGAATACTTGACTTTTATGCATTGCTGAAAGCATAACCTCTATTCTATTGATTCTCTGAAGTCTTTGGCATTATTTACATGACCATATAGATGATATTAAGTTGACATCAATGACAATAGAAACCACTAACTGGTTTAATGTTTTGCATCATCTTCAATTTAACATTATCAAACATTCAATCAGTTACATGTCATTAGTTTTCTTTGTTTTATTCAACCAGAGGTAAGTGATTGATTTAAAGATGATTTGTACAGTTGGAAAGAAGATAATTACAAGATAAATTAGGAGTTATGCTTTAATTCTAATTGGCTAGATTTTTTTTCATGCCAAGAATCAAGAATCAAGAAACAGTGAATTTATGTCTATATAAGAGACAAGCTTAATTAATTTATGAATGGGATTAAGGGGAGTCAATAGAAAGAGGATGCTAAAGAGAAACTAATGAATAATTACTTCATACAGTCCTAATCAATCAAGCTAAAGGAGAGCTAAGGAATTTTGCAGACACCAACAAATAGTGAAGCATAGCATCACAAAGTAGAAAGTGTAGAGTACAAAGAATTGAATTGATACATTGATCAGAGAGGTAATGTACTTAAATAGATCTAAAAAATTTACAATTCAAAGTTGCATTAGAAACAGGTCATAGTGTTTGAGTTTAACCATTAAAGCATCAAGTCTCTTAACCGAGCAGGACTTAATAGTCTTCTATATAGTGAGGTACATCCTAAGGAATACCAAAAATGTTTGTTCATGAAAGTAGCATTGGAGTTACCCAATACCTATTAACATTCTAAGAAGGAGGCTGATTCAAGGATGGTAGTAATAGATGCCTGATACTAAGTGACAACCTCTATGTATAAAATCCTCTAACAAGGTCACACTTAACAGTGTGTTTGTAACCTTTAACAGTGTTGGCTCCTAACAGGGCTCACTTTAGAAGAGTGAAAATTTGGGGTACTGGTCCCAGTGGTTTTTCCCCTAATAGGGTTTCCACATTAAAAATTCATGTGTTATGTGTGTATGATTCATTTCTTTATTGTTTTGTATCTGACATAGTTAACACTGGATTGATCGGTATACTATGCCTATTTACTGACTTTTGATAAATAGTTATACTTCTTATCCATAATCAAGAAAGAATAAGGAAAGACAGAGAACACCAATAGATAGTTAATCATTATAATTATTTCATGGCATGCATCTTGTAGGGACATAATGATATGAGGTTTATTGATTGGTGGTTAATGTTTGAAGGATAAATTTTTGAGGCCACTGATTCACCCCCCTCTCCCTCTTAGTTATTACTAACAAGATTCTAGAGAATGCTCCAGAATCATTAGGTTGTAATGCAATTTCTGGGTGTAACTTGTATTTTGGTTCAACACAAGTGTTGTTGCTGATAAGATTGATCCTTTTCTTCTTATCCTCTTTTAGTTTTTCAATTCTTGAAGTAGATGCCATCATTTTTGAAATTTAGGGCTTTCCGTAAATAAATAGTGTGGTCGATGAATGTAGGTACTTATTGAATCTCTGTGATTGCTCATTAATCCTTTGAGTTGTGTTAAAATCTTGTTGAGGTCACACTTCAATCGCTCTACTTAGCTCTGCTTGGTTTCTCATAAATCACGGGTGCAAAATGAGTTCTTCCATCATGCTTTTATAACTTTTGTGCCCTAAGTTGTCATTAATGCCCAACAACTCATCGGTATACAAAGACTGAGTTCATCGGTTGAGGAATAAATAACATCTTCAGTTTAGGCACAAAGTATTAGGGTTGCTAGCAGTTTTTGTGACTTCACTGATGATTGTCGATAAAATGGCAATGACAACTTATGTCAGCTCAATGATCACTGATGTCCATTGGTTTACACTTAGTGACTTGGATTTTGTGTAATGACCGATACATTTCGGTAAGTAATGTCAAATTTTTTGTGTGTTCACCGATGCTAATTTGTACCCATTAACCGATGGTTATTTTTCAATAATATTAAAAGTAACAATATAGTGCATCTTCAATAATGCTAATTTGTCTATATGATCAATATGTAATGGAACCAATGCATAATATAACTTGTCATAATGTGGTTCCATACTTACTTGTGTAACTTAGTTGGAAATGGTGATGCCACTAGATCCATTGGATGGGGCATCATCATTTGCATTGCTTGTTCCAGCACCTTCAGTTTTTGTAGCTTTTACCCACATCTTGTTTCTCATCTTCTTGATGTCATCAATGGTGTTTCCATTTGGATAAGTGCCTATTTTTTTCAGTCAGTCTTTGCAATCTTTTATAACATGCCCAACCTTATGGAAATGTAAACATGCCATACCTAGATTAAACCATCCGCTTGGTCTTCTAGTCCATTTTCTCATATAGTTGGTAGATATATGACCATACCTTCCACATGTTGTGCAATTTACCCATGTGTTATAGTCCCAAAATATGAGTTACCGACTCTTGTCAGTTTATACCCATTATCACATTCTCTTGGTGTCCATGCTTTCTTATTCTTTTTATAGCACTCCTGATGTGTATGTCCTTTCATTTTGTAGGTAGGACAATACTTGTCCATGTAGGTTTCCTTCCTTGGATTTTTCACCTTGGATCTGCATTCAAATGCCTTGTGTCCTTTCTTGTGACATTTATAACAATTACCAACGAAAGTAGATTGTGATTGAGGAATACCTTTCATTTTTTTTCTACAAATGTTTGAGATGTGGCATGGTTTTCCACAGTGATTGCATGACAACTTCTTGGTTCTTGGAGTTGCATAAACATTCCTTTGATCTGATTGATTAGATGATTCTCCATTGTCAGTGTACCCTAGTCCTGTGTAGTTGTTGACTCTTCTTTGTCCATCAAGGAAATCATCCATTCTTTTATTTCTATCTTCAGCTTTCTTGATCAATTCATTGTGCTGATTCTGAATTTTGACTTCATGCTTTATCTTCTCATTCTCTTCCCTTAGCTCACTGATAATCTGTATTCTTTCAATGAGTTCAATGTTTAATCTATTTGCCTCTTGACTCATAAGATTAATTTGGTTGGTAATCTCATGGTGATGATCAATAAGTATTTGAATTTCTAATTCTTTTTCTTGTAGCTTCTTAGTGATTTTCCTCCTATCATCAATAGCCAATGTTCTCTTTGATTCAACTTTCCTCAAATCATTCATGACATCAATCATTTTTACCATCTGAGTCTCTTGACTGGTTTGCAACATTTTAATTTTCTCTATCAGATGTAGATTGAATTCTTGTAGACTTGTGATCTCTTCTACTGATGTGTCTGATGCTTTGTAGATTGATGATTCAGCTATGTTGAAGTAATTTGGAATCTCCTCTTCTTGATAATATTTTTCATTAAGCCTAGTTTCCATGATCTTTCTTTCATCAAGCAACTTTCTCATGCTTACTCTCACCTCTTTATACTGCTCATAGTAAATCTGAATTTGTAACTGCTAATTCTCAATAGTCTTGTCTAGTATGTACTTTTCCATTGTGTTGAGCTTTTCTCTTAAGTATTTAAGCTTTTCAAGAAAGAGACTTAGCTCTGATACCAATTGTTGGACTTACTGGAATGATGTACTGAGAGGGGAGGGGTGAATCAGTACCTCTAAGACTTTTTATGTGGTTGGCCCATTACCCTTTGTGTCATCAGATTTGTAGATTCCTATCTATCTGTTTATCTTTCTTTATGTATGTGAAATCATAATATAAGTTCTTTGTATGTGTAAACATTCAACAAATATTCATGAAAATACATAACACATGATATGACATCGCATAAAACTCATGTTAGGAAGTAAAAACTGCGGTGGGGATGTCTACCCTAAAAACTTCACTATCTGTAGATAAGAAGGGAGTCAGTTAAGGCTTACAATTTGATCACTTCTAATGATCTACCCTTTTAGGATTATTAGAGTGGAGACCTGTTAGGATCTACTTTGTTTGAAGCTTTAGCAACACTATTAAGTGTGTACTCTGTTAAGAGATTTGTTAAAGAACTGTTAAGTCCACCTTCTACAAAAGGATTTCTGATGTGATGCACTTGTTACAATGCAATTGCAATATAAATGTTGATTTGATAGTGTATGCAATCTCTAATTTTTGATAACAGATCTTGTAAAGCTTACAATGTAAATGTAATCACCTTGAGTGATTGAGTGATACCTTGTCTCTGCTCGTCGGTAGCCTGGTTTTTGTTCTTGATAACTGATATAATCTAATTTTAAACTTTGCATGAATTATCTTCTACTTCTTAGATGCTCTTCATGGCTACAATCATTTATCCAAGTTACTTCATCTCTTTTTATTAAAAATGATTGAACATCTATTTATACTAGTTTCTAGCTCTATTCTTAATTCACGCTTTTCAGATTAACTCTAGATCCAAGGTTTACAATGTGACCTTGATCTTTAGTTAGTTATGTTTTAGATCCATTAGGAAGCTTTAGAACATTTACAATATGTTTTCTTGACCCTCAAGTAAAGTTTTAAAACAAATCAAAACTCTAAAAATAGAATCACAATGTTTTATGTGACGTAGAAAGTCAGATCCACTTTTTGCGGGTTCTGTAACTGACTGGAAGTTTTGATGGTCAAGCTACTCTATTAGTCTATCGGTTTCCTTTCTTTCTTTATTCTATCAATTTTCTACTCTGTCAGTGTCCCTTAATTGAACTGTTTGTCAGGTTCTTGCCTTTTCTGCTTTGTCGGTGATGTTCACAAAACTGTACCATCAGTTATGTCCATATGATTTGTCGTCGGTTGAACTCTTGTCAGTGTTTGTTGGAAAATTCTATACTTATCATCTTCATGATAGACATTTTCATCTTGCCGGGTATGCTTGTTATCTGTCGGTTATGTCCATACCAATTACCTTTATCATGTTTTTCACTTTAAGTATACTAATGGCAAAACTTAATGTCATCAATGAAGTTGTTCTTCATCAGTTTCTCTTTAGTATCCTTATTTTCCATTCACTCCCCTAATTTATAATGAATTATATTGTGTCTTTATAGACATGATATTACCATTTTTCACTTCTTTATTTTCTTACTCTTGGCGTGATCAACAATCTTAGCCAATCTTGCTTTAAAGCTTTACTTCTATTTTATCCCGTCGATTTCTCCTTGGCAACTGGATAAAATAACTTTAAATCTTTTTACTTATCTCTGGCTTTTAATTTTCGATGAAAAAAATGTCAACAACCAGTTCACTCTATCTTTAGCTCTTTCCAGCTAAGCATTTTGTCATTTATGAACTTCAGTTCTTTTTCGTGTTTAACTCTTTGTTAGCTTCGGTCAACACTTCAGTTCTCCTCAAGCATCTCTATCGGGGTTATCTATCCATCGGGTAACACTGTAATTCTAGCCATTAGTAATGCTTTTGATTCTTCTTATCGGTAATTCTTGTTAGGTTTCTTTCTCAGGCATCACTATGACTTTTCTCTCGGGTTTCTTTGTCTGTCGGGTTCCACTAACTGTCGATGTTTGTAGTGACTTAGTGAATGTTGGTCTTTTATGCATTACTGAAAGCATAATCTTTATCTCTCTGATTCTCTAAAGTATTTTACACTTTGTATATAACCGATTAGATTATATCAAGTTGACATCAATGACAATACAATCCATTAACTGATTTAATGTCTTGCATTATCTTTCTACATTTCGGTGATCAATTTAACATCTTCAAACATTCAATTAGTTATATGTTATCAATCTCTCCCTTTGGCATTGATGGAAACACACTACATTATCACACTATATTATTACTAATACAACATGAAATATATCAAGTGCATTTCATCCATCTGTCCCAAATATTTTTATTCTATAACCAATACAAATGTCTGGCTCTCGGTTTGTTTCTTGTAGAGTGTCTTCTTCAATATTCAATCCTTTTACTGGATAGATGTAACAACTTCTAATTCTGTCTCTAATATGTGCTCTGCCTTGACTATTCCTCTTCTTGATCATCTCTTTTTCCTTTAAAAACAAAATCTCCTTAGTATGTATTCTCTTCCTTTTGTTACTTCTCTCCCTTTGATGAATATTTGATATGTAATCTCTCCCTTTGGATAATGATTAACTCTCCCTTTGAATTCTTAGGAAATTCTCTCCATGGATAATGATATAATCTCTCCCTAATAATGAGATAATCTCTCCCTTTGACAACAATTCCAAACAATTTTTCCATATCATCTTCCATCCCTGTTTATAATATACTCCTTGAATTTTCCTATCCATCATCAATATAGTGACTCTGGTGTTCGGTGTAGGTATGTGCCTTGCTATGCATAGATGTATCTTTGCAGTTTATCTCTGTGCTTGCATCAACATGAATGATCTTCTAAGTATGTGTATACATTGATGCAATCTCCTAGTTAGCTTACTGACCGATAGACAAGGGTTGGACCCCTAGTCTCCATCTCAGGTACTCAAATGTATCTTTCAATAATGGCTTGGTAAAGATGTCATCTCTTGTTCCTTGGATTGAACATATTATAGTATCACTTCTTCTTCTTACACTTGTTCTCTTAAGTAATGATACTTGATAGAAATATGCTTAGTCTTAGCATGCATGACTAGATTCTTTGATATGTTTATTGCACTGGTGTTATCACAATAGATAATCATTGGTTCAAGAATCTTCATATTCATACCTTCCAGCAATTGTTTGATCCATGAAATATTAGAGTAGTTTGCATCAACAACCACATATTCTATTTCTATAGTAGACTGAGAGATGCATCCTTACTTCTTGTTGATCCATGTGGCAAGTCTGTCACCCATGAAGAATGCTCCTCCAATTGTGTTCTTTCAGTCATCTATGTTTTCAAACAAATCAACATCTGTATAGACTTGAAGCTCAAATTTTCATTCTCTTTTATACCATAAGCCATAGTCCTTGGTGTTCTTTAGATATCTCAGAATTCTCTTGACAATAGTCATATGTGATTATTTGGGATTAGTAGAGAATCTTGCAACTATTCCAACTACATGTGCAATATCTAGTGTAGTATGAACAACATACATTAGTTTTCCAATCATTAATCTATACAAAGTCTGATTTACCTCATTTGTTTTTGTCTTCCTTTGTAAGCTTACATCCGGTTACCATAGGTGTTCCAACTGGTTTGGAATCTTCCATCTTGAATATCTTCAACACCTCCTTGATGTATTCGAACTGATTGATATATATGTTTGCATCTTGTTGAAGAATCTGTAGACCAAGAAAGAATTTGATCTCCCCAAACATACACATTTCAAACTCTTTTCTTATTTCATTAGCAGAGGATTTACATAACATTTTATTTCCTCCAAAAATGATATCATCAAAAAATATTTCAGCAATCAGAATATTACCATCAGTATCTTCTTTTAAGTACAGATTGTTGTTTTCACTTGTTCTTACAAATTTAATGCTTATGAGATAGGAGTGAACTATTTCATACCAGGCTTTAGATACTTTTTTCAATCCATACAAGGCTTTATGTAGTCTACATACCATGTTTCTCTTATCTAGATTAGCAAACCCTTCTAGTTATTCAATGTATACTTCTTCTTCTAGTATTCCATTTAGGAATTCAGATTTGACATCCATCTAGTATACCTTGAATCCTTTGTATGCAGCATAAGAAAGTAAGATTCTTACTCCTAGTCTAGAAATGGGTGGAAAAGTTTCACCAAAGTCAATACCTTCTTATTTTGCATACCCCTTGCATACTAATCTTGATTTGTTTCTTGTGACTTCTCCATTCTCATTCATCTTGTTTCTGAATATCCATTTGGTACCGATGACATTCTTGTCATCTAGTCTCAGTACTATTCTTCTCAATCTATTATATTTCTTCATTCATAGCACTGACCCATTCCTCCTTTTCAAGTGCAGTATTAACAGTTTTAGGCTCAAAATCTCAAAGTAAACATCTGGTGTTCAGTGACTTACTTTTTGTTCTCATTCCAGCCTTCTTGTCTCCTATCATCTGATTCTGTGGATAATTTTTTCTGACATACTTGGAAATTTTTGGTTTAGCTCTTTGTCCATCATTTTGATTATCATCTTAACCTTCATTCTAATCTTCATCGCTTGGTACATCATCTTGAGTGTTTTCCTCATTTTTGGTAATTGCAGCCTGATGCTCGGGTGCAATGTTCTATTGCTCAGAAGTGATACATTGTTTCTTGGGTAGAGTGTTAGGTCCTTTAGTGTGAAAAAACCTGTTGTATTCTTCTAGTTCTTTTCTTCTTTCCTTATCATTCTTCTCTGCAAATTCATTTATTCTTACATTTTCACTTTCAATGATCTTGTTAGAGGACTTGTTAAGATAGTTATAATCCTTGCTCTTGGTGGAATACCCTAGAAAGATACCTTCATCACTTTTGAATTCAAGCTTTCCATTTATTTCATCTTTCAAAATATAACATTGACTACCAAAGATTATGAAGTAACTTACATTGGGTGTGTAACCATACCAAAACTCATAGGGTGTCTTCTTTGTGTCCTTCAATTGTACTTTGTTCAATGTGTAGATAGAAGTACTGACAACTTCCCTCTAGAAATTTTGAGTGATGCTTTTCTCTATCATCAGTGTTCTTGCACAATCAACCATTGATCTGTTTCTCCTTTCAACAATTCCATTTTTCTGTGATGTTTTTGGTGCAAAAACCTGTCTTTTAATTTCATGCTCATTGCAATAGTTAGTGAATTCATCTGAAGTTAATTCCCCTCCTCTATCTGATCTTAAGCATTTAAATTCCTTACCACTTTGTTTTTCTACTATAGCCTTATACCATTTAAACATTTTAAATTCTTCTGATTTATCTTTTAAGAACATAACTGTCATCATTCTAGAATAATCACCAAAAAAGAGAATAAATTACCTATCTCCATAGTAACTCTTTATCCTCATGGGTCCACATAAATCAGCATGGACTAATTCTAGAATAACATTAGATGTATGGGATTTACTCTTGAAACTAGACTTTGTCATCTTACCTTTTTGACAATTCTTGCACATGATATGCTTGGGCTTTGACATGCTTGATAAGCCTCTTACTCTTCTTTTATTGCCTATCTTTATCATGTTGTCAAAATTCACATGACATAATCTCTTATGCCACAACAATATTTCTTTGTTTCTTGTCATTAAAAAAGTGGTGTTAATGTCATCAAGATAGAAAAGGTTACCTTTTTTCTGTTCACCAGTTCCAATCAACCTTCCTGATTCATTGAAGATCTTTTCATTTTTATTCTGTAATACCCACCCCTTAGTTTTTCTTTTCAATTTCGATTGCCAAACTCTTTTAGGCCTTTTCATTTATGTGTGGTTTATTTCTGATGGTTTAGAGGATATTTATGTATCATATTTTAGTATGTTATTGATTCATTTCTTCATGTATTATATCTCCTATTTGCATATGATTTATGGTTATTTCATGATACTTATGTATATGTTAGGAAATCATTTTGATTATGGTTTTCTAACAATACTGACCCTAGATTTATATGCCCATGGATCATTTATTTGTTTTGCATTACTATTTGACGTGCTTGATATAGTATGGGACAGACTCGTAGTTACTTGCTTCGGCGAGATCCACACAATAAACTAGTCTCAACCATTGTTTGCTATATTGAATGCATGTATGTTCATCTTTGTGATGACAAGTTTGCAGGTACTAGGCTATGTCTTCCCTGAATTTGCAGGAGTGAGCATACCCTATCACAATATCTCAATGGTAAGAGAGGGGAGATAATATCAGGTCTAAATCCATACCCTAAACCCTTATTTTTTCGTATTGATGGACAAAGAATCTGATTGACTATCATGTTTGAATTGGTCAAGTGGCATGGATTCTTGAGTCTATTTGTGTGTGTTGGGTTTCTATTTCAGTTGATTGTTTGTTTCAGTTAATTATCTATTTAGATGGGTTTTAGATGGATTAATGATGCTTTTAGCTTGATTTATTTAATGAATATTTATGGTAAATATTGATGTTAATTATTGCACCTATAATAAGGTTAAAATATTGATATATGAAATATATGGCTATTTAATAATTAAATATTAATTAAATGCCTATATTTAATTAATTGATTTAATTATTAAGTCTTGATTTAAATAATTGAGATTTAATAAATATTAAATTAAATTAATTATAATTAATTGTGCATAGTTGAATTATTGAATATTGCTTTAAGTTGCATGGTTAATTGATTTATTTAATTGAAATATATTCTCATGCATTTTCATTTACGACTTTATCTTCATATTCTAAAGTTGAGTTATGCATGTTTTAAGTGAAATTGAAAATAAAGAATTATTTTAATTAATAATTAGATAATTTATATTCCCTTTAGGGTTTTCACTTTTTGAAAACCTAATTGTTTGGATTATCTATATCTTTGGATTGGAATCCTTTTTGAAGGTTGTTTGATCAGGGAGAAGGAGAAATCAGGTGATTCGAGTTTTGAGAGAGCTTGCTTGGATTTGTGGATTATCTTACTTGGATTTGTGGATTTTTCTTGCTTGAATTTGGTGGATTTGTGCTTCTCATTAGTTATTAAGGTAGGGTCTTCATCTTTTAAATTCTAGCTTTCAGATCCTCGTCTTCCATGCATCTGAAAGCTAGGACCCTTTGTGTGATCTTCCTTGTTTGAGTTATTTAGTGATTTTATTGATTTAGAATTGAGAAATATGATCTTGATTTCAATTTGTGTTTTCCTCCATGTTTGCTTATCAGATCTGTGATTGTGAGCATAAAGGTTTCATTTTTGGGTGTTGAATGCTAATTGGCCATAAGGGTTTTCATATGAAAGAATTCTGTTTGAAATTGGCCTTAGGGTTTCAATTTGAGGAAAAAGGCTTCTTTGAGTAAAATTGGACAAATATTGTTAATTTTGTTTGAAACCCTCAGATCTGTAGCTTATTGTCATGGAAAAATGAAAATCATACCTTCAACATGTCATTGCCCAAACCCCTGATCAAACCTGAAAGAAAACAGAAAACGGGGTTAATTTGCATGCTAGAAAACAAGAAAACTCTCATTGAGAAAAATAAGTAATTATAAAAAAAAAAGATCTTTCTTGTTTTTATCATCTTGCATGTTCTAGAGAAAAATAAAATCCCTCTTACTTTATTTATAATTGTTATTGAAATAAAAATGCCTATATTGTTGAAAATATGGCTTAAAAGGTTTACTTTTGAAAGGAAAAAAAGAAATTGAGTTATTAATTATTGCTGGAAAATTAATAATAAAATAAAAAATAGCTTGCTATTTTTATTAAAAAAAATATACAGTCTGGTTAAATAACACCTATATATATATATATATATATATATATATATAAACAAAGTGTTTATTAAATACATTTATAAAAAAACTATATTTAAAAAAAAATATTAAAGAAAAACTTAAATTGAAATGGGAGGTGGGTGGCGGGGGCCACCGCA
>MU224050.1:1387837-1413608 GCA_018584345.1 Thuja plicata | reverse complement strand
CTGAGATGAAATTTTCTTTAAGAGCTCTGACAATTTTGTTGAAAACAATTTCAGGTTTGGATCTTTTCTCTCTGAAAATTCTATTGTTTCTCTCCTTCCAGATGCCCCAGCAAAGGTGAGGAGGAATATAATGTTATTATTACATATAAGTTATATTATTATTTTTTTAGTTGGGTATTTATTTTATATAGTGGTTGTTTTATTTACAGACGAGGTTATATTAATGTGATTAATAAATGCTATTAATATTTTGGGTATTATTATCTATTAATGGCAGTATGCTGGTATTTTTCATTCCATTGTAATTATAGTCAGATGTTAGTAATTATGGGTTAGATTAATTTATATGAGTCAGATTTTATAAATTAATCTCTATAAGACCTTTATTTGCATGTTCTCGAAGATTTAATTATAATCTATTATTAATTTTATAGGATAAATGAATTTGCATATCAAATGTTATAAATTTGTTTATTGCCGTGTTATCAATGTGTTTTGATTAGCTCTTCTGGAAATGTGTTTTAAACCATGTCATGATGCATTAATCTAGATGTTATTGGAATGATGGGTGTATTCCTTTGTTGTTGTGAACTTTATCATGTTGGGAGTCTATTAGGGTTTTGGGGCTTGATTCGTCATGGTATCTTGCACATATTTTTTCAGTATATATTTCCTATAGTGGTGTTTTGGTTCAATTGTCTTTTCTGAACCTAGTGTTTCTGAAACTCAGGATATGTGATCCTTTGAGGATGTCTCATGTTGTTATGGTTAGTGAGAACCAATAGTTCCTATATGAGTAGGAACCAGTTTATGAGTTCATGATATTATATTTGACCTTGAGCTTAGGGGGTGGTTAGCTAGGTGCATCTTAGGAGAGTGGCTTACAATAGGATCCCAGGGCCCAAAGAGGCCAGTCTAGGGTGACCTATCGTAATTTGATTAATAAGTGATAACTTAATAATAAAACTCAGGTTTTACATTAATTACAATATTGATCATGATGCCTCACTTATGCCTCTAGTGCTAGTACATACTAAGGATATGAATGAGTTGATACCTAGAGAGTAGGTATGGTTAGATTCCTCATCTTTGTGAGAGGGTATCCTAGCTTCACATGAGTCATGTTTAGGAGGTCCAGGGTCCAGAGAGGCCAGTCCAGGGTAAATCAAGTTATTGACCATGTGATGACACTCCCATAGAATGTATCCTAAGTCTCCTCCATAGGTCTTGTTTTACCTTTTATGGTTGTCTTTGGCACTTGGTGATTTGGATTCAGTATTTAGTTTATGTTGGTGTTTTGGATATCTCATGTATGTTCCTTTATCTTTGGATGGTGTACCTTTATTTTGATCTTGGATTTCCAGTTGTCTTGATCTTTTCATCCTTACACTTTTTCTTTAGTCTTTCTTGTTGTGATCAAAAAGCTTCTAGGATCTTCCTATGTGTTCTTTATGATGGCTTGTATACCTTTGATTACCTTCATATTTTATACCTGTGTGAGTGGGCTTGTTATTATCTCCTCAGCATGGTGGGAGTGGACCTTTGGTTCCATACGGTCGAGTGGTAGTGATTCTTATTACCATTGAGATTCTGACGGTTCTTCTTCATGCTTGGATGATCCTTGTTGCAGTTTCTTATTCTTACTATTCTTTTGGAGACTTGTGAATTTTCATGAGATGTACTTTTGTAACCATATGTGTATATTGGTTGAAATCCTTTCAATGGTGTATTGTATTGTTTTATTATATACTATTGCATACCCTGTGACTTGTGTAGTGGATGGTTGATTAGGTTGTATACATTGGGTATCAGATGTATATGTGGTCTTATTTTATGAGATGTATATTATTAGATTCAATTGATGTATCCTTTATCTTAGTTCTTTATAGTTGTTCTCGTAGATTATTTTTCTTAAGTAATTCTACATCAAAGAGCCCTCAAGAATTGTATCTTTGTTGAGTTGTACTTAAGTGTATGTTATGTCCTTCATTGTATTACTTCTGCATTATCATCATTATTGTTTGTAAACATTTAAAAAGAAAATTATCCTATTAACTCAGTGTCATGGTTAGGTTAGTTCTCCTAGGTTCCCTAGTGGGGCATTACATATTCTCAAATGCTACCTAGTGACCTGTATTATTCAGCTGTGAAACACTCAATAGATTATAATTCAACCCTTTTACCCAGTAAGCACTTTCACATTTGATTAGGTTATTTAACATTATGGTTCCTTTATCTTCAACTGTACAAGGTGTGTCATTACCCATTCTTACTGATCCACCAAATTATAGTATTCAAAAGTTTTAAACTTTTGTTTATCACCGGTCATGTGGTGAGTGCAACCACTATCTATAATCCATACATCATTCTTACTAACCTTAGATATGAGTGCATTTTCTACATACCTTTCTTCTTCACTGTTTGAGTCATCCTTCATGGATACAAATGCCATCTAAATTTCTTCTTTATATTTGGTGTCAGTATCATCAGCTCTATTCTCAGCCATGTAACAAGCTTTCTTTCCTTTGTCCTTGTAGTCTTGGGTATCTCTTCTGTCAGATTTTCAATTGCTTCGGTAATCTTTGTTATCACCTTGGTCAAAATTCTTTTCATATGTCTTTCATTACTTATGTCATCTTTTCTTCTGTTAGGACATCTTGTAGCAAAGTGTCCAACCTCTTTACAATTAAAACAAACAAGTGGTAATTTACCTTTTTATCTACCTTTGCCTCTCTACAATCTTCTTTCCATTAGTGCTTCAATCTCATCAAGTCCTTGATCCTCATTGTCACTTTCACTATCATTTCTAATAGTGTGTCTATGACTTGACTTACTTATTTTCAAAGAAGATTTGAATATAGACTCTATAGATGGTAAGACACTATTATCAAAGTTATTCATCTTGAATGAAATCAGTCTACCAATCAGACTATCTAGAGTAACATTATTATTTGCAACTACTCTCATTTCTTTTATGGTAGATACTCTAATATAATATATCTAGGTAGTAAGGTTCTTAGGATTTTACTTACCACTATCTCTTCTTCAAGTACACCTCCAACTCCTCAGATAACATTGACTACCTCTTTGATTTTGCAGCTATACTAAGTGATATTTTCTCCTTCTTTCATTCTTAGGTCATCAAACCTCCCTCTTAGGAT
This sequence comes from Thuja plicata, assembly GCA_018584345.1. Classification (NCBI taxonomy): domain Eukaryota; kingdom Viridiplantae; phylum Streptophyta; class Pinopsida; order Cupressales; family Cupressaceae; genus Thuja; species Thuja plicata. The sequence goes on along the minus strand of MU224050.1, from coordinate 1,410,447 downwards.
TTCTGCATTGGCTCTTAGTACATTAGCATCTCCTCCATGTACAAGCTTCAATTTATCCCACATTTTCTTTGTAGAGGTGTAGGTTTTGACATCTTCAAACTCAACATCGGAGAGTGAGGAAGCAAGCTCTATCATCAAGTAATTATGCTCATTCTTTTCTCTCAATTGATCAAGTGTGTGAGGTACTATAGGAAGCATATATTTAGTATCAAGGTTTTGAGTAACATCATTACCAATACCTAATAGGTGGAGTCTTATTCTACTTTTCCATGATGCAAAGCTATCTTTATTCAACTTGGGCACATCTCGCTTGTTCATCTTGTGATCTTTTTCTTGAGTTGTTAAACTCCCTTTCTAAGCACACAAGCTCTAATACCAATTGTTAGAATAACTGAGAGGGGGAGGGGGGGTGAATCAGTGGCCTCAAAAATATGCCAATAAATCAACCCAAAAACTTAGTACCTCAATATTAAGCCTCTAGTTATCTTTAGTCCTACAAGATGAATGACTTCCAATAAACTTATCAAATAACTATAGCTCAGAGTTCACTGTTAAACCTTATTCTTACTGTTTACCGATTAACAGTCTTTCATTTACCAAAAATAGTAAATTGCTTAGTGTATACCGATCAATCTAGAATTTTTTATGTGTAATGCAAAACACTAAAGTAATGAATCATAAACACATTAACACATGGATTTTTAAGATGGAAAACCTGTTAAGGGAAAAACCACTTGGGACTGGTAACCCAAAAGTTTCACTCTTCTAAAGTGAACTCGGTGAAGAGCCAACCCTACTAAAGGTTACAAACACAATGTTGGGTGTGACCTTTTTAGAGGATTTAAATAGAATAGTTGGTCACTTGATATCGAGCATCTCTATGCTACCTTCTATGACTAAACCATGATTTGTCAAATGGTATCTGGCATCTCATGCTATCTTCGTGATCAAAATTTTTGATACTCCTTGGTATGTATCTCAATATAGAAAGGATCGTTAAGTCCTGCTCGGTTAAGAGACTTTCTGAATCAATGGTTAAATTGAAACAATAAATGATCTGTTCACACATACAACTTAGACTTGTATATTTTTAGATCTATTGTAAGATCATTATACCTTTCTGAACATTGTATCTTTTCAATAACTTTGCTCCACTTGTTTCTACTTGGTGATGTTGTGCTTCTCTATTGCTCGGTGTCCGCAAAAATCTTTATCTCTTTCCTCATCTTAATTGATTAGGACTGTATGAAGTTGTTCTTCATCAGTTTCTCTTTAGCATCCTTCTTTTCCATTCACTCCCCTAATTCATAATGAATTAGATTCTCTTTATAGACATGATATCACCTTTTCTCACTTCTTGATTTTCCTTTTCTTGGCATGATCCACAATCTTAGTCAATCTTTCTTTAAAAATTTACTTTAGTTTTATCCTGTAGATTTCTCCTTAACAACTAGATAAAACAACTATAAATCTTTTACTTATCGCTGGCTTTAACTTGTCGATGAAAATAATTTCAATAACCAGTTAACTCTATCTTTAGCTCTTGCTAGCTAAGTATTTTGTCATTTTTGAACTTCAGTTCTTTTGGTGTTAAACTCTTTGATAGCTTTGGTCAACACTTCAGTTCTCCTCGGGCATCTCTGTCGGGGTTGTCTGTCCATCGGGTTACACTGTAATTCTATCTATCGATAATGCTTGTGATTCTTCTCATCGGTAATGGTTGTCAGGTTTCTTGCTTGGGCATCACTATGAATTTTCTGTCAGGTTTCTCTGTTCATCAGGTTCCACTAACCGTCTGTGTTTGTAGTCACTTAGTGAATGCTGGTCTTTTATGCATTACTGAAAGCATATTCTTAATCTCTCTGATTCTCTGAAGTCTTTGACACTTTGTATATAACTGATCAGATTATATCAATTTGATATCAATGATAATACAATCCATTAACTGATTTAATGTCTTGCATTATCTTTCTACATTTTGGTGATCAACTTAACATCTTCAAAAATTCAATTAGTTATATGTTATCACCTGGATGCGAGAGTACTAAGCATAGGGAGTATCAGTACCCACATGGGTCATGTCTAACATCTAGGGACTCAATAACCACATAGGTCATATCCCAAATCTACGGACTCAAGTTTCATCTACCACCCACATGGATCACTCATGACATCCAAGGATTCAATGGTTTCCACTACCCACACAGGTCAATAATTGACTTCTGAGGTTTCCAATTTATCTTTCTTATTGCTTAAACCAAATTCATTTTATTATATTATCACTTGTTAATAGCTCTATGATGTGTCTTATACTGCCACTTATTGGCTAGGATCCACATAAGGAGCTACTCCCCATACCTAGTCCCAAGGCTTAACATCACAAAGGAGACAATGAAAATAAGCTCGTCAACTTGGTCTACACCAAGGACATCAATAAAAGACTTCATCCACTTGGTCTACATTAAGGATGTGATAAACCACATCTTGTCTACTTGGTCTACACTAAGGACATGAGCATAAAATACACTGTCTACTTGGTCTACACCAAGAACATAAATGACCTGAGTACCAACAAGAAATCAAGCAAGAATGGGAGGATCATCAATTCCCAAAACACTCAAAGAATAAAACTACGCAACCACAATACAAAGTAAAAATAGAAAGTTTCTCGATTGGCATTTTTCCTACTAGTAATAGTAAATGTGAGGAAAACATAGATGATCATCTTGCTACATGATTGGAAATAATAAACAACTGATAAAATGGAGAATTGGATTGAAAACGAGAGGACTCGCCTCATAAACTAGTGAAAATCAAAATGAGGAGATTAAAAATTATACTCAACATGTATGGATGAAACTCTCATTAAACCATAGAAATCTTTCCACAATTCCAACAAGACAATGCCCACAAAAATCAGATACCCGAGTCACTCCCAAAAAATAGAATTATAATTTCTCCATGAAGAGGTGGAGCAAATTCCCCAAACTCAACAAATGAAAAGTGAATAAAAACTTCACTTTCAAAACATAAAAGACCTTTTTCCAAAAGGCAATTTCTTCAAATTAATAAATCAGTTAAAATAATAAATCACTTAAACCCAAAATATTAGGGAATAAATTAATTAAATTCCCACAATAAACTATGCCCAAAGCACAATTGTTGATGATAAAAATAATCAACAGTTAATAGTATCAATTAGTATATATTAAAATATAATAAGCTGAGACCGCTACTAAATGCCTAAAATGCACAAACAATTACTGGTCTAAACATTATGCAATAAATTCCAAGCTCTTGCCTACATGACTGTCAGAAGGCAGTAATGCAAACCAGATACATAATTCCATATGGGAACGATATTGGCTAAGTATGAAAAATGACCAATGTGATTATCTCCTGTAACCACCATCAGGGATAAAGACATGCTCAAAATTGTAGCTCAGGTGGAGACTATGTCTATAACCTATTCACTAAAACATGCACATAGTATATATAGCCAAAGCACATGCATATAATAATCAAAGTGCATCTAATGGAAGAGGATGCTCTAGCAACATAATCATTTGCATGTATTAGAATGTTTCAACACTGGTCATTCCATATTTAATCCTCAATGTACAACATAATTAAAATATTACATTTATAACATTAAATAATAATTTTACAACAATACGAGCATATAACAATGAAAACTTCAAATACATATCCATCAACATGATAAATCATAATACCACTAAAATTCATAGATAATATCATGATAACATATATAATGATCAATGATCTAGATAACAACTAAACATGATAAACAACCATAATCCAGTAGCCACTAGAACATGCATCAGTGAAACAATCAAATCACATCATAAGCCATATAATTTGCAATGTCTCATAAATCATATAAATCTGATACCATCATAACTTCAGTAGTAATCTTGGAAATGAACACAAGAATGAACTAAACTAGGTGCATTTCATAATGCTAGCATAAAATCATAACAAAAGAACAATCAAAAAAACACATAAAGGAATCAAGCTCAAGTCCAAATCACCAAGAGCACAATGCGTGCCCATAACTCACAAAATAGTGTCAAGAGGTCTAGCATCCCAAATTAGGTATGAAACAAGCCACACCACAATGATTCTCACAACTAGGCATAAAAACGTAAGTAAAAATCCATCAAACATAAGATAAGCTCCACCAATGTCATATAGAAACATAAAAAGAACTATATCCAAAAGAAGGCATCACAAAGAGATCTCATCCAACTACATAGAGGAATTGACACAACATAATGCCTAAGTCACATCCTTCAGGATTTTATGCAAGAAGAAAATGGGAGAGGCACTATAATTACTTTATTGAGTCCTCTTATTATCTCTTATTAAATTGTCCATTTTCATAGAAATGTTGGAGATGGTTGGAGTGTAAGATTTTTGGGTATTCTCCCTTATGTCCTAATTTACTTTCCAAATTTACAAAATGACCACTTTATATAGAACATCTATTTGGTTTTATTTTAGAATTGATTCTTTTAATTCTTATTTGGAACATTTGGCAAGTGAAATGAATACTTCTAACTTTAGAAATGTTTATTCTTCTCTACCATATGTCATATATGTTATTGAGAATTCTATTTCAAAAGTTTTGATGAGTTCTATATTTAAGACTGTTAATAATCTAAATTTTTTTTTGTCATGGGATGAAGGTATTCTTCAAAGGTGGCCCTTGATTAAATCTATTCCTTTACATGGCTCTATTTTATCTTTTACTCAAAAGGTAAATATAAAAGATCTTAAATGGATGCCTCTCCCCCTTACAAAATGGAAATTAATTATGATGTGGTTTCTAGAGGTAATATAGGAAAATCTATTATTGCCATTCTGATTCCTAATTCTGCTAGTAATGTTTTCAAAGCTTCTTGAAAGAAAGTATCTGATGGGACTAATAATAAGGATGAATTGAAAGCCTTAAGTTTAGGTTTAGACATTGTTGTTGAGTTCAATATTAAAGATTGTAAGATATATATATATATATATATATATAAGTGTTTATGTGTGTTTGTTTGTGATTTGATGTAAATGTGCGGCCTCCTAATCCAAGACAAGGAGATCCCAATTGATTAATTGAAAGTAGACGATCAATGCAAAAAGGAATCAACTAGTTATGGATAAAGAGGGAAAGGGGGATCTAATTTCTTAATTATAAAGTAAATCAATAAATCTGAATTTCTTAAAACCTTAATTGAAATGAAACATTTAGCTTGGAAGGTAGGAGATATGGAAATACCTATTTTTTGATGTTTGTACTAAGTTTCAGGGAATTCTGCAACCAGATCTAGAAAAGAAACATAGAGACAGAGAAAACCTAGAAATATTTTTATTTTCTGAGTCAGGTCGACGTTGACCCAAATGCGAGGGTGCATTCATACCCCTTTATGTCGAACTTGAACTACACTACTCTGATGGAAATTTTGTTCGTGGATCCTCAAAGTTGGCTTAAAAGGGTATCCAAATCTGCTCTATAATTTGCTAACCTATGCCTGTACCTACAAGTAGTAGAAGTAGATCTAACAATGAAGCTATGATATTCAATAGATATGCAATTGTATTTTGAATGTAAACAAGTATGTTAATATGAAAGTTTGGACTCAACATTAGAAATCATAAATATAAATCAAAACCTCCATGATTATATGATTGGAACCACCTTGAAGGAAGAATGAATGAATCTTGAGGATGCACAAAGGATCTTGAAGGAAGATCACACCACCATGATGGATAGATCTAGGGTTTGAATGATGAATCTTGAATGCTTGAACCAAATACCTTCAAAGGATTGAATGTATAAATCCTTGATCTTTAGTGGTGAAATTGAAATTCTTAAGAAGAATACTTGAAAACCTTGGTTGAACAATTGGAAGATTGAAAGTAGATGATTTCTCTGATAGATTTCTAGATTATATGTGTCTTTAGTCCTTAGTGCTTATGATTCTAAGAAAATGAGAAGAGAAAAGGCTTCCTTATATACAAGTCTAGGGTAATAACTTCTAGAGAGGATGACTTAGGAGAATTAAATTCTAATTAGACCTAAACCCCTAGAAGTGGACCTATATTAAACATATTTTAAGAGTCGTTACTTTGGAACCCGAAATAGCCGACCCAGAAGTGGGAAAATTAACTTTTGAGTGTCCCCTCATAGCCGAAAAACTTTCCAATTGAAAGGGGGACCTGGGTCAAGGGTGAGGTTGACCCTAACCTAGTTCAAGGTTGAGGTCAACCTTAATGTAGGTCAAAGTTTAAGTTGACCTTGACCCAGGGGGTCAAGACCCCTAGAAAATGTGTCAGGTGGGGTAAACAGTGCCCAAAGAGGCCCAATTAGGGTCATAAATAGGCACAAAAGATGTAGAAGGGGAAGAAATAATAGGACAAAATGATGATGGCAAAACAACCCCTAATGAGGGATAAATTGTCTTAACATGGAAGTGCTTCCATTTTAAGACAATACAGTAAGCCCCCACTTTAGCGAGAGTATGGAAATTGAACATACTCGCAGTAAAGTTAGAAGAAAGACTCCAATGGATCACAATGAGGTAGAACATCACTTAGTCAAGGAAATGAGCCCCTAGGCCAAGGATTCTAACTCAACATACACGCACAAGGGTATGAAAGCAAAGAAAAAAATAAAGATAAAGCTAAAAAGACACAAAAAGATGGGTTAGCACAAAAACAAACCCAAATCAACTAGCAAAGGAAACCTTTCCAAGGAATGATTCCTATGGTAATATCATATTTGGAAAGCTATCATAAAATCATAAATGACTGCATAAGAAATACAAGATCAACACTATAAATAACACAACTTCATGATCTAATCCTACTAGCATGAAAGAAAAAGAGAGAAAAGAGAGAGTGATTACCTCACCCAGTAAGATGCCCACCTTATCGTGAATCACCAAGGAGGGAGAGCCCAATAGGTTCACCCATAAACTATGCTTTGTAATTGTAATGTGTCTTCTGATGGCTTTTGGAATACCCATAGCTCCACATTCTTGTATCATTATGGAATATAAAATGTGTGTCTCTTCAGGGTTTAACAACTTATGTGTGTTACCTTCCAAGGATTTAGCATATTTGAAATTAAAATTGTGTATCTCTTCAGGATTTAGCAACTTATGTTTGTTACCTTTCGAGGATTTAGCAAAAATAAAAATGAAAATGTGTGTCTCTTCAGGATTTAGCAACTTATGTGTGTTACCTTCCGAGGATTTAGCATGTTGTTGTATAGTCAAAAAATGGAAGAAATTCCATTGTAGACTAGTTTATCCTTACGAGTAAGTGGTTTGGGCTCATGTCAAGGGCCTTGAATGGGTTCCTGACTTGGATCTGGCTTTATCCCCCTGTTCTGCCCCATTTCCACTTTTTCTAGCCTATTTCTAACACCCCAAATTGAAAAACTGGGACTTTGACCTCAAGGTCAAGGTTGACCTTTTTGGGTCAAGGTTGACCTCAACCTTGACCTAGATCACAATCAACCTTTTTCAGGCCCTGGGTTCAAATTTTAGAATTTTAGGGTTTTCAGATGTCGGTCTTTGGAAAAAGTTAATTCCCACTTTTGGGTCGGCTGTTTTGGTCTTCGAAACAACAAATCTTAAATTATATTTAATATAGGTCCTCTTCTAGGGGCATGAGTCTAACTAAAATTTAATTTTCCTATGTAGTCCTCTCTAGAATATTGTGCCCTAATTTCATATAAAAGGAAGATTTCTCCTCTCATTTCCTTTAACAATCTAAGACTTGATAATCACAAGCAACCATAGCCATCATTGCGAGAATTCAAAGTCTTGAAGAGTGAGATCCAAAGGTGAAGAAGCAATATTTGAAGCAATCCAAGTAGCCATTGAATCATTTATCCATTCTCAAGAACTTCTCAACCACTCATTTTCATCAAGGAGATCCATACGTGGCCATTGAAGGATTCAAGCTCCATGGAGCCCTCTTGTTGAAGATTTCTCCATCTACATTCCTCCAAGCCTCTTCCTATTCAAAAACCCATTCAATATTGGTGTTGAAGATCTACAAGAAATTTATTGAAGAGATCCTACATTCTACATTCTACATTCTACATCCTTTTTGGCGCATACATACTTGTGGATTTATGGATTCGAATCCGCCACAAGGAATTCTACAAGCAAGGTGAATTTGTTCATTTACTTTGTTTTAATTATGCAATTTCAATTATACTTTGAGGTTAATTCCAAAACTAGGGTTTGACCAAGGTAAACCCCTCCCCCCAACAAATAATTCATTTTTCTTGCAGGTATAGGTTTAGAATAGCAGATCGGAGTGCATATTCGGTTACCCTTTTCAAAAAACTTTCAGGATCCAAAAAAAGATTTCTTGTCGAAGAATTTTTACATCGATACTTACCTAGGTTGAAATAAAAAATTCTAGGTCAATGGTTACATTGACTTGAGGGTACAAATTGGAACTGTGTCAGAATAGAAAAAGATTTATGGGTTTGGTTTGTCTCTGCTTTCTATTCTAGATCCAGTCTCAGATTTTCCAGAAACTGAGTGCAGACCCTCGAAAACAACATTCTTCAGATCTGCAACATTTCAAGGTTAGTAATTTTCTCCTATCCATTTCAATTAAATTTATTAATCTATCTAAATCTATTACACATTCAAATAAATAAACGGGTATTTAAGGTCTTCCTCTTTGCTCTTATTTCCAAATGACTGATTCATTTATGCATTGATCCTTCCTTTTGGGGTAATCAATTTGGATCCTTCATTTGTGTATATAAGGATAAAAAGATAGCATCTTATTTACCCACTACATTTCAAAAGAATCCTTTAAATGTAAGATAACATAATAACAAACTAAAACACTATATTTTATATCTTACAGTTGTAAAATGTAAACTATAGTATAAGGGAGACCCTATATATGCCCCCTCCTTATCATGGCTACCTAATAGACATGATAAGGAAGAGAATGAGGATACCTACTTCACAAAGTAAGGAGATATCCTATTAACAACAATGTACACTATAGTCTTAGCGAAGAGTATTGACCCTTACATCTAAGAGCATAGATAATCGTGAAAAAAGATATGTCACTTATGGAAAAAAGGATCCTCAAAGAGGAAGAGATCTTATCAACAAGACCCCCACCATATAGGAGTACTTTAGATAAAATATCATCTTTCAAAGAAAATCAAGAGGGATCAAAGACTCAATCATCAAGCCCCCCTGTGATCAAGAGGAAGAGGAATCTTGGAATGAAGGAAGTAAACTCTAAACCAAAGCAAAGGCAAGAGTTTATAAAGAACATAATTTGCAAAATAAAGAAGAGGTGATGACCTAGGACAATCACCTCTCATATAAGAGGGTATCCATAGAAAAAATATAAGTCTTTATAAGGAAATAATGTTTCAGAATAAACAAATGCCACTAAGCTAAGGAAAGTAGATCCTTAGACACAGAGAAAGAAGGAAAACCTTGCCCCCTAGGGATGAAAGCAAGGGATATACCAATCAGATCAAGATATGATATAATAAAGATATATCTTTGCAAAAAAAAAGTCTTAGAAAAGATATCATGGATACTAGAAGAGAGCTATGGATGATTATGTGTAAAGGAAGAATGTACCATATCATAATACGAAACCATATGGATAGAATATAGAAAGAATAACCAATTAAGCTCAAAACAAAATACACGCTAAGAGCATAATGGTTCCTAAAAAAATGGAAGAAATACCTCTTTCCCCCAAATGAAGAGACAAGAGGGAGAAAGACCTATATTATTGAAGAACGGTGGGTATTCCCTGGATAGAAATAATGAAGAAATTATAATACTACATGAGAGTGAGATGTAATTCCTGTAGCAGCTCTTTCTCTCACATACATCTTGAAATGCACGCAATGAGCAAGTAAATGTGTATTACTATAATGAAAAGGACACTTGTACTTGGAGAGAGCATATTTTGGCATAGGTTTAAAGATTTCTTTCTTCGAATTCATTAGCTGAACATATACCTTCTTAGCCACATCTTGAGGGGTATTAGGGTAATCTATGGAAGGTGTTGGAAGAAGAACATGAAGAGGAGGGAAACGATCAAAGTCAACCACATTAAGTTGAGATAGTGGAAAGCCTATACCATGCCTATCTTGTTTAGGGGATAGATGAACCAGATATTTAATACTGTGTTCATTAACACCAAGCCCTAAACCCTTATAACCTTGTTTAGCCACCATATTGTATTTGGTAGTGTACATATCTTTTAAATCTTCTACAGGAGGTGATTGTTTATTGTGATAATGAAAAAAGGTTGTGTAAAGTGGACTAATAGATTTAGAAGAAGTTTCTTTTCTCTTCCCTTTAATGTCATCATGGATCAGATAAGAAGGGGAAGGTAAATCAAATAATTCTTGCACATCTACATCATGAACCATAGTTTGAGCCCCATCATAAGTGTGGGAAGAAATAGGGATAGAAGATGGAGAAATAGGAGTACAAATATTAGGAATTGGATTAGGAAGGATAGGATTAGGAATATTAGGACATGGAGTATCATCTACAAAATTCTTCACATAATCTAAAAGAGCAATAAGTCCGCTACACAAATTCTTAATGAAAGTTTTGAAAGTAGGAAGAATAGTATTAGTTAATCTCATAATAGCATAAGCAAGTGAAACATGAAGAGTAACAAACATAATTAAATAGATGATACTCTCATAAACATCATAAGTACTATAAATAGATGCTAAGAGAAGAATAATGTAGAAAATAACAATACCCCAAAGAATCTTAAAGATCTTCATAGTGAATGAAATGCAAGAAATGTTGTATTTTTATGAGTATGTAGATTTTTTTTTATTTTTAAAATGCAAGAGAATAATAGAAAACTAATTTAATATCTATGCAAAAGCTAGTCTCTAAGGAAAAGAGGCAAAACATCTAACACCAAAAAGAAAGAGTTGTCTATCGCGGGTTCACCAAAATATAAGATATATGTGTGTGTGTGTGTGTGTGTGTGTGTGTGTGTGTGTGTGTGTGAGTTGATGGAAATGTGTGGCCTCCTATTCCAAGACAAGGAGATCCCAATTGATTAATCGAAAGGAGATGATCAATGCAAAAAGGAATCAACTAGTTATCGATAAAGAGGGAAAGGGGAATCAAATTTCTTAATTATAAAGTAAATCAATAAATATGAATTGCTTAAAACCTTAATTGAAATGAAACATTTATCTTGGAAGGTAGCAGATATGGAAATACCTATTTTCTGATGTTTGTACTAAGTTTCGGGGAATTCTGCAATCGGCTCAGGAACAGAAACACAGAGACAGAGAAAACCCAAAAATATTTTTCTTTTCTGATTTAGGTCAACCTTGAACGAAATGCGGGGGCACAATTTTATCCCCTTATGTCGACCTTGAACTGCACTTCTTCGACGGAAATTCTGTTTGTGGATCCTGAAAGTTGGCCAAAAAGGGTATCTAAATCTTCTCTATAATTCGCTATCCTATACCTCTACCTACAATAAAAATGGATTTTTTTGTTGGGGGAGGGGTTTTCCTTAGTCAAACCCTGATTTAGGAATCAACCTTGAAATCAATAATTGAAATGGAGAATGCTAGCAAGTATTAGAAGTAGATCTAACAACAAAGCTATGATATTCAATAAATATGAAATTGTATTTCAAATGTAAACAAGTATGTTAATATGAAATTTTGGACTCAACATTAGGAATCATAAATATAAATCAAAACCTCCATGATTGTATTCTTGGAATACACCTTGAAGGAAGAATGAATGAATCTTGAGGATGCACAAAGGATCTTGAAGGAAGATCACACCGCCATGATGGATAGATCTAGGGTTTGAATGATTAATCTTGAATGCTTGAACCAAATCCCTTCAAAGGCTTGAATGCATGAATCCTTGGTTGAACACTTGGAAGCTTGAAAGCAGATGATTTCCTTGATGGATTTCTTGATTGTATGTGTCTTTAGTCCTTAGTGCTTATGATTCATAGAAAATGAGATGAGAAAAGGATTCCTTATATACATGTCTACGGAAAAAACTTCTAGAGAGGCCGACATAGGAGAATTAAATTCCAATTAGGCATATACCCCTAGAAGTGTACCTATATTGAATATATTTTAAGATTCGTTACTTTGGAACCCAAAACAACTGACCCGAAAGTGGGAAAATGAAATTTTGAGTGCCCCCCCACAGCCAACAAACTTTCCAATTGAAAAGAGGGACTTGGGTGAAGGTCAAGGTCAACCCTAACCTAGGTCAGGGTCGATGTTGACCTTGACCTAGGTCAAGGATGAGGTTGACCTTAACATAGGGGGTCAGGACCCCTGGAAAGTGTGTCAAGTGGGGTAAATAGTGCCCGAAGAGGCCCAATCAGGGTCCTCAATAGGCACAAAAGATGTAGAAGGGAAAGAAATGATAGGAAAACATGATGATGGCCCAAAAGACCCCCTAAGGAGGGCTAAACTATCTTAACATGGAAGTGCTTCCATTTTAAGATGATACAAAGATATTATTATTGAAGGGGATTCTATGCTTGTCTTTAATGTTCTTTTTGACAAGCACAATATTCAATGGTAAATTAAGTATTTACTTGAAAAGAATCATTCTCAATTATAGTCCTTCTCTTCATATGGAATTAATCATTATTTTTGTGAAGTAAATTCTATTGCAGATTTTCTAGATAATAAAGCCCTTAATGAGGATGATTTCTTTCAATTTGTCAAAGGTGAGGATATACCTCCTTAAAAAGTATAAACGTTTGATAATATATATATTTTTTATAACAATTCAACATATGGTATTGTTGATTTTACCATCATTGGTTTTACTTATAATTGGTGGTGGCATCTTATATGTACTTATTCATTACATTTGGTGGTAGTTTTTTTGCCAATGCTAACAATTTGTTACAATTTTTTTTATTTACTTATTCACCATTGTGGGAATACTTTCATTCAGATATGTTGAGGTTTGCAACACAAGCAACTATGATAAAAAAACAAATGAAAATACCTTCCACAAGAAAAAGGGTTGCAAGAAAATAATTGTTATATTCCACAAAAGCATAAGGATTAAAATGAAAGATCACATAATTGTAGGATGAATTACATGCTGGTTTACTGAGAGGGGAGGGGGGGTGAATCAGAAAATAGTGATTCTTCAAACTTGAAAACTTAACCTCTGATTCAACTCAGTAGGATAAAATTAAACATCAATCGAATTAATAGTAACTTCACTATAACAATCAAAAACTTAAGTAAATAAAAATATCATGCAAATTAAACATTCAACACATATAACACTAGTATTTAACAAGGAAACCCAATTTGGGAAAAACCTCTATGGGAATTTTCACCCACAAAATAAAAATACTCTTCTGAAGTATAATCAGTTAAGAGCCAATCTTGTTAAAGATTACAATGCACATTGTCAAATGTGACCCTGTTAGGGGATTTACCTCAGTTCTACTAGGATCTTCACCCTCTTAGAAGTGACCTGGTTAAAGGGATTTGAACACTCTTTTAGAATGTCACCTTTCTCAAGGATTTTACAATAAGACTGTTAAGTCCACTCGGTTAAGATATTTTCCTGCTACAAAGGTTAATAAGAAACAATATAGAAATTTGATCTGTAATGCTACAACTACCTCTTTCTTAGTCAGATCCTATATTCGCTCTTTGACTACTGGCATCAACACTTCATTAGCCTCTGCTATAGACTCAAATTTCACCTTTTCTTCTTCACAGCTTTACTCGGTAGAAAAAACACACTTCACTTTGCCAGCATACCTAACATACAATCTCATTCTTTATATAGACTCTATTTTTGCCTCTAAATCTCCTTGATTAGGTTTTCCTTCATTTACTCTCAACTATAAAATTAAATTTAGAAAGTAATTCAATGAATTTGATACTCGGTAAACCATTTTTCATCACCTTGAAACTCAAACTTTTTTGGAACTCACAACATCACTTTTTTCACTTAATCTTTACCATAGATCATGACCTCAAACTTTCCTGAGCATAGATCTTTGTAACTAACTCATCTTCATCCTTGGAATCTTTTAGATCTCTGTGTCTTTGTATTAAATTCATTCTTATCCTTTTTTATAACAACTGTTCCTTTCTCGATAACTAACTTCATCACTCAATAACATAAACTCTCAGCTCAGTAACTATTATGCACTGCTCAGTGCTTGTCTTTCTTGAGCCTTTACCAACTACTCGGTAAGCTTTACCAACTAAATTCTTCTAGCTTGATAACTTAACTATTCCCTTTATCGACTTGATCAATCTTCTTTACTGACTTAATAACATCAAATTTAAAGTAGAAAAGAACTATACCAATATGATCTTATCATTGTCTAATCTATATTAGCTACCTAATTAAGTTCTTCAACTTCACAACTTTTCACTTTCTCTTTCTCTTTAACTCACTCATCGTATATCATACTCTGAATGATATAAAAACTTAATATGAACCAAAAATCAATTGCTTAAAAACAATGAAAAAATAACAACTGGTCTAATCATTTCTACAATCTTGTACACCTTTGATCTCAGTCTTCATCATCATTACCATTAGTTGAGTAACAGTCTCCCTCTTTGGAATTGATGGAAACACTATCAATTGATGATGGCATACTCTGATATCTTTGTTCTTTCTTTTCTTCCTCTTAGCTGCTTGTCTTAATTCTCTCTCTATGTTCATCATCATAATTATTCTCCCTCTAACACTTATTCTCCCTTTAGTCATCAATCACTCATTATTATCCCTCTTTGACAACAATGCCAAAGATACATACTCCTAAAAAATTGTTCAGGTAGTGGATTATACCTAGCATGTACTGATATCTTATTACTGTTATACACTAAATTGTTCACCCTACTAAGCGCTTGAGCCTAACAATCTTTTATAAAATGGGAATCACTTCTACATTGTGGGACCTCTGCTAACTGAAGTGAAGCCTCTAAATTCTAGGTTGATTCCTCTTGGATAATCACGTTATTTGTTTTTGAACATGAAAGTAAACTTGGGAGGAAAAGGGATAGAAGGATAACTGAAAGGGAAATAACTGAAAATAAAATTATCCTACTAGGTGATACACTGAAGGTAACATGAATCATAACACAGTGACAAAAACTAGTATAAAATTCTTGAATCTAGCATAACACAAATTTATGAATAGGATTGCATAAGTATTTCACAAAGAGGTCTGAAATAGATAGAGGCTATTCAAGGAAAGTGAAGATTTCACAAAACATAACATATCCAAGGAAATAGACATGGAATGTGACCTGCAAACAAACATCCACTTCAGTAAATAGGT
This sequence comes from Thuja plicata, assembly GCA_018584345.1. Classification (NCBI taxonomy): domain Eukaryota; kingdom Viridiplantae; phylum Streptophyta; class Pinopsida; order Cupressales; family Cupressaceae; genus Thuja; species Thuja plicata. Next base: position 1,395,063 of record MU224050.1, on the reverse strand, counting down.
ACAGGAATGAGACAAGATAACAAGGGATGAACAATATCCACAAGATTATCTAAATCAAATCACCCACAATAGTGCACAAAGATGCAGAAGCAAGAAGACTCAAGAACTCCAAGATTTCTCTAACATTAATCACTCTATTATGCTTCAGTAAGATAATTACAGACAAGAAAAATCTTGAGGAAAAAGAAAATATCATAGAAAACTATTGCATAATCTAGAATTCAATGAGAAAATACAAGCAAAATGAAAACCTAAGGGCAAAGAGAATGCCACTGAAAAACTTGCATAAGCTGAAAAACTTCTACATAAAAAAGCTTCTAAACTACTTATATACAACCTTCCCTAGCACACAGGCTCAGGAGTCAATCCATCGATCAGTTAGGGTAGAATTAGGATTAAAATAGATTCTCAATAAACAATGAAGAAACTGTAAACCAGTCAAGTCTGATCATTAATGCACTTGGAAATATCTTAGAAGATCTGATACAGTCATGAATGCATCTCCCATCACCACTAATTTGATCAGAGAAGTTGGCTGATCTATCTATGCTTTTTGAGACTCAAAAGACCACGCCAGCGCCATGAAATCCTGAAATCAGATTTTGAATATTTCAATATTTGAGTATAAAAGGTCATAGGTGGTGCAGGTGCTTGTATCAACAGTTTAGATTTGAATCTATTTTCATTTTAAAACCCAGCCACTCATCTTTATCTTTATCTTCATTCTTTATTCTGTCGTTGAGTTCAGATCTGATCATAGACACATGGCATCTTGACGCAATTCCTTAAAGATCAAATATCTTCATCTTGGCCATCAAGGGATTATGCCCACCGTTAGATTTCCTCTACTTTCTATATCTTTATCTTGTCTTTTTAACTCGAGACCTTTGACGTTGTTAGTTCCACATGTCATCTTGGTGCAATGTCTTGATCATTAGATTTTGAGCACTTTTTCATTGAGGCTTTATCCCTACCACTTTATTTTTTGGGACTTGCTTGATCTTTACCATGTCTTTGAACTTATCCCTAGCTATACTTTGACTCATACTTAACCCTGGGTAATTGAATTTATTTATGTATCTAAGACGCTATATCATCCCCTTAACCTTTAGTTTATCATGAGATTTCATGAGAAAAACTAGATCCAAGACATGATATATGGTCTGCGTGTAATATCCTTACCTTAAGAGCACATTCCATTATGTTTTGAGATCACACGACTGAAGAAATCTCAAATTCGCTGAAAGATATGGAATATTCTATCGTGATTGCGAGATTAAGAGATAGCCATGAGATCAAAACTTGATCAATGGCACATAATTTAATCTTACAAACTCACAACCTTACTTGACTTCAACTACTGCAACTATGATTTATCTGGAGATTTGGAGACTCAGGGAAACTCCAAGTCTCAAGAAGATTTACTAACCCAAGGATTCATTCTTAGATTTCATGCACAATGCACGATCTGATCTTGATCAACGACCGCGATCTCATCCGTAACTAACTCTAAACCTTAACTTGACTTAACTTCCTTGACTCGAGTTCATTCAAAGATTCAATGACTGAAGAAAACTCAAAGTTGCGGGATGATTTGGTGACTCAAGGGTTTATTCTGAGATTTCACGCTAGCCTTAAGATTTTATTTGCATCGACGACTCATTTCATAACTCGGTGAGCCCATCTTCAACTTTACTTGGCTTAAATTTAACCTTAGTCTATCTGGAGATCACATGACTGAAAAAGAACTTGAAGTCACGAGATCATTTTATAACTACAAGGTTTATCACGAGATTTCATGAGAACCACAAGATCATCTCTAAATCAACGACCTGCACGAATATCCTAAACTTTGCTGAATTTTGAATTTATCTTGAGACTTCACGCAAACATCAATGGATCACGTTAAGTCTCATAAGAAATGACTTAACCCTGATCTTATTCTGAGATCACATGACTAAAATAAAAGAAACCAACCAAACCTAAACCTTGAGTTTATATGGAGATCACGAGATAGACTGAGTCACTAAATCTTGAAACACTTTGACTAACTCTAGTTTCATTACGAGACCTCCCACATAACATATGATCAAGATTAGATCGACGGTTTGCATTAAGTCTCCATATCAAAATAGCATATTCTATTTCCTTTTGAGATTACACGACTAAGGAAATCTTGAAGTCACTGAATAAATTGGAATATTCCTTCTGGGTTGCGTGACTAAGAGATAATAGGGAAATATAAATGTGCACATGAATTTATAAAACACTTAAGTGGCATGGAAAATTAATGAATAAATAGACTAATTCATCTATGAGCTAGGGTTTTAAACATGAATTTAAAGGGTTTCTTGCATCGACGGCTTGGGTGACATGAACTAGGGGTAAAACCAGTGACCTAGACAAAATGTAAAGAACAAGATAAAGAAAAAGAATTATGAAGAATTCATAAAAGATAGGATCTACCCTTGTGGGAGACTCATTTACTCCACTTGTAGCCAAAATTGATAGAATGAGAAATTTAGGTAACATTTTTGGTGATTTCTGCTGAATGTCAACCTGCTAGACATATAAAACCAGTGGCCTAATGAGATTCCATTGGGCATAGGAGTCTGCATTTGAGCACATAAAAAATTCTAGTAAAGGAGGATTGAAATGAGGAGGAGGGACAATGAACCAAAATAGGGAAAAGGACTGTACAAGGAGAAACAACAACTAACTATGTAAAAGACTTTGAGAAAAGCAGGAAAAACTAACCTAGAGAGAAGAACAGAAAGAAAGAAATTTAATTACAAAGCAGGGACAAACATCAAAACAAAGCTTTAGGTGAAATCCATTGACAAAAATTGGCAAGGCCTCTCCTTCAAGAGTTGATAGCTAAAAAGAATTATGCTCCTTACACTCAGTGATCACAAATGGACCTCCCCAAAAAGAGTCAAACTTGGTATGCCTACCACGCTTGGACCTGAACTCATCCCATTTGGGAACTATATCCCCAACATTGAAGTTCCTTGATTTGGCTCTCCTATCAAATATCTTCTTGGTTTGTATTTGTTGGAACTCCATGATCTGCATATATTTGTCTTTGTTCTCTTCCAACTCCATGAGTTGAGCATACCTTACCTGCAGAGGGTCTCCTTCTTCAAAGAGGACAAGTTGGGTAGAAAGGTCCAAAGCTGGTAATTTAATTGAAATGGAAAATTTATCTTCCCTGCCATAGAATAGCATGTATGGAGAGTTCCCAAAGATCTTCTTGGGAGTGATCTTGTCTAACCATAAGGCAGGCTTCAGCTGAGAGTGCGAATCTCTCTGATTTTGTTGCAGAGTCTTCTTAATTATCCTTATCACATTCTTGTTTGTAGACTCTACTAAACCATTACCCTGGGGGTAATAATTAGAGCTTGTGTTTAGGTAAACACCATGTTTAATTTCCCAGTTAGTGACTCTTAATCCTATGAAAGCAAGTGCATTATCTGATATAATAGAGTCTGGGGTCCCAAACCTGTGAATTATATCATCATAAAAGCCCAAGACAAAACTCTCATTTGCTTCCTTTAGTGCAATAGCCTTAGTCCATCTCATGAAATAATTAGTTGCAATGATTATCCACTTGTGGCTTGCACTAGATGGGGGGTTAATTAGGCCTATGAAGTCAATGCCCCACTTTATAAAAGGTTGGTTTGTCATGATTGGTTGGAGGGCAGAGCTATAAGTCTTTCCTTACCTGCAAACATGACACATTTCATCCATTTTATTACATGATCATGACTATCCTTAAAGATAGATGGCCAATAGTATCCAACCCTCATGGTATTGAAAGTGGTAATCCTAGGAGAGAAATGGACTCCAGAATTTCCATCATGAAATTCATTTAGGACACCTCCTACTTGTTTTGAATCAATGCATCTTAAAAGAACACCATTATGATCCTTTCTAAAAAGGATCTCATTAATCAGAACAAAGGGGATATATTACAACCTATAATACCTTATTTTTTTTAATCCAAATTTTTAGGGAACTCAACTATCTTTAAAAAATGAACCTTGTTAGGAAACCAACCTGCTTCCTTGGCATGTTCTTCTATTGAATGCAAAACTAAGGATGCATTCATTTGCTATTGGTCTTTTGGAGTTTCATCCTTGGTCAACTATTCACAAAGACCTCTTCCTCTGACTAGATTGGTCACTTGGATAACAATGTCATATTCCATGACTCTGGTGATCCAACCAACTCTTTTCTCATTTAGGTCCCTAGAAAGTAGGAACTCCTTAACACTCGAATGAGTAACCCTCAATTGAACCTTACTATGAGTCAATAGATGTTTGAAATTTTTAAGGCTCTTCACTATATAGAAAGTACACATTTCTCTATGACAGAGTACCTTTGTTATGAATACTCTTCCAAACCTTTGCTAAAGAAAGCAATAGGTTTCTCCAATCCTTCAGAGTTTTGATAACATTGTAGATATGGCATTAGAGCCTCCATAAGCATATAGAATGAAGTATTTGATAAAATCAGGATTCAGCAAGGTAGGAGCCTCTGTCAAAGCCTCCTTGATGGCTTGAAAGATTCTCTTTCCTTCTTTTCTCCAACAAAAGACTACATTCTTCTTCAATATTGTTGTTAAAGGCTTCAAAAGATCTGCAATGTTAGGCAAAAATGCCTGACAAAGTTAATCCTTCCTATCAAGGATTGAAGACTCTTCTTGTGAGGTGGTAGGGGTAGCTCTAGAATAGCTTCAATCATCTCAGGGTCCACTCTAATACCTTGTTTTGACATAATATATCCCAATATTTTCCCTTTATGGACTGCAAACACATATTTCTTGGGATTGAGGGAGATCCCAAACTCCCTACACCTTTCAAATATTTTCCTCAGATGTTTGATGTGGTCTTCTACATGTTTAGAATAGATAGTGATATCATCTAAGTAGACCAGTACAAACTTATACATGAGGCTTTTGAAGGCCCTATCCATAGCATTTTTGAAAGTGGCACCTACATTTGACAAACCAAAAGGCATATTTTGATAAGCCATGGTTCTCCACTTGGTTGTAAATGCAATTTTATATTGATCCTACTTATTAACTAGGATCTAATTATATCTTGAGTATCCATCCAGTAATGAGAAGCATTCTTATCCAGAGATGGACTATAGAATTTTCTCCATAGATGGCAATGGATAGCGATCTTTTAGGGATGCCCTATTTAGGTCCCTAAAGTCAACACATAGCCTCAGTTCCCCATTATTTTTCCTAACAGGAACAAGGTTGGATACCCAACTAGTATGCTTTATGGGGTAAATAATACCACTCTCTATCAGTTTGAGCACTTCTTTGTGCATGAGTGATTTTAGCTTTAGGTTGATAGGCCTTTGCTTCAGTCTAACTGGCTTGGCATTTGGTTCTATCTCAATGGTATGTTGAGAAAGTGATGGATTAAAGCCCTTGAGGTCTCCATATTGCCAAGTAAATACATCATTGAACTCCTAAAATAATTGAGTGTAATCTTGTCTCTCTGAATCAATGTTTACCTTTCCAAACTTCAGGCTTTTACCTAGCTCTAATTCCAAATCAACATAGTGTTCTTATTGAACTACCAAGCTAGTATTTTTTTTTTCTTGGTCATCTTTGTTGAAGATAGATTATAGGGTGACAAGTCCTTTAGGAATCTTATTTTATCTAAGTTGTACCACTTGGTCACCATAATTCCACATCAGTCTAACTTGATTGTGCTCTGAAAAGACATCTTCTTCAAACAAGAAATGCAAACTTTGCTCATAATTATCAAACACTTGACAATTAATATTATTATCAGGGATAGAAGGCCTGACAATAATATTATAATGTTTTTGATCCTTCCTTACTGAAATTTTATTAGGAATATCAAATTGGGATCCAACAACAACTAATCTATCTGCATTCTGATTTAGTTTTCTAGGGATAGCAACGATGTTGAAAGCATGAAAATCTTCTATTGCATCCCAAACTCTATGCTTGTAGGATTTAATTCTATCATTCTTGGTAGAAATTATCCCTCTTACTTGGCTCACCACCAGATCACTATCACCATATACCTTTAGGTTTTTAATCTCTCTCTCTCTCTCTCTTTCTGGCCCACTCCAATCCATTTACCAGACTCTCATATTCAACAGTATTGCTTGTGCAAGAAAAACTAAATCTAAAATTTGTATAGTATTTGTCACCTTTTGGGAAGACAATCATTGCACCACCACTAGATCCATGTCTGCTTCTAGCACCATCAAAGAATAGCTCCAAAAAATTTGTTGCTTTGTTCTTCTAATTCCTCAGTATCTGCTTTGAAATGATTTGGCTCTACAAAACCATCCTCTTGTATCATTTAATTCCTAAAACCAACATCCCAAATAACATTATCCTAGGCCTCTGAAGCTCTTTCTAACCCCATTCATCAAGATAAACATCTGGGATGTTCTCTATCTGAGTATTTGTCTCCTTGATGATTGGAAAATCATTACTATCAAGTGCAAGATAACTTGCATTGGATACATTAGACAGATAAGGTTCTATATGATGTATTGATAATGATTCATATTTGATAGTGAATTTGGTTCCATATCTAGTATGAAAAAGCATATGAGACCAATCAGAAGAAAGATAGCCTCCTATCTTGGCTGTGAACTCCCTTGACAGACATAAGACAAAAAGAGTAGGGAGATGTATGATGTATATGTCAAGGAGGATAGATAAATTAGGGCTTGCATGTAGGATCAAGCTTGTATCCTTGGACAAACCTATTGTGTTTACTGATGAACCATCAATTTGTTTTACTCTCTTTTAGAATGGTTCATACTTAAGTCCTAATTGGTCAGCTATCTTTTTGGGCATGAATGAACTAGTAGCTCCACTATCCACAATACAATTATGTACTATAAAATATCCAATAATTAATGATACATAAAAGAGGGGTGGTTTTAAGTTCCTACTGTAGACACCCTAAAATGGACAGGCTTGCGACTTTACATTAAAAACACTAATTTTTCATCCATTAATTAATGGTTTTTTAATAATTAATTAATCATCTATTTTCCTCTAAATTTATTCCCCAAATCATCTAATCATATTCCCAAAATTAATTAAATAATTAATTTTATTTAATTAATTAGCTTTAATTGATTAATTACCATTAATTAATTAATTAAACTCAATTTCCTATAGTTTAAATTTAAATATTTAAACTTACTAATTA
>MU224050.1:1361674-1380204 GCA_018584345.1 Thuja plicata | reverse complement strand
AATTAAATATTCATTTATCTTCAAAGAGATAACTCCAATCAGATCACATGGGTTACTCCACCCATCTCTCCAGTCCACATGGGTAACTTCACCCACCTCTTTAGTTCAAAAAGGTAAATCATAATTAACTCTTCAGTCAACTAAACTCTATCTCCTCTTTACCAAATGAAGAGGTGGAGTTTACTGAGGACCTCTCCAATTCCTTTTGATCTCAACCGTTCATCTCCCTATCTCTGGGATTGATCTCAACCATTCATATCATCACCAAATCCTATATAATAAACCCTTCATAACCATTTGAAGGGTTCAAGATTTCAAGCTCTCGTGCGCCATTACTCTGTCAGTTTGGTTCTAGCATTCAAGCCATCTTGTGATCACATGCACACATTTCAATTATCAAATTCTCGACGCTTCTCAAGTCATAGACACTGCCCCGCCAATACTGAGCATCAAGAACAACGTTTTAGAAGGAGTAGAGAGAAACAATAGAAGCTTCAAGCATTGTGGGGTTTGAATTTATTTGTCTTCCTTTCTCTTTCTTGTATATTTTATTGATCACGTTTCTAGTATTCATTTAGTAGTCATTATATACTTGATTTGCATTCATTTGTGAAAACTTTGCTACTAACCCTCACCTTTGGAAAGCATTTGGGAATTGAAAGAGAGGTGTACACCTACCTTGAATGGCATCTAATTTTGTGTTGCTTCTTGGGATATTCTTTTCTTGATCAAGGTTGACCAACACTTGCTTGGAAACATCACTTGTGGGATGTTGAAGGATTGCCACTTCACCCATAGCATTTTTCAAGATCCGAGGTTGCCCTGGAATAGCCAAGGAGTCCCACATAGACATAGTCACATTCATCTTCTTCATGTTGTCCACAATATTGAAATGCACTGTTGCATGGATCTTATGGTGTGCTTTCACCATTATGGGCTCAACCTCCTTGGGAGATTGACTCTCCATGACTGGTATGACAGGAGGTATTTTTTGTATGGCAGGAATAGATGAATGTGATGACTTTGATGATGTAGTAGCTTTTCCTCCATCTTATGCTCACTCCATGTCTTAGGCTCTTCTCTTGGACCGAGTGTTGGCTATAACTGAAGATTCACCATTTACTCTATTAAAATCTTACTCTTCCCAATTAAAGAGAGTAGTCTCATCATTTTGTGTATCTTGTTGGGGTACTAACCCACTAGAAGATGATTTTGGTTGGGTGTTTAAGGCATTTTGTGCCATGAGTGCTTGTTTCATCGATCTGTTTAAGCATGTAGCCTGATTATGGGATTGATTTCAAGAGAAACACCATTCATTTTCTTATGCAAGATTATTGTGACTTGGAACCATATCTATGACTGTATTTGGAGAATTAAGAGGCACTAGATTATAAGGTTGAAATGACTTTTGATTATAGCTCTGCCTTTGACCCTGATAATTCCCTTGATATGGTGTTCTATTTTGTTGATAGGATTGTCCTTGAGCTTGATACTTCTGGTTATGACCCTTATTTTGGTGTTCCAAAGGTGGTCTAACCTCTTGATTCTTGTTTTTAATATTGATCAACTCTTTGGTTAGAGTTTGCAAAAAAATTTTTTTCTTGTTGATCACTTTTCATCTCTTGTTGACCACTTTTCATCTCTTGTAGTTCTTGGGAAAATCCTTCTCTTGATTCCTTATTTCTTGAACTAGCTTGAAGTGCTATGACAATGGGTATGAGGGTGAGTGAAGGAATTTGCAAAGGCACATTGGGCTGTATGTTAGGGTAGAGAGGCATGGGTGGCCTTCTGGCTATAATGCCAGCCTAAATTAAACTATTCTCTGCCTTAACAGCTATGTCAAAAGCCTGAGGTAGTGAGGTGCCTCCCATGGATTGAATCATGATAGATATGTTTTTATTCAAACTTTGCAAGAAGTATAGAAAATTATGGTCTGCTAAAGGCCTTACAGAGATAGGGATCGTATTCCACATCTTGAGGAATCTGTTATTGAAATCTGTCATCTATTCTTGAGGGGCTCTTTGTATAGTAGTCAATTTCTCTACTAGGGAAAAATTATCTGGCTTGTCTTAAAAGTATCTATTGAGGGAGTCTCCAAGTCTACCCATGAATCAATGGAACAACTACTAAAGTTCTAAACCATTCTAGGGCTTTACTCTTAAAACAGGCTTCCAACAACTTAGTAGCCACATCTTCCTTAGTTACATGGTGTATATTATAGATGGTAGCCACATCTCTAACATGTTCACAAGATGTGGTATAAATTTCACCTGTGAAATCAAGAAAACTCTTTAGTGTTGCTAAGGGCAGATCATGGTGTTGAGAAAAATTCAATGGACTCCCTTGATTGAAGGTTGCAAATGCAAACTTTCTTGCTATTGTAGGAATTGTGACTTGTTGAATAGCAACTATATGGGTTGCACTTGAACTAGGGAGTAGAGCTGAATCTTCTAGAAATTATTTATTTAAATATCTTCCCCTCCTTCTAAAATGGAAAAGAAAGGGTCTCTCCTCTGAAACAGGTGGTGTAGATTGTACTCTCCTTGTAGAGGATGTACTTTGAGATGATGTCCCTTTCCTTCTTAATGGAGGAAACTACAAAAACTTAGAGGGATTTGAACTCCTTGTTTCTATCCTTCTCATAAACTGTGAATAGGACTTAATCTTCTTGTTCTTAACACCAATGGAGTCTCCATATATTCTTTAAGGAGAAACCTCTTTAGGTCAGTACTATGTAATCAGAATATCAGAGATGACATAGTCTTAAAAGATGAATTTATTTTGTGGTCCCACCGGGCATGCCAGAATTGTTATACACTAAATTTTTCACCTTGCTAAGCGCTTGAGCCTAACAATCTAGTATAACATGAGAATCACTTCTAGGTTGTGGGACCTCTACTAATTGAAGTGAAGCCTCCAGCTTCTAGGCTGATTCCTCTTGGATAATCACCTTATTTTATTTTGAACATGAAAGTAAACTTCAGAGGAAAAGGGATAGAAGGAGAACTGAAAGGGAAATAAATGAAAATCAAATTATCCTACTAGGTGATACACTGAAGGTAACATGAATCATAAGAAAGTGACCAAAACTAGGATGAAATTCCCGAATCTAGCAGAACACAACTTTCTGAATAGGCTTGCATAAGTATTTCACAGAGAGGTCTGAAATAGAAAGAGGTTATTCAAGAAAAGAGAAGATTTCACAAACAATATAATATCCAAGGAAATAGACACAAAATGTGACCTACAAACAAACATCCACTTCAGAAAATAGGCATATGAATGAGACAAGATAACAAGGGATCAACAAAATCCACAAGATTGTCTAAATAGAATAACCCACAGTAGTGCACAAAGATGTAGAAAGAAAGAAGGCTCAAGAACCCCAAGATTTCTCTAACATTAATCACTATATTATGCTTTAGTAAGAGAAATATAGATAAGAAAAGGCTTGAGGACAGAGAAAATATCACAGAAAACCTTTGCATAATCTAGAATTCAATGAGAAATTACAAGCAAATGAAAACCTGAGGGCAGAGAGAATGCCACATAAAATATTGCATAAGCTGAAAAACCTCTAGCTAAAAAAGATTCAGAAACTACTTATATACAACCTCCCCTAGCACACAAGCTCAGGAGTCAATCCATTGATCAACTAGGGAAGAATTAGGATTATAATGGATTCTCAATAAATAATGTAGAAACCCAAAACCAGTCAAGTTTGATCATTAATGTACTTGGAAATATCTCATAAGATCAGATATAGTCATGAATGCATCTCCCATCACCACTAATTCGATTAGAGAAGTCGGTTGATCCATCTACTCTGTCTGAGACTCAAAATACCACGCCACCGCCATGAAACCTTGAAATCAGATTTTGAATATTTGAATATAAACGATCATAGGTGGTGCGGGTTCTTGTATAAACGGTTCAAATTTGAATCTATTTTCCTTTTAAAACCCAGTCATTGATATTTTTCTTTATCTTTATTATTTATTCAGTCTTTGAGTTTAAATCCGATCATAGACACGTGACATCCTTGTGCAATGCCTCAGAGATTAAATATCTTCATCTTTTTCATCGAGGTATTACACCCATTGTTAGATTTCCTTTACTTGTCGTGTCTTTATCTTGTCTTTTCAACCCAAGACCTTTGACATCATTAGTTCCACACGTCATCTTGACACAATGCCTTGATCATTAGATTTCAAGCACTTTTTCATTGAGGCTTTACGCCTACCACTTGATTTTTTGGGACTTTCTCAATCTTTACCCTGTCTTTGAACTTATCCCTAACTCTGCTTTGACTCATCCTTAACCCTGGGTAACTGAATTTATTTATGTCTCTGAGTTGCTAGACCGCCCCCTTAACCCTGAGTTTATCATGATATTTCACAAGAATGAAAAGATCCAAGACATGATCTACAGTTTGCATGTAATCTCCTTACCTTAAGAGAATATTCCATTCTATTATGAGATCATGCAAGTGAAGAAAACTTGAAGTCACTAAAAGATATGGAATATTTTGTCATGATTGCAAGATTAAGAGACAACCATGAGATCAAAACTTGGTCAACGAAACATAATTCATTCTTACAAACTCAGAACCTTAACTTGACTAAAACTACTACAACTATGATTTATATAGAGATTTGGCGACTGAGGGAAGCTCCAAGTCATGAGAAGATTTACTAACCCAAGGGTTTATTCTTAGATTTCATGCACAACACACAATCTGATATTGATCAATGATCATGATCTCATCTGTAACTAACTCTGAACCTTAACTTCCTTGACCCAAGTTCATTCAGTGATTCAGGGACTGAAGAAACCTCAAATTCATGAGATGATTTGCTGACTCAAGGGTTTATTCCAATATTTCATTCCAGCCTTAAGATTTTATTTGCATCGACGGCTCAGATCATAACTCAGCGGACCCATCTTCAACTTTACCTAGCTTAAAATTAACCTTATTCCATCTGGAGATCACGTGACTGAAAGAGAAATCAACTTCGTGAGATCATTTTATAAATCTGAGGTTTATCAGGAGATTTAATAAGAACCACAAGTTCATCTCTGAAGCAATGACCTGCACATAATAACCTGAACTTTGTTGACTTTTAACTTTGTCTCAAGACTTCATGCAAGATAGAAGATGTGATCTGCATCGATGGCTCATGTTAAATTTCATAAGAAATGACTTAACCTTGATCCCATTCAGAGATCACATGACTAAAAGAAAAGAAACCAACTAGACTTAAACCTTGAGTTTATCTAGAGATCACAAGATAGACTAAATCGCTGAATCTCAAAACACTTTGACTAACTCTGGTTTCATTACGAGACCTCCTACATAGCATACGATCAAGATTAGATCGACGGTTCATGTTAAGTCTCTAGATCAAAACAAATTATTCTATTTCCTTTTAAGATAACACAACTAAGGCAAAATTGAAGTCACTGAATAAATTGGAATATTCCTTCTGGGTTGTGCAACTAAGAGATAACAGAGAAATGTAAATGCTCAGATTAATTTAAAAAATACTTAAGTGGCATGGAAAAGTAGTGAAGAAATAGACCAAGTCATCTATGAGCTAGGGTTTTAAATATGAATTCAAAGGTTTTCTTGCATCAATGGCTTGTGTGACATGAACTAGGGGTAAAACCAGTGACCTAGCAAAAATGCAGAGAACAAGATAAAGACAAGGAATCATGTAGAATTCATACAAGGTGGGCTCTACCCTTGTGGGAGCCTCATTTACTCCACTTGTAGCCAAAATTGACAGAATGAGAAATTTGGGTAACAATTACATACATAATTATTTTTCACAACTTTAGACATCACCTAAAGTGTGAACACAAGAATCAACTCACAAGATAGATATTCTAATGAATACTAGAATTGACGCAACACGCATCTTTCTGTAATGAATGATGGATAGGGGTTAGACCCCTAATTTACCTCTGAGATACTCAAAATCATCCTTTGGTAGTGGCTTGGTGAATATATCTACTATCTTCTCCTTTGAATTCACATACTCCAACATTACATGCTTGTCTTGAACTTGTTCTCTCAAGTAATGATACTTGATAGAAATGTGCTTGGTCTTAGAATGCATCACTAGATTCTTTGATATATTGATAGCAATTGTATTATCACAATAAATAGTAACTAGATCGGTAATCTCCTCTTGCATACCTTCAAGTAGTTGTTTGATCCATACAATATTTGAACAATTCATAGCTATAGTAGCATATTCAACCTCAAAAGTAGACTATGATGTATAAATCTATTTCTTACTCATCCATGTCACCAATATTTCTCCTAAAAATAAATCTCCTCCACTTGTACTTTTCCTATCATCAATGTTTCCAGCCCAATCAACATTATTATAAACCTTGAACTCAAAATCTCCTTCTTTCTTGTATAGTATACCAAAGTCTTCAGTACCTTTCAGATATCTAAATATTCTTTTGACTGTAGACATGTGTGTTTCCTTTGGATTGACAAACAAATCTTGCAAAAACACCTACTACATGAGCAATATCAGGTCTTCTATGTACAACATATTGTAACTTACCAATATTGATTGATAGAGTGTCTCATCCACTTCCTTTGATAATTTTCAACCAGTGACCATCAGTGTTCCTACCGGTCTTGAGTCATCCATACCAAATATCTTTAGGATCTCCTTGATGTACTAAAAATTGTATTGTACATCCCATCCTTGACTTGTTGAATATGTATTCCAAGAAAGAATTATATCTCTCCTATCATGGACATCTCAAATTCCTTTCTCATATCCTTAGTAAAAGATCTGCATAATATGTCATTTCCTCCGAAAACAATATCATCAACAAATATTTTAGCAATCAAAATTATATTAGTATTGTCACATTTAAGATACACATTACTATTGTCACTTTTCTTTCAAATCCAATCTTGATTATATATGAATGCAGCCTTTCATACCATACTCGGGGTGCTTGTTTCAAACCATACACTGCCTTATGCAGTTGGCATACACGTCCTTGTTAGTATTCTCAACAAATCCTTAAAGTTGTTCAATGTAAACTTATTCTTATAGAATACCATTAAGAAATACAGACTTGACACCCATTTGATAAACTTTGAATCCTTTATATGATGCACATGCTAATAGAATTCTAACTCCTTCTAATCTAGTAAGAGGTGAAAAAGTATCACCACAATCAATACCTTCTTGTGCATACCCTTTGCAAACCAGTCTTTCTTTGTTTCTAATTACATCTCCATGTTCATTTAGTGTATTTCTAAAAATCCACTTTGTACCAATAACATTCTTATCTTTCTATCTTGGTACCAAATTCCATGCGTTGTTCTTTTCAATTTGATCCAATTCTTCTTTCATAGCCTTAATCCAATCTCCATTCTCCAATGCATCCTTTACTCTTCTTGGTTCAAATTAAAAAATTAAGCATGTATTATCTCTTACCTTGCTTCTTGTCATTACTCCAGCATTCTTGTCTCCAATAATCTTTCTCGGTGAGTGGTGTATTTTCACATACTTGGCTAGAACAACATCAGTAGGTGGTGGAAATTCTTCATTTTCATCATTCGATGGCAGTTATCTCTATTCATCTTTCTTCTCACTTTGTTCTTTGGGTAAGGTATTAGGAATCTCAAGTTAAACATAAACAAATCTTTGGTAGTCCTTGGGTTCCTTCTTTCTATCTTCATTATTCTTCTCTACAAATTCATCAACCCTTACATTTTCACTTTCTACGATTTTGTTAGTAGACTTGTTCAAACACTTGTAATCTTTTCTCTTTGTAGAATACCCTAATAATATTACTTCATCACCTTTAGAATCAAAATTTCCATCTCTAGCATCTTTAAGAATGTAACATCTACTTTTAAATACTATGAAATAACTTACATTTGATTTATGATCATACCAAATCTCATATGGAGTCTTGTTTGTACATTTCTTTAGTTGTACTCAATTTATTGTATAAATTGTAGTGTTGACTAATTCTCTCCAAAATATTTGTGAAATACCCTTTTCAATCATCAGTGTTCTTGCACAATCAACATTAGATCAGTTTCTTCTTTCTGCTATACCATTTTGCTGTGGTGTCCTTAGTGTAGACATTTGTCTCTTTATTCCATGTTCAATGCAGAAGAGTGTAAACTCATATGATGTAAACTCTCCTCCTCTATCAGATCTTAGGCACTTTAATTTTCTTCCACTCTCTTTTTCAACTCTTTCCTTGTACCACTTAAACATTTGAAAAGCATCAGATTTTTCTTTCAAAAACATGACAGACATCATTCTTGAATAATCATCAAAAAATTAAATGAAATATCTATCACCATATTAACTTTGTGTTCTCATAGGTCCACATACGTCCACATAGGTCAGTGCACACTAACTCCAAAATTCCTTGTGTAATGTAAGATTTTCTTGTAAAACTTGATTTTGTCATCTTACCAACTTGACATCCTTTACACATGACATTTTCTGGTTTTTTCAATCTTGGTAGACCTCTGACTCTATTATTTTTACTCACCTTATTAAGTTGTCAAAATTCACATGACATAATCTCTTGTACCATAACCATGCATCCTCAATTTTAGCAAATAGATAACTCTTTGTAGAAGTATCAAGACAAAATAGGTTACCTTTAGATTGTTCTCTAGTGGAAATCAAACCTCCATTCTGATCAAATACTTTTACCTTTCCATTCTGAAATTCTAGTCAGTGTCCTGTATTGTTCGTTGTGCCACACTCAACAGATTATACTTTATTCCTTCAACCCAATAGACATCATCACATTTTGTATTATCCAGCAAAATTATAGAACCTTTACATTTTACAAGATATGGAGCATCATTACCAAATATAACATATCCTCCATCATGTTCTTCCATAGTAATGAACATAAGTGTATCACTAGTCATATGGTGTGAACAAACACTATCTATAATCCAGGTATCATTCTTTCTTACATGTGAGAGTAGGGATTTTTCTTCATACCTTTCTTGATCAAAATCATCCTTGATAGCAACATACACAACTTCTACATCTTCATCATATGTGTCATCATTGGTTAGTCATTCATTAGAATGTGGCATGACTTCTCACCTTTGTTCTTGAAATATTGGTATCTCCTAATTTGTTTTCCCTTTTGATATTGTCTTGGTTGTCTTTCTTCTCATCATTGTCATTGTTAGGACATCTAGCAGCAATGTGACCAATCTTGTTACAGTTAAAGCATTTCAAAGGTATCTTACCTTGGTTCTTTCCTTTTCCTCTCTGTATTCTTCTATCTAGTAGAGCTTCAAACTCTGCTTTGTTTCTTTCATCTTTGGCATATAGGTCTTCTATCTCACTTTTGCAACTATAAAATCTTTCACTAGCACTACTTTCATAACCATCACCTGATCTAGATTCTCTAGAACTTCAAATTTTCAAAGGTCACTTCAAATTTTAAAAGATCACTTGAATGCAGAATCAATCCTAGTTGTGGAAGGTAAAATATTATCAAAGTCATTCAAATCAAAAGAAACCAACTTACCAATGGTAACATCCAGTGAAACATACATCTGAGGAATGGAGCTCAAATCTTGTATTACAGACACTCAGATGGCATATATGGGCAACAGTGTCATCAACAATTTTCTTCTTACATATATTTCTTCAATATTTCCTCCAGCACCTCTGATAGCATTCACAATTTGCTTCAATCTTGCACTGTACTTAGAAATAGTTTCACCTTATTTCATTCTCATAGCATCAAATTTTCATCTCAAACTTTCATCTTTTGCCTTATGAACATGTTGATCTCCACCATATATGAATGCAATCTTATCCCACATCTATTTTTCTATATCACATCCTTTAAAGTCATTGAACTCCAGGTTGGTGAGAGAAGAGGATATCTTAATCATGACTTGTGAGTGATCTTTCTCTTCTCTTATTTTCTCAAGTGTCATAGGCCCAAATGATGGTGGTGAATACTCATTGTCACAATAGTATAATGCATACTCTCCAATTCCACATAAGTGCAACCTCATCCTGCTTTTCCATGTAGATAAGTTATCTCTATTCAACTTTGGTGCCTCCCTCTTATACATCTTTGAATATTTAACTCAAGTCTTTTAAACTTATCTCTTTAGAGTACTTGTCTCTGATACCAATTGTTGGTTTATTGAGAGGGAGGGTGAATCAGAAAACAATGATTCTTAAAACTTGAAAACTTAACCTCTTATTCAACTTGGTAAGATAAAATTTAACATCAACCGAATTAATAGTAACTTCACTATAAAAATCAACAACTTAAGTAAATAAAAAGCATCATGAAAAACAAACATTCAACACATAATACCAATATTTAATGAGGAAACCAAGTTTGGGAAAAAACTCTGTGGGAATTGTCACCCACAAAATAAAAATACTCTTCTAAAGTATGCTCACTTAAGAGCCAATTCGATTAAAGATTGCAATGCACATTGTCAAATGTGACCCTGTTAGGGGATTTACCTTAGATCTATTAAGATCTTCACTCTGTTAGGAGTGGCCTAGTTAAAGGGCTTTTAAGACTCTTTTAGAATGTCACCTTTCTCAAGGATTTACAATAAGACTGTTAAATCCACTCGGTTAAGATATTTTCCTGCTACAAATGCTAATAAGAAATAATAAATAAATTTGATCTGTAATACTGCAACTACCTCTCGCTTGGTCATATCCTTTATGTGCTCTTTGACTACTGGAATCAACACTTCATTACTCTCTGCTATAGACTCATATTTCACCTTTTCTTCTTCATTGCTTTACTTGGTAGCACAACCACACTTCACTTTGCCATCATACCTAACATACAATCTCATTATTTAAATAGACTATGTATTTGCCTCTTAATCTCCTTGATTAGGTTTTCATTCATTTACTCTCAACCATCATATTAAGTTTATGAACTATTTTAATGAATTTGATACTCGATAAAGCATTTTTCATCACCTCGGAATTTGAAATTTTCTTGGAACTCACAACATCACTTTTTTTGCTTAACCTTTACCATAGATCATGACCTTGAATTTTATTCAGCATAGGTCTTTGTAACTAACTCTTCTTCATCCTTAGAATCTTCTAGATCACTATGGCTTTGCATTAAACGCGTTCTTATCCTGGTTTATAACAACTGTTCCTTGCTCAATAACTGAATTCATGAATTGATAACATAAAATATTGGCTCGGTAACTATTATGCATTGCTTAGTGCTTGTCTTGCTTGAGTCTTTACCAACTACTCTGTTAGCTTTACCGATTGACTTCTTCAAGCTTGGTAACTTAAATATTCCCTTTACTGACTTGATCAATCTTATTTACTGACATAATAACATCAAAAGTAAAGTAGAAAACAACTATACCAATATGATCTTATCATTGTCTGATCTATATTAGCTACCCAATTAAGTTCTTCAACTTCACAACTTTTCTCTTCCTCTTTCTCTTTAACTTACTCATCTTATCTCATACTCTGAATGATATGGAAACTTAATATGAACCAAAAATCAATTGCTTGACATTAATGACAAAATAACAACTAATCTAATCCTTTCTACAATCTTGTATACCTCTGATCTCGGTCTCCATCATCATTATCATCAGTTGAGTAACATTACAATGAAGAGATCAATTGCTTTCATAGAAAGCAATAGATCTAATTTTCTTCTAATATTAATTAAATAATTTTATTGTTTAATTAGTCAATTTCCTCCATTTTAATTAAATAATTTTTATTATTTAATTAAATGTTTTCCTCCAATTTCCTCATAATTATATAATTATTTTAATTATTTAATTAGTTAACTAAGACTTTTATAACTAAATATATATTTTTTAATTTATTTAATTATTTACTTTTTTTCAAAGAAAACAAAGTCTCATAAAAATAAATAAAATCTTAATTTTATTTTTTTATCTCAATATTCTATAATTAAATGAATTCTTTAATTTATTTAATTATTATTTTTTTCACAAGAAAGAAATTCTCTTCTAAAAATAAATTAAATCTTTATTTTATTTATTTCTCTAAAATCTTCTCCAATTAAATAAGTTTTTTAAATTTATTTAAGTCCCTTTTTGAAGAAAACTTCCTTTAAAATAAATAAATTCTTTATTTTACTTATTATATTCTCTCTTGCACATAATTAAATATTTTTTAATTATTTAATGCTAATTAAGTCTTCAATTTCATCCACTTCTCAAATAAAGCAGTCTATTTTATACAGTTTTATTGAATCTTGTCCGTCGAAAATAAAATCTTCTCCTCCTCTAATTATCTCATCCGTTTAATTAGTCATGTTTATCTATATAAACCCCCTTCAAACCCATATGAAATATCCTAATTTATGAATAGCAATTATCTTATGCAGGTTTTTATCAAGAAATCAAGCAATCAAATATCATATCTTAATTTTCTCGAATCTCTTGAACCCAACTACTGTCAGAATCAACTCTAAGTGCCACTTCAACAAGAGTGCAGAGAAGCAACATAAGAGTTTAGGCTTACATTCAGAATGGTTTGATTAATTTCATATTTTAGTTTCTGACTCTCATGTTTAATTTTTGTTGTTTTGTAGGGTTTTTATTTAGTAGTTTTTTTATTTGATTATCATACGGTGCTACAAATCTCTCTTTCTCGAGTCTTGTGCAGATTTCCCCTACATACACAAAGTGATAGTAAAAAATACATGTCCCAATAGTCTAAAGAACCAATCAACTGTGAAACATAGGAAGAATTAGTACAAAAAATAGAAAATCCCCCATAATTATGACAAAGATGAGGCTTGATAGGTCCATTGAAACTCTATTCCACTAAGAACAAGACAAAGGCAAGGCCCATGCAGAAAGAGCATGATCTTTTCCCATCTATGATGAAGAAGACTAAGGATCCAAAATATGATGTTGCTTCATGGTCTCCTCTAAAGCCTCTATTCTTGTCCAACACCTATTTATTACATAGCCTTCCTTGCCATAACAACTGCAAGGGTCACCTGACCTCTTTTGTTGTGTCTTGGAGGAAGACATGCCAGACTGAGAAGAAGGATAATGAGATAGAGTGAAATTAATCATTTTGAATAACTGCAAGAGAAACCCCTCACCACAAGAAAAATAAAAATCCTCCTAAGATTTGTGTAGAGTATTCCAAGAGATTTCCAACGATGTGTGGAAGTAAAGAAACGTAGTTCATTTTCTCAAGATATGACTTCGAAAGCATAAAAGGAAGCCTAACTTTAGGGGCTTGTTACAGAAAAATGGTGAGAAATATGTCAAAGTAATAAAGTGATTCCACTTATTAATTAAATCATATTGATTTAATTATTAAGTCACTTATTATCTCTATTTTAATTAATCTAAACTTTAGGCATTTAATAATTAATTCTTTTATTAATTATTATTATGCAACCTAGATATTTCCCCTTTAGGGTTTCCCTTTTAGGGTTTCGGTATCCTTTTATAAGGATTTCCTCTTTGTAAATTATTCAATTCGATGGTTATTAATTAATTGAGGATATTATTGCATTAAGAGTTTTTCTCCATTGTTTTGCACAATATGTTTCCTCTTCCATCAATCTGTGATTTTTGACCTCCATAGCATTTTTGCTTCTCTCTTTCTGTGACAGGTTTGCATGCAGGTGATTCTTGGGAGTTGTGGATTGATAGTTTTCATCAACTCCAATAAAATCTAATAAAACAACCACTAGATTCATATATGTACCAGAATCAACTTCCCAATGATATATGGTTTTCCCAATTTCAAGTTTGTATTTCCAAGTTATGGCCAAAAAATAAATTGCTACTTTTATGACAAAAAATTCAATTTGGTCAATTGTACACTGTGAGAAAAATATTCACAACCACCAAAGTGACATGGAATAATTTTAGAATATTCTCTTTACTATAAAATTCTTCACTTGCTGAAATATTCTCTGTCCTCCCTATATATACCTCAACATGCCAAATTATTCTCCCCTTGCACAAAATAATTCTCAAAAATTTACATTCATAAAAAAAGTGAACCTATGCAATTTTTAGAGATCAGTGCTAAATTTAGAAGGGGGCCATTTTGGTGGGGCAATAAAAATCTAAAAAATTTTGATGTAAGAGGACTTTTGCAGAAGACCCAAAAGGAACGAATGTACCTTAAATGACTTTGTTTTCTTGAAAAAACTTTTTCCTCAGAAACTGACCTTACTCACCCATGTGAAAAGTTGGGGAATACAAGAAATTGAAAATGTTTAATGTCCATGTGCATGCGTAATTTTTTTTACCAGCCATGGAGGAGCACTGATATAATAAAGGTACAAATCTATACAGATTTGTCGTGTGATGTGTGCACATTTGAAAAATATTGGCCTAGATTTGATGATGTCAAAAAATTAATAAACTATATAATTTGATTTAGGGGTTTTTGGATATTCTAAGCTCAACGATGATGCCTGTTGGACATCAAAGTGCTAATATTTTTTAGATACCCTCAAATTTTGCCTCATTTTTTGTGCCCTCAACTAAAAAGAACCCAAAAAATCAACTTCTCATATTTTAATGAAATGATAGTGGATCTTAGGGTTTTGGCATGTTGTAAACATAGTCATGAAGTCCATGAAGCTCCCAAAGATAGGCAAAAAATACCCAAATCCAAATTCACACAAAAAGACAAACTTGGAGACCCTACAACACTCTTGAGAAAAGAAACCCTCTAATCTTAATAAGGGGTTTTCTGAATTTGTGCTTTGATACCATGTTGTTGTTTGCAACACAAGAAACTAGGATCAAACAACAAATGAAAACAACTTCCACAAGCAAGAGTAGCTAGAAAATAGTTTCTATATTCCTCAAAAGAAAAAGGATTACAATTTACAAGATCACATAATTGTAGGATGAATTACAATAAAGGGATCAATTATATTCATAGAAAGCAATGATCTAAAAATAGAAAAGATAACTCAAACTATAATTAGCAAAGTAAAGCTAAGATATGCAAACTAGAAGTGCATGCCATTTACAATGTGCAAACTGGAGCCTAACTAAAATTAGACTAAGCTAAATTTAGACTCACTAAGTGAATTTAAGCTAAAACATGAATGTGCAAACACGTGCTTTAATTAAGCATGAGAATATTCTCTAGCATGTGCATAATTAATTAAAGCAACATATGGAAGTGTGCCCAAAGCAACTAATAAGCATGCTCTAACCAGATATTCCTTGTTGAGGTGATTTGTAATCATAGCTAACGAGTACATTCACATTAACTTTCCCCTTATAGAATTTAATGAGGGGCGTATTCTTTCATTATGGAATTCTATTTTTGTATGGATTTTTAAATTTCATGTTACTTGCCCCAAACCATTATTCATTAGGCCAACAATTTTAGTAGTGATATTTTCCATGAAGCATTTTCTCTGTTGGGAAGACATGTATTGCATTAAGTGGTTCTTTTTCCTCGAGCGTGTTATATTGCTTTGTAGGATACAGTGATGAGCTCATTTTTTATTTCTCCTTAAAAAAAATGGTAATTGGAATGGAAATGGTGATAGTCAGATCATTTTGGCTATTTATTTGGTTCTCCTTGGATGGATATTTTTCTATTTTATGTGCTTTTCATAATTTTCTTGACTCTCTAGCAAGGATTTCTTGGATTAGTTTTTTTTATTTTTGGATTATAGGGTCTGCATTCCTTGCTAAATGTGAGATCTTAGAGATAGCATTATCTTTACTTATGCTGAATTGGGAACAAATTTTTAATGGTCATGTATTAATTTTGAAAATGCAATTAGATTGATAATTGGTAAAAAATGGTTGGTTAACAATTGCTTGGCTCTATGGCGACAGTTGTGGGAGTGGGAGAAGGAGCTAGGGTTTCTAGACCCATGGAGGATGGAGAGGATTGTGATGATGATGCAAATGATCCACCCCCCTTGGAACCTTCTTACGTTATTTTTTTGGTGTTTGGGTGGTCTAGAGATGTTTCGGTTGGCCAGGGTGTGCTGCTATTTTCTGAGCCGTTTGAGGTGGAATTTTTTGATGCGTTCCCTTTCTCTCTTTAGGAGGAAATTTTATTCTCTTTTGGTTGTGAGAGCTACCTAGGTTCATGGACAATGAGTGATTTGATCTATGGCACTTTTGACAGTGCCTCTGGTCTGGTGTTGATGGTCATTTTCTTGACATCCTTTGTGGATGTGTGAGATGACTGTGGGAGTAGAGTGCTTCCTAAAGCTGATGGTCCCTCTAAAGGTTCCATTCCTTTCATTGTGGTTTTCATTGTTTTGGAGCTCTTTTCAGGTGCGGCGGAGCACAATGTCTATGTTCTGGGTTCCGCTGATGGACTTAGATTGCTAGGGACTGCTCTTTGCAGCCCTATTTTTTATACCCTTAGGAGGGTTTCTCTATTATGCATGGGCCTATTTTTGGCTTCTATGCATTTTTGTGATGGATATCTATTAAGCACTAGGGTTGTTTGTCCTTGTTCTTCTTCTGGTTTAACTTGGAGGCATTCCTACGATTTTGATGTTAAATTTTTAGAGTGCTTTGCTGCTGCTATGAGGTTGTTGGTCCCCTACTTTGGAGACTTTAATGTTCTGGTTATTTTTGTCAAGGTTGAGGCTGGTGGCTCTGCTCTCCTTCCCCTACCCTCCTCTATGGAGGTGGAGAGGTCTCTCACTACCTATGCTCAGGTTGATCTCCTTTTACTTCTACTTCTCTCTGCTACTTTACTTATGAAGGTGGAGGCATCTCCTTTTGGGGTGGAGGTTTGCCTTGTGGAAGAGGTTGGAAGCAGTTCTGTGGGGGTGTTACTTGCACTTGGTTGCTTGATATTGGGGTGGGGGAGAGGTAGGCTTTCTTCTTTATTTTTTCTTTTCTCTGATGTCCCTATTGAGATGGGTTCTACTCCTATTGAGGTGGAGTGGATTCATGTTGGAGCTTTTGGAACCTGTAGATGAAAAGCCTTTGACTACTACATTTGACCTCATTTTTGTACGAAACATTTCAACCATCAATTAAAAAGATTTAGGTTGGTCAGATTATAGAAGGAAAACTTCTTTTTTTTTAATCCATGCCTGTGTTAGTTGAAATTTTGACCAACACCATGTAGGTCAAAATTTTGACCAACACGGGCATAACTTTAAAAAGAAAAAAGATTTAGCATCTCATTTCATTGTTTGGTTTTAAGTTGGGAGCGCGAAGGGGCTGGAGCCTGCGATTGTTTGAAGTTTTATTTGGTGAGAGTAAAAGGAGGGCTGCCTGCCTATGAGGTTTGCCACTTTGGTTTGGTGTAAAAGGAGGACCGCCTACCTGCGAGTTGTTTCCACTATGAATTGGTGTAAAAGGAGGACCGCCTGTAAGGATTTCCTTACTCTGCATTTGTTTGGCATTGTTTTATTGGTTACCTACTTAGGGCCCATGAGAAATGTGCTAGGGCATCATGTATTTGGTATTTTCTGGCATGATTCTAACATTTTTTTTACTGGTATTTGTTTTCTACCGACTTTGTGTGGATTGGAATGTCAAATCTAACTCCATAGGAAGTCTACCTTGAGTCATAGCTTTCAATTATGACTGGTCTGAGATCAATTGGTGGAGAAATCCAAAATAAATCATGTGGCATTTATCTATAGACCATTTTTGACATAAAACTAGGGCAGTCAAATTTCTACAGTCAGTTTTCTATGGACTCTTTTAGACCAGGTGTCACTGTATACACACTATGGCTTCAGAAGTGCTTAAAAAGACTACAAGTAACAAAGCAAGCATAGAATCCTTGCACTCCAAAGACTCCAAACCTTCATCAGTATTTAATAATGTCTAAAAATGAACAAACCTCAAAGGAATAGGGCTTAG
Organism: Thuja plicata; assembly: GCA_018584345.1. Lineage (NCBI taxonomy): Eukaryota > Viridiplantae > Streptophyta > Pinopsida > Cupressales > Cupressaceae > Thuja > Thuja plicata. The sequence continues at coordinate 1,362,314 of MU224050.1, read as the reverse complement.
TCCACCGAGAACCCCAAAATCCCCAAATTTAGCACTTTTAAACCCTTAATCCAAGGGTTTCTTAAACCTCCTACCTCCAATCAATTATAGGTCCAATAGGTGGTTTACTGAGTCCAATTGAGTGCAAATATTTGACAACCATTGGTGGTTTACTAAGTTCTAATATGCTGGTGTCGTCCTTAGGATTAGTTAGAGCACTAGAGAGACTTTCTTTCATTATTGAAAGTGTATTCAATCAAGGAGAATCCATACTTTGGATGATGTTCATAGTTCAGGTATATTGTGACTTGTTAGAATTTTATTGTTACCATTCTACTCCTATTTGGAGCTATTATTGCCAAATTCAAAGAGATAAAATGAAGGTTCCATAATGTATGAAGGAGCTCATTAATTATTGGGCTAGTTGATGTTCTTATATGTAGTTTCATGTAGTAGTTTAGAAACCATTCTTGATTTTTACTAGACTTATGCAAGGTTCTTTTCATAAAATAAAGGTTAGATTTGAATATCTCGATTTTCTCATCATTAAACATACTTTCCATGTTTTGGTAATGCTAGTAGAATTGGTTAAATTCTATACTTATATTCAACAACAAACTTATATGTTGAAACCAAAACCAAACAACAACCAATGAAAGAA
>MU224050.1:1319060-1329786 GCA_018584345.1 Thuja plicata | reverse complement strand
CTAGTAGCTGTGGCTTGGGAAACAAGGAGATTGCTTGGTGGGCTTGCAAGCACAAGTTTGGATCTTCCTGGAGGTTTCTACCATAGTGTGGCTAGGGTTTGGTTTGGATCTTACGAGATCTTATGGATTTCCTCTTGTAATTGCATTGTATTTGGCCGTAACCCAGAAGGCCTTACAGCCGGGCATGTTGGATGAAAATATGATGATTCTATTATGAGTATTTGCATTGTGTGGATCTAAATCTCTGTGTTTTTATTTTCTTTTTTTCCATTGTGTGGTTATTTTCTGGGGCTAGGACATCTCCATTGGGGATACTCCTACCTTTCCCTTCATCAAGTGGTATCAAAGCAGTAGTGCCCTTCATCAGATTTTTAATATTTCTTGGAGCTTAGTAATCTAGTCAGTAACTACCTTGGAGTTCCTTGTTGGAGTTCTCGGTTACCTGTTAGCTTGGTTACTGGTGGCTCAGTCTCGATGACTGGTTTCTTGGTCTTGGTGACTTGTTTCTCGGTGGTGTCTATTTGATGGATCTCATCTTGGTTGTGCCTCTCATTGAGTGATCAATTTTTAGTCTTCTTGATCCCTGATAGGGTTTATGCTATGTATTTGGGCTAGCCGACTGGTGCATTTAATTTGTGGTTGCGCGTGGGAAATGAGGACCTAGATATTATTGAGTTCACTCTTCTATGCAGATTTGATGACTGTTGGAGGCCAACTAATGGCTACCACATTGGTTGTGTGCTCATGATGCCAACTTGTGGCAAGTTTGTATAAAAGAGAGTCTAGGTTGATGTTTAGAGGGGATATGAGATAGAGGGAGAAGATCATGAATAGTAAGCTGATAAACTAAAAGTCTGGAAGTTGGTGCAGATAGTTGTAAGTGAGTAGATAGAAATTGGCAGATTGCTTGGAGGCTTGTGAACACAATTTTAGATCTGGTTTCTTCCACTTAGCTATAGAGTAGATTGGAATTTGGATCCTACAAGATCTTGTTGATGCTTTTGTTGTTTTGGCCCTAACCGGGAAGGCCTTACAACCTGACATATTGATTGTAATGCTCGGTTACTGATAATAATTTGGTTATTGTTTTGCATAATTGAATCTCATTATGAGTATATGTTAATATAAATTGTTATATCTCTGGTGTTGTTATGTTTTTGTTGTTGTCTTTTTGTTGGCTGCAAGTTTGGATAGTCCTTTATTGGAATCTCTGAGCTTGATTGCATCAAAACCCTGTGATGCAAGAAGATCCACCAATAGGGAATCCCAACCACTTGATACATTGTCATGTTCCCAAGTAATATTATTTGGGAGAGCAAGAGCAACCGGGGAGGCTCTAGTCGATGAAGGAGGAGATAAATTGGGCTCATTGCACATGATGATGATTAATGAATGGACTTTAGAGAATTCTCTTCTTTTAACCTAAGAATCAAACACGTAATTTTGTAGTGTATGCTACAGATGATGGACATTCATGTCTTTTAAAGACTTTGGACGACACAAAGGAGTTTTTCTACCGAACATAATTCATAGATAACAATCTTCTCTTCTATTTTTTGAATCAACCTCCATGAAAATGAGCTTTCTGTAAGGACTGAAGTCTCGATGAAATATGCAACATCAACAACATATAAAATAAAAGGGAGTCAGTAAACACATTCAAATTCAAACCCACATATCAATGAAACAAATAATTCCCTTTTAAAATTAATATGAAAAAGGTACATCATTCAACCAAATTATCGAATAGAATACATATATCTACAACAAGGAAGAGTGTTGACCTTACTGTCAAATGCACTAACAATATCACATGAATTATTACATCAAGATCATTAACAACTTTGACAAACCAAAGACTAACAAATTATGAATAATTTTGACCAACAAGAATTGAGTTTACAAATGATAGAGATTTTACAGGAGTCATCGGTTGACTAACATAAGTTTACAATGTCATACAATAGACCACCTGGTCGATAACAGAAAAACTTAAAATGCTAACATGAAGACCTTCTTGACATGATCTCCAAACACATGTACCACATGAAACATCAGGGGGCGAGAATATTGTAGGAGTGCATTTCCACCCTACCCCGAAGGATTTACGCTTCCCCAGAATCTTTCCTGACATGAAAGATACCCAACCCAGCTAGAAGTAGTCTAACAAAGAAAAAATAATAGGAGTAATAGAATTTTTCCAATCAACATGCATACCTCAAATGCTATCAACAATTTCATAATGCTTAAATATGATTACGCAATATAGGAATACCAAGTAGAACAATTATGTACAACAATAAAAGATAAAATGAAAAATACAAACATGCATTAATCATAGGAAGGATATTTGTCTAAACTAACAATGCATCATAAACACCTATTTTCTTGGATACATAAAGAATAAGTAGAATGCAAATCATTTTCTTAATAAGCACTAACACAACACAGCTAGTATAAAATCATCGCACATTGTTCATAGATGTGTTAACATTTGGGAGTTGGCTCACACAAACTTCTAATGCAGTAACTAAGCACAAACTTTACATAAAGATTTTATAATAAGCTTCAAACTAAGAACCTAATTGCAATCCTATAAGGAAATCATTATAGAAGCATCCGACCATGTGTTTAACAATCAAGAAAATATCCTACTTTTATGACTTTGTATGAAAGGAAATCAATTATGTTTTCATCATTCTTATATAAAGAAACACACCCACAAGGTATTTATAGGATAATTATTTCATGGAACACCACCATATGATTAACTTAAATGAAGATTGTCTAACAAAATTCAGACCAAATGATGAAAATAATGAAAATCGTAGAATAGCAACATCCATAGGAAATTATCTAAGGTTATCTCAAATGGAGTATTATCTTGCCTCAAATATATTCTCTTAACTGCAAATCCCTTTCTTATATTTTTTTAGTGTGAATTTTGGAAACATTGAACTAGCTTCTGATAATTTACAAATGCCCAACCCTTGATTATGATCACTAGGTAGTTGTTATATCTCCAAGTTACCTAGTCTGTTCAATTTGGGTAGCGTGGGATGGAAAAAATGGATAATGGGTTTACAAGAAGTGAAGCTATAAAATTGACCCAACAATGTATTCCCAATTTCCTTAGCAATTACAGATTGATTGCAAAAGTAATACTTTGGGAAAAAATTCAAGTTTTGAAAAAATCAATTCAGAACATATTTATAAACTTATTTCAACACCTATTACATAGAATGACAACTGTTGGGATAAGAAGCCTTCAATTTAGCATGTGAACCATATTTCCATCTAATTTTCTTATTCTAATTATTGTTATTCAGCTTTGTCTCAAGGAAACTAAAAGGGAAAAAAATACTTACAGACATAGACCTCAACATCCTTTTCACCTTAGCTCCCCTAGATGACATTGGAACAAAAAGGGCTCCCCTAATGCTCTATCCTCTTGACAAACCTATTATGTTGCCTTGCATCTAAAATTACAGTCTCAATTTTAAAAGAAATACAATGCCCACTTTCTAAATAGCTAAGACTGAGAAGGGAAAATTATGATTCCAAATCTTATGCACACCATAGCCTTTGGCATAATCTTTGCATGGTGACTCCTCTAAGTTTTCAACCATCAACATTGCTCAGAAGAGTAGCTCTCATCTTAGTAGTTACTCAAACCACCCCTTCCGACTCTAATCACCAATGTTGGCCAATATCATCACTACCTACAATCGAAGCTTTTGAAATGGGTATGGATATCCATTCAAGCAAAATGAAGCTGTAGTTTGTCCCTACTATTGTTAGAAATGCGTTGGTAGTCATGCATGTAAAGTATTGGGATTTTTTAAGGCTTCAAAAAAAACACTCCCAAGGATACATCATGAGTTTGGAATGCAAATTTCAAAATAAGGGTACCCATAAAGACATAACCAAACCAAGGTAAATGTTTCGTTAATAGTGAAAGATCCTCAGCGGAAGCTACAATCCTATACTTGTGACGTGACTGAAATGTACTTTAAGAAAAAGGGTAAAAATCATAATAAAAGGAAGTCTTTCAAGAATTCAAATAAAGGCCACAATAACATCCTAGTCAAGACAAGGTTAAACATCTATTGATTTGATTTATTTATACTGATTGGTCTCTAAATTGTCTATGGAGAGAAAAGTTCAAAATTCAACACCAATCATGTAGCTTAAGAGATATTCAAGAAGGAAATTGGATAAAAATTGATCAAGTTGTCCTCTTTTATGTTTTCTAATCCTATGTTCCAGAATCATCTTCTATTCATCAATAATGAGACCCCTTCCCCCTGTTACAGTAATAAAGTGATTCCACTTATTAATTAAATCATATTGATTTAATTATTAAGTCACTTATTATCTCTATTTCACTTAAGCTAAACTTTAGGCATACAATAATTAATTATTTTATTGATTATTATTATGCAACCTAGATTTCCCATTTAGGGTTTTGATCACCTTCATAAGGTTTGATCTCTTTGAATTTTGCATTCCCTCTTTGAATGAATATTTTGTCTTTCAGAATATTTGTATCTCTAAGATTTTCTTTTGTAACAGGTTATTTTTCATGCAGATCATCTTGGCTTATTAATTTTTTGAATTCTAACATGGTATCAGAGCCTTGCTACTACTGCTCGTTCCTGAGTTTTTAAAGTTTTTGGAGCTCTAAGGGTTTCAAGGTTTTTCATCTTTTTTGTGTGGATCTGGAAGGGATTTTTTCTTTGGACCACTTTGAGCACAAACCAACCTCACGGATGTGCTCAAAACGTCCAAAAACCCTATTTTCATATAAGGCATGACAATTTTGGCCGAAGTTGCATTTTGACACAAATTTTTTTTGCACATGAACATTTTCTGGGCACACAAATTGAGGTGGAGGTGGGAAAAGTTGAAAAATCAAAAATCAAAAATTCAAATTTTTGAAAAAAAAAAAAATTGGTGGCCACGGGCCCCAGGCTGCGCAGGCCTCATAGAGCCACGGAGGTCCCCAACGGTCCCCGCTGGCCCCAAGGTCGCGGGCCCCAATGGAGCCGCGCAAGCCCCAAGGCCGCAGGCCCCATGGGAGCCGCACTGGCCTCAAGGCTGTGGGCCCATGGGAGCTGCGATGGCCCCAAGGCCACGGGCCCCATGGGAGCTGCATAGGCCCATGGCCGCGTGCTCCAGCCCTAGTTTTTAAACATTTTTTTACAATAAAAAATATAAAGTTTTTTTTTATGTTTTTTCTTTAATAAAAAAATTGTGTTTTTTTCAATATTGTTTTAAATAAAAAATAAAAAATGGTTTTTAATTTTTTTATCTTTAAAAAAAAGCACGTTATTATTTTATTCTTTTTTTTTTTTTATGCCAATTTGGCGGGAAAATCTAGAGGCAATCCAAAATTGGAGGTTTCGCCAGTTTAGCAGGGCTCTGCCATTTTTGGCTAAGGTTTCTTGAGGTTCATTTGTTATTTGACCTCCTAGTGGTTTTTTGCTCATAACTTGAGCAAATGTAGGCATTTTTTTCCAAATGAGATATTGACAGAAAGCTAGTTCTGAAGCCGTTCCAATTTCTGCAGTTTTGTTATCTAATTTTTCTATCTTGCAGGGTTTTTTGCCAGTCAAATTCAAGGTTCCATTTTGCACTCTGGTCACTATATCTTGCTCCTCCAGACTCCTTTTTCAACTTCTTCATGGCGTCAGAAAGCTATTTTTGTTCTCCTTTCTTCTTCTATGGGTCTCACACCCATAATTTTCTCCATGTATCTTTTATTTAGTTTTTTTTTATGGCATTATGGTGGATATCTTGGATTTTTCAGGTCCTAGGATCATTTCCTTTCTGAATATTGTATACACCTTTTTTATGTATCATTTTTTGTAAACGCACTGAGATAAAGTGCCATCTGATGCATGTTTGGGATTCGATTGTACTTGCACTATATTATAGAGTGCCATAGGGGTTTTTATGTTTTTCCTTGTTTTCCATCTAGCTTTTTCAAGTGAGTCTTCCTTCCATGACATTAGCCTCATTTTGCATGTCAAGTGAGTGTTCCTTCCATGACACTGTCTTTTATTTGTGCGAGTACATTTTTCATCATATAGTGTTTCTTGGTAGTCTGTTTCAGTGTACTTGTCATGCCTCTCCCTGCTCAGCATTAGGGGGTATCTCCTATTGGTTCTAATGCTTCCTAGGTTTAATGTAGTGTTCTATGTATTCAATATTTGTTCCAATGTACTAGGCGGATGTAGTGGATGGTGCCTATGCATTTTAGTGAGATGGATCATTTACCATATGGACACTCTTCTTTCATTCTTGTATTGGAGGCATTCTTCCATCATTGATTGATCAGCTCTTCAGGCTTTTTTTATGGTCCTCTCTACCTGATCTTGTTCTATTACAATGGAGGTTCCAGCAGTTATTTTTTGACAGTGTTTGCAGCTTCATGCTTTAGAGGTGTTCTACATGTTCTTTCTTTGTTCCTATTTTTTGGGACATTCTCTAGTTTGGAGGCTTCTTCAGTCCTTGATTAGGCCTTTGTTGGATAACAGATTTATTCTCCTTAAATCTTGATGTTTACTTCATAACTCTATGCCCTTGAAAACAAATCTTTAAACAACAGTTGGGTAAGCATTTACTTTGCTTTCCTCTAAATTTTACAAAGGTACAACTCCCTTTCAAAGATTTTCAATGAGTGGATACTTGCAATTTAAACATACAAGCTTTTAACTAAAAAGCAGGAAAAAGATCTCCCAACTGTTCTTGGACAGATGAGGTATATCATTAAAGTTTTCAAAACCTTTAAAGAATCAGAAACTATTTTGCAGAAAGAGATTTAAACCAACTTAATGACCAAGAAACTCAAAATTGTTAAGTATTCATCTACAGAAATATGGAATTGATAATTCTAAAACTAAATGACTGAAATGGAATAACACATGCAAAGGTCCAATATATAACTCTCTTAGAGTAGGGATATATATATATTACTATCTGATTTCCAAAGATCAAAATTTAATTCAGCATGAGCATCTAGGTATAACTAGCTCAAAGTCCAGATATCATCAGTCACTTAAACTATTGAAAAACAAGAAAGAAATTTTGTGCTATTCTAAATTCTATCCCTCTCTCTATTCTATTCTAACCCCTTAAGAGTTTTAAGCTCCAGCTTATATAGTTCAGCAGTCTGAGAAAGCCTCCCGAAAAACCTAGCTTCTCGGACACAAACATGGAAAGAAACAGTTACCAGTTATAACAAATTTCTCAAAGTAAGATTTTTAAGAGCAGTATAATTTAAGGAAATAAAATAGAATCTGGTTCAGCTTTCTTGGGTATCTTCTGATGTGGCTATATTCACCAGCTTCCACGACTGGAAGACACGGAGCAGTTCCTATGTAGGCGGGGCGTGCAGATTCTTTAGTGCGGCTAACTTGGCGTGCATCATGTTATTCTCCCATCGCATCTTCTGGATTCTTTCAAACTATTTCAGCAGTTGTCCTTGGTTCAAGATCAACATAACTTCGATGTTGGTAGTTCTGGTAAGGTCATGAACTATTAGAGCCTCATTCTCTTTGAAGGCGTTCATTACATCAACGAAAGACTTAACCATCACATCAACACCTTGATTTCCATCCTCCAATTGTAAGATGCCCGAGGGGTTCACTACTTTTATGTCCTTTAAGGTGTCGGAGTGAATTTCCTGCACTTCTTTTTCCATGGCTTTCATCTAAGAAATAGCCGCTTCAAACAATGCGTTCTTCCAGCCAAAGTTTTTCTTTAAGACAAACAACATACAAGGATTAAAAAATTTCATGGGATTTTTAGTTAAAAACTATTCTACTCCATAATCTTCAATCTCTTGCAGTCGCATCACAATGTCTGCACATTTTTCTGCCTCATTTTCCCAAGTTGGGATCAAGGTCTGAATCTCCTCTAAGAGTATTTTGCCATCCGCGCGAGTGCTCATGAACTCCCATATTAAGGCGCTTCCTTGTTGTACCTATTTGACCAATTTTTGGTTCTCTGCCGAGTTAGGGTCAAACCCTTGGTAGGCCTATGCCAAAGGTAGCGCACCATCTTTAGTTAGTGATGAGAGAAATTCTGCCATAGTTGAAACTATTTGCTTCAGTTCATGTTTCTCCCTGCCATCTTTTTGTGACTGCCCTAACATATGGTCAGCGGAAAATTTGAAAATGTGATCACAAGAGTCCCTGTTCAGAACTCCTAACTCCATTTTTGTTATTTCATAATCTTCGGGTTCAGGATCCTGCGCCTCTTCCATAGGCTTTCATGTTGCAATTTCAGCAATAATCTTCCCTGCTGACGGGTCTATTGTCAACCTCATGTCACTTTTAATTCTCTTAGCCTTTGGGGTGCGGGCAGCATACCTTGTGAAAATTTCTTTAACTGGCAAAGCAAGCGGTTTGAAAGTTTTTCTCTTGCTAACAAATTTAGTGAGCCATGGTGGAATCGAACTAGGCATAATTCGATTATCAAGAGTTTTTACCGGTGTGTTTGCAACCTGGGATAGCTCCTGATTCTGCGTGAGAACCTCTTGAACCTTCTCTTGATGATCAGGGGTGAATAAGAGGTCTTCTTTGTTGAGCTCAATGACATCATCCAAATGGTTAGGTTCTCCTGAAGCCATCTGGTTCTTCTTTTTTGACCTTGTCCTTACCCTCGATCTTGGTGCGGTAGGGTGTTTCACTGAAGTTTTCTTTTCCTTCAATGATGTTATTTCACCTGCATTTGGTAACAAAGGAGAAACATTAGCATGAACTTTCTTAACACTTTTAATAGGTGATCCTGTATCAAGGCATGTGTCTGTAGGGAGTTGAACTCCTTTCTTCTTTGCTGTAATCCAACTCTCAGTCTCTTCAAAAATACGGCGGGCTCTGAGCTTAATATCACTGGATTCTTTCCTACCCCAATCAATAATTGGGACACTTTCTATTTTTGAACAGGTGGCAGATGGGCATGGAATCTCTGAACTGTCCTCTTCCACACTTCGTATATCAAACCTCAATTGCAATAACTTGATCTAAGACATAGTGAGTCTGGTTCGATCCCGCTCCCAGACCATTTTCTCATCACTGAGATTTTCCCATAAATCCTCAAGATGATAACTTGGGGAGGGGCATTTTCTCAGCCCTAGAGTCTGCCTGGCAAAACCCTTGCTGTCAAACCCTGTCCTTGGCTCATAAAAGGTCATGTGAAAATTCAGCAAATTACTCCCAACGATGGATGCATCCAACATACTATTACAGACCAAATTGCCCAGCTTCACCGGAAACAAAGAATTCCACTTGTCTTCAGGGAGAGCACTTTTAATAACAACAAATAACTATTTGCAAACCTCCGCCAGTACAAAAAAATTGAAGGCATACCGACGCAACTTCAAGGGTTCCTCTTCAAATCCACCCACCCGAAAATATGTAAAGCGGGGAAATTGAATGTAGAAACTACCAAATATCTGGACCAATTTCTGAGCATGCTTTGAAATTCTTTGGTTTGGCATGCCTACAAGTTCTTGGCATAATTTCCCCCCAAAAAAATCATGTACTTTCCTGTAGTCCTCTAAAACTTTATCTTTTCTTAACAATGGGCAATATTCATGAATAAACAAGCTTTCGCTCCAAGGAATTTTTTGAATAGGAGATAAGTTTTGAGTGCAGGCCAAGCAATACATTAAGTATGAGGACATATAGAACCCTTCTTTGGTCATTTTACTTTGCTTGAGTTGATCTCTAAGGGATATGGCTATGATCTCGGCCCAGTCGATGTGTTGTCTTCCCTCTAGAACAATTTCCACAAAATAGAACATCCATTCGTCAAAGTACAAAGCTTGTTCTGAACCCTTTAATCGGTGAAGAAGGAAAAAAATATCATGTACCAGAGGGTTCATGTGATCTTTAGTAAGGGAATTTTGTAACCGCGACCCGCCTTTGTATTTTGTTTTGGTCCATTTTCTTGCTATATGGCTTCTGTTCTTGTCAACATTTTCCCTAAATTGAGCCAAAGACTGGGTAGGGGTGAAGTTAACAAGACCCTCATCAGGTATCTTGAAAACTACTGCAATGGTTCCATGGTTTATTGGTATTAGGGTTTTACCCTCTGCATTTAAAATACACTTTGATTTAACATCATATCTGTTAATGCATTCCTATATTAACTCTGGACAGACAGCGGAAGGTGAGAATGCGGCTGCTTCTAGTAAGCCACTGGCTAAAATTTCTGCAACAGACTCTTCATCAACATGAGAAGAGAGAGTATAAACCTTTTAACAGTTATGAGCTCTTACGAGATGGAGCGAGGGAGCGGGCAACTAGGGAGTGAGCGGGAGCGCCCAAATTCAACTTCGAATGTGGGCGGGAGAAATCGGGAGGAAGCAGAAGCCTCTGAGAACAGCGAGAGGGACAATGGAAAGTACACTGCAATCCCAGGATTGGATCCCGATGCAGGACAGGCGCCAGAGGACCCAGGTGGGGGCCCCAGACAGGCGTCTGGGCTGGGAAAACCAAGGAAATGGGCGTCACTTTTTGGCATCAAACCTACAGGTAAGTCGTCTCTACCTCCGGTGAAGAACGTATCTAAAGCCTCTCAGGGCTTCTTTGCTATTGAAATCCCTGATCAGACTATCGATTTCTCCATAGCAAGGATGAAAAATTCGCTGGTAGGTAAATTTGTAGGAGTGAGACCTAACATTGAAGTGGTCAGGGCTTTTGTCTCTCATAAA
>MU224050.1:1292287-1311508 GCA_018584345.1 Thuja plicata | reverse complement strand
AACAACATGCAACTAATGGTCCTGGAAGCTGAAGAAATGGTTAAAGAAATGTAACTGTTTTCTTTTCTTTGATTGTCCTGTTTGCTTCCTTTTTGCTGTCCCTATTGTTTCATGCTTTTACTGTGGGTCTTTTTGTCTGTTCGTTTAGTAGTGCTACTGTCCCTTCCGGTCCTGTTGCTATGGCAAAGTTTTAGTATGCTTTCTAAACTGTGTATCTTTTATCTAGGTTGCAGGTCCTTGTAAAACCTGCTGAACTCTCTTTTTTTGTAAAGGTTTCGGGTCCTTGTAAAACCTGTTTTTTATTAATCAGAACATGAGAAGAGAGCTTTGAAGTCATGGTGTCAACCGAAACCCCTAACAAATCCATGTCCACTATGACTGGAGCCCTACATTCTAAGTTCTTTACATTTCCAAAGAAGTGCATAACAGACTTCATATTTGCACAAGAAAATGAAGAGTTTACTAGCTCACTGCTCAAAATATTGAACTTTAAGCAACAACCAGAAACGAGGAGCAGAGCTCGAAAAATCTATCTATAAGAGTTGAACCCAACCAAACCACCTTTCCAGTGCTGAGAGTCCACAAATGCATAATAGGGAAAAATGACTTACAAAGCTTCTTTTATTTGTAGTTTGAAGCGCGGGAGAGACAGTTTCATGTGGGCATTAATCAAGCCTTCAATGCCAAGTGACACAAAAAATGAATTCTTTCAAATCAAAATGTATCTTCAAGACCTGCCACCTTCTCCAATCATAATTATTTACTCTCAAATCAAATATTTTCACCCGTGTATGTGATTTCCCTGATTTCCGTGCACTGACTCAGCAAATAGAATCATGCCACCTCAATCAGCTTGTCTTTTCAGACGTCCCGTCATTAAGGATCCTGCTCGCACACCTTTCTGAACTACTTTGAACTAATTTGAACCTGGGTTCAAAGGGGTTCAAAGAGGTTCGACACCTCACAAGAGGGAAATGCCGCATGTTTTCCTGCAGGAACACATCGTTAGCGATAAAAAGACTTGGACCGTTATTGAACTACTTTGAACTACTTCGAAGCGGAGTTCAAAGAGGTTCAAATGACTTGAAAGCTTCAGTGACTGGCTTATAATAGACCAGAATTGAACCTGATGATGCCAAAGGCTTAGATTTGACAGACTCAGATATAAAGGCTTTGGAGGAAACAGCAAGGTAGGAAAATGAACGGAGTGAGGCTTTGACTATTGTAAACACGTGAACTTATAAAGTTCAAATAAAGGTGACTCTTAACCCCCTAAGATTGGCTCTGACTGGGGACTACAGATTTCCCAATATGCAGAGAACTTCATAAAACTGGTTTCGCAGACCGAACTAAACAAAAGGAAAGGAAAAGAAAAGAGGTGCACCACCAAAACTGAAAAAACAGAAAACTAACTAATATTTACAAAGGGAACGAACTCAGATGCCTAGAGCTTGCACAGTTTCAGGTCCTGCCCATTGTAAGTATATGGCAGGCTAACATCATCTAGATATGATAGTTTATAAGCGTTTGAACCCAGAGCTTCTGAGATAATGAATGGACCTTTCCACAGAGATTCAAACTTCCCATGCAATCCCTTTGATGCTCTTCTTTTGTCCCATAGCAGAACTTCATCGCCCTCCATAAAACCACAAGGTCTAGCTCGCATATCAAACATCTGCTTCACCTTCATCTGATGCTTAGTGATATGATCTACCATGTTTTCTCTGTCTTCCTCCAACTTGCTTAACTGCATTACACACCTTTCTAAAGGATCTTTGAAATACTCATCTTCAATGACTGCTTGGAGTTTTTCCGAGGATAGTTCAAGAGGTAATGAAATGTGAGCCCCAATTCCATATATTAGTTCAAAGGGAAACATGCCAATAGCTCACTTCAAAGTGGTTCGATTTGCCCACAGCGCCTCATGGATTTTCTTGTGCCATTCTCAGGGGCTATCATCCATTAATTTTTTGATAATGACTATCAGGTTTTTATTGCTGGATTCTGCCTGGCCGTTTCCCTGTGGGAAATAATCTGAGGAATGGGCCAATGCCACACCATGCTCATAGAAAAAGTTTGATATCTCTTCTGAAGAAAAATATGTAGCATTATCTGCTACAATTTTGATTGGCACACCAAATCTTACAAAAATAAAGTTCAGCAAAAATTCGCACACCACTTGAGAGTTTGCCTTCTTCGTGGGTATTGCTTCCACCCACTTCATAAAATAATCAGTGGCCATTAGAATATAGATATCCCTAGCACTAGATGGTGGATTCAATGGTCTGATGAAATTGATTCCCCGTTGTCTAAATGATTCTTCCACAATAACTTTCTTGAGGGGTAACACCGCCAGATAGGGTCTCCCAGCAAACAGTTGACATTTGTCACAGTTTCTGACATACTGATAAGTGTCCTTGAACATTCCTAGCCAGTAGAACCTATTTCAAAGAATCTATTAGGCTGTCACAGTTGAAGATTAATTTCCCCCGCATGCTTCATCATGGAATGCTTTTAACAATTCTTTCCATTGTTCTTCATCAACACACCTGAGAAAAGTCCCATCGACCCCCTTTTTGAACAAAGTTCCCTGGGAAATCACATATTTATTACCTTTTAACCTCAGTTTGCACCTTTCCTTTTGGTTCAAATGACCTGGGAATTCTCCATATGTAAGGAAGTAAGTGATTTCAGAGAACCAAGGATCGATTGAACTAACTAATAATGCCATAGGGACTTCATCAATTTTTTCACATATCTCATTGTTCTCTGCAATTAACTTACATAAACCCTTTCCTCTTACCAAATTTGTGGGTTTGATTTTCAAGTCATATTCTTGAATCTTCACAATCCATACAGCTTTGTTATTCTTGCCAATTTCCTTCTGAATCAGAATGCTCTTCACAACAGTTTCTGGCACATATACAGTACTATGCGAGTGAAGAACGTAATACCTGAAATGCTTCACCGCCTTTACCACCGCATAAGCATGCTTTTCTATTTGGGAGTATTTGATTTCATGCTTCTTTAGGGGTACGCTCATAAAGGCTATGGGTGCTTCCTATCCTTCTTTGTCTTTCTAAGTGAGTATGCTTAAAAGGGTATGTTGAGAAGCATAGCAATACACAATAAAATCTTTTCTAAAATTTGGACTCCTCAGTACTGGTACCTGAGATATGGCAGTTTTAATATCTTCAAAAGATTTTTGTCCATCATTATTCCATTTAAAAGGGATTTTATCGCTCATCATTTCAATCATATGTCTTGTCACTTCAGAGAATTCAAGAATAAAAGCTCGCAGAAAATTAATTTGACCAAAGAATGACTTCAGACCAGTTCTACTAGCGGGCAGGCTGAGTTGCTGAATTGCTTTAACTCATTCAGGATCTATTTTGATGCCCTCCTTTGATACTATATGGCCAATTAACTTTCCCTCCTCTACAAAGAATATTAAATTTTTGGGATTTAAAGAGATACCATGATTTCTGCAACGCTGTAAAACTCGTTCAAGGTCATTCAAGTGCTGGTTTCTCCTCTTTGAAAATACTGTAAGGTCATCCAGATATATCACTATGATATTATTTCTGAGATCTTCGAAGGAAGAGTTCATTGCCCGTTGAAAAGTTGCACCTGCATTTATTAATCCAAAGGGCATCTGGTTGTAGGCATAAGTGCCCCATGGCATGATGAAGGTTGTCTTGTGTTGGTCAGCTTTTTCTACACCTATTTGATTGTAACCCGAATAGCCGTCTAACATCGACATGGCTTCAGAACCAGAGACCGCCTGCAAAACGTGCTCCATGATAGGCAAAGCATAATTATCTTTCAAACTTGCTTGGTTCAAGTTACGAAAATCAACACAAATTTGAACTTCACCATTTTTCTTCCTCACTGGCACTATGTTAGCTATCCACGTTGAATGGTGAATAGGGTAGATGATTTGGGCCTGCAACATCTTTTTAACTTCCCTTAGTATAGCTTCTGATACCTTAGGGTTATAGTTCCTTAATTTCTGGCAGAAAGGAATAACTCCAAGTTTCAAGGGGATTTGGTGTTCAAATTGACCATTTCTAAAAACTTTCAGATCTTTATAGTCCCAGGCGAAAAACATCTCTGTATTCCTTCAATAACCTTTTCAAGTCTTCCTTTTCAAATTCAGTACAATTTCGACTAATGGAAATCCACCTAGGAGAACCCTGGTCACCTATATCAATTTTGTCATATTCTTTCGAGTTTGGAACATGTGAGACCTTTTCCTTTACTATGTTGTCATCTCTTCTTCTGAATAGATGCTCCAGAGAAACTAGGCCCTTAGGGATTTTATTACTTTTCAGCTGAATCATCCCTGCATTATCATCTTCATCTTGGTAAATTTCTTTACATTCACTTTTTGAACCTTCAAAATATATTTCAGTAAATCTAGTAGCACACTCCAGAAATTATTTAAGCTATGTATCATCATCGAACACTTGCCAGTTCTGAACATTGTCTAGTACCCTCGGCTTGTATATCATTTCAATCTGGTATTTTTGAGTTTTAAAATTAGGATGTGGCAAAAGTAAGGAGGCTGATACAGCCAAGGCATCTGCTCTGGTATTCTAATTTCTAGGAATATATTCAATGGAAAAGGCATCAAAAAATTCTATGTCATCCCACACTAGATTTCTATAGTGCTTTAGTTTCTCATTCTTTACAGAAAACTGCCCCCGAACTTGCTTCACAATCAATTCAGCATCTCCTTTCACAATCATCTTTTTGATTCCTCTAAACCTGCATTCCTCCAGACCTAAAAACAAAGCTTCATATTCTATGGTGTTGTTAGTGTTTTGAAATCTAATTTGAAAGAGAATGGAATACACTCTCCATGGGGGGGAAAAAGGACCACTCTAGCACCTGAACCTAAGTTGGAGCTGCTTTCGTCAAACTCCATTTTCCAAATGTCTTCTTCTTTCTGAGGTTTGATTCAGATATCTTTATCTGAATCAGTTAGGATGACATAATTCCCAAAATTAAATTCCTCATACAAGATTTGGGCTCTGGGTTCATCTGAGGGTATCACGGTATACTTATTCTTAGGTTCGGGTTCTAGCTTTACCTTCCTTTTGCCCACGGGAATTGTGGCTTCAGACCAGTCCATTTTTATATCCCCGACTAAGTCCTTACAGAAGGTTCTTCTGAGCAACATTCCATAACTAGCCAGGATATCAGCTACTAAAATAGTGAGTTTTAACCATTTGTCAGGGTATGGGGCTAGGACGGCTTGACAATCTCTGATCTGGCCCTTTAATGGCACTTCCTTACCGAAGGTTTTGGTTAAGGGTAAGTCTAAAGCCTTAGCTACGGGGGCAGGCATTATGTTGTCAGAGGCACCAGAATCAATAATACAATTACTCAATTTTTGACCATTCAATAGCAGAGAGACATAAAATGGATTTGACTTTTTCTCTTCGTACTCATTTTTGATGGAATTTATGGACTGACATCCTTCTGGAATTTGAGGAGTGTCTTGAGGTTGGAAAACAAAAGGTTCTTGAATAGTGGTGGTTTCCCCTATGAAGGGTTTATCTGCTTGAGGACTTGTATAAGTTTCCCCTTTAACATGTTTCACCAACTTATCTAGTTCTCTAGGGTTCATCTTCAAGAAATCAAGAGAAGAGATAGAAACCATTGAAGACTTACAGAACTCAACAAAATTGAAAGGAGATGGAGGGGTAGTTGTATTTCTGGAAAGAATTTTTACCTCCGAGCCTCTTGAACTTGTGGGCGTTTCTTCGCCGACAGGTTCCTTTCTTCTTGTGTCCACGCTTGTAGCAGTTGCACCTGGAACAAACTTCTGAGTTCATTGATTTCTTGTTAAGATAGCGCAGGCTGGATCTTGCAGGGTTGCTAATACACTTCCGCCTTGCTCTGCGCCCGGTACATATTTTGAGTAGAAAGAACCTGATGAACCAATGTCTGGGGAATTCCTTTCTTCATGAAGTTGTTCGTTGCTCATCTCATCTCTGGCTGCATTGAGTTGTAAGTATCTTAACCATTTGGTACACGTATCCCCATCATGATTGGTGATCAGGTGGAATGAGCACATAGTTTCCTTGGGAGCAGGCTCTATTTGCAACCTTTGTTGAGGTCCGGGTAACTGTTGAGCTTTAATTTGTGGTTGGGGAAATTGCCTTCGACTTATGTCTTGATAAGGGGGTTGATAGGAAGTTGTCATCCTATTCTGCTGCCTTTTTAGCATTTCTATGTCATTCATAAGCCTCTGTACCATTGGATCTGTAGTCGTAGCTGCTGAGGAACTGCTTGGGGTTTGCCAATAGTTATGAGGGTGTCTTCAAGTTTAATCACTCTAGTTTGGGCATCTTCAAGATTGGGCACCCCGTCTTTCAACAAATGGAAGCTTATATCTGGCGGGACTGCATTAAGGAAATAAATCTTTTTGTTTTTGTCACTCGGGGCAGCAGTTGCGGGAATTCTTTGCAGAGTTCTATTGAATTTGGTAACAAACTCTCTCATTGGTTCGTGGATCTATTTTTTTAACTGACTGAGTTGTAATAATAAAGAGACTTCATTGTCAGGGGTTTTGAACCTTTTTTTGAAAGCCCGCTTCATACTATCCCAACTTGTGATGGACCCATTCGACAAGTGACTGAACCAATCAGCGACAGCATCTACGAGAGTCCTGACAAAAAGTCTCACCGCCACATCTTTGGTAGTGACGCTCATGATCCCACAAGCGGTTTGGAAAGCATTGAGGTGATCATCTGAAGAGATCTTGTTGTCCCCACTGAACTTGGGTAAAATTTGATTGGCTCCTTTGGGTAAATCGGCAGGTTGGTTAACCCCCAGGTTCAGAGGCCCAATGTGTTGGCCCCAAGGCTGGTTTTCGGCCATGAATGGAAGTTGGAAATTCAAAGGGTGAATATTTAAAATGGTGGTAATTACAGTACCCAGAAAAACAATGGCTTGGATAGTCAATGGAACAGCTGGGCTTCGCGGGGGAGATGAGGGTCGGCTGACAGTTCGAGCCTTTCTTTTTCTGTAAGGATTTAAATCTGGTTTGAAATTTAGGCTTTCCAACAGTTCAAAATCTTCATCCACCAATCCTTTGCTATGCTCCCCCCTTGTGTATCTTTTGGTTTCCAGTTCAAGTATCTATTCAAACCTTAGTTCTATTTTTGACCTTGTGCAGGTTTGTTAACTATGACAGCTTCCCTAGCAACAAGAATACCTCTTAGATGTTCACCAATTTCTTCCTCTCTCTCGAGCACTTCTTGAACCCGATGGAACTCTTGATTGCTTCGTCTAAACTTCTAGGCAGCTGAAGCAAGATCTAAGATTAAATCCTCCTGTGTGTCTTCAAAACCCAAATTTGGCTGAAGCACGAGAAACACATTGTCATTGGGTAGCACCATTATGTGGCATTATGACGGGAATAAGACTATCGCACCTGACTGGTCTTTCCCTAGCAGAGTCGCCAAAAATTTGTTGGCTAACAGATTTGTTCTCCTTAAATCTTGATGTTTACTTCATAACTCTATGCCCTTGAAAAAAAATCTTTAAAAAACAGTTGGGTAAGCATTTACTTTGCTTCCCTCTGAATTTTACGAAGGTACAACTCCCTTTCAAAGATTTTCAATGAGTGGATACTTGCAATTTAAACATACAAGCTTTTAACTAAAAAGCAGGAAAAAGATCTCCCAACTTTTCTTGGACAAATGAGGTATATCATTAAAGTTTTCAAAACCTTTAAAGAATCAGAAACTATTTTGCAGAAAGAGGTTTAAACTAACTTAATGACCAAGAAACTCAAAACTACTAAGTATTCATCTACAGAAATCTAGAATTTATAAATCTAAAACTAAATGACTGAAATGGAATAACACATGTAAAGGTCCAATATATAACTCTCTCAAAGTAAGGATATATATATATTACTATCTGATTTCCAAAGATCAAAATTTAATTCAGCATGAGCATCTAGGTATAACTAGCTCAAATTCCAGATATCATCAGTCACTTAAACTATTGAAAAAAAAGAAATAACTTTTCTACTATTCTAAATTCTATACCTCTCTCTATTCTATTCTAACCCCTTAAGAGTTTTAAGCTCCAGCTTATATAGTTCAGCAGTCTGAGAAAGCCTCCCGAAAAACCCAGCTTCTCAGACACAAACATGGAAAGAAACAGTTACCAGTTATAACAAAGTTCTCAAAGTAAGATTTTTAAAAGCAGTATAATTTAAGGAAATAAAATTGAATCCGGTTCAGCTTTCTTGGGTATCTTTTGACGTGGCTATCTTCACCAGCTTCCACGACTAGAAGACACGGAGCAGTTCCTGTGTAGGCAGGGCATGCAGATTCTTTAGTGCGGCTAACTTGGCATGCATTGCGTTCTTCTCCCATCACATCTTCTGGATTCTTTCAGCCTGTTTCGACAGTTGTCCTTGGTTCAAGATCAACATAGCTTCGATGTTGGTAGTTCTAGTAAGGTCGTGAACTATTGGAGCCTCATTCTCTTTGAAGGCATTCATTACATCAATGAAAGACTTAACCATCACATCAACACCCTGATTTCCATCCTCCAATTGTAAGATACTTGAGGGGTTCACTACTTTTATGTCCTTTAAGGTGTCGGAGTGAATTTCCTGCACTTCTTTTTCCATGGCTTTCATCTGAGAAATAGCCGCTTCAAACAATGCGTTCTTCCAGCCAAAGTTTTTCTTTAAGACAAACAACATACAAGGATCAACTAATTTCATGGGATTTTCAGTTAAAAATTGTTCTACTCCATAATATTCTATCTCTTGCACTTGCATCACAATGTATGCACATTTTTCTACCTCATTTTCCCAAGTTGGGATCAAGGTCTGAATCTCCTCTAAGAGTATTTTGTCGTCCGCACGAGTGCTCATGAACGCCCATATGAAGGCACTTCCTTGTTGTACCTATTTGACCAATTTTTGGTTCTCCACTGAGTTAGGGTCAAACCCTTGGTAGGCCTGTGCCAAAGGTAGCACAACATATTCAGTCAGTGATGAGAGAAATTCTGCCATAGTTGAAACTATTTGCTTTAGTTTGTGTTTCTCCCTGCCATCTTTCTGTGACTGCCCTAACATATGGTCAGTGGAAAATTTGAAAATGTGATCATGAGAGTCCCTATTCAGAACTCCTAACTCCATTTTTGTTATTTCATAATCTTCGGGTTTAGGATCCTGCGCCTCTTCCATAGGCTTTAATGTGGCAATTTCAGCAATAATCTTCCCTGTTGACGGGTCTGTTGTCAACCTCGCGTCACTTTTCATTCTCTTATCCTTTGGGGTGTAGGCAGCATACCTTGTGACAATTTCCTTAACTGGAAAAGCAAGTGGTTTGAAACTTTTTCTCTTGCTAACAGATTCAGTAAGCCATGGTGGAATCGAACTAGGCATAATTCGATTATCAGGAGTTTTTACCGGTGTGTTTGCAACCTGGGATAGCTCCTGATTCTGTGTGAGAACCTCTTGAACCTTCTCTTGATGATCAGGGGTGAATGAGAGGTCTTCTTCATTGAGCTCAATGACATCATCCAAATAGTTAGGTTCTCCTGAAGCCATCTGGTTCTTCTTTTCTGACCTTGTCCTTACCCTCGATCTTGGTGCGGTAGGATGTTTCACTGAAGTTGTCTTTTCCTTCAATGATGTTATTTCACCTGCATTTGGTAACAAAGGAGAAACATCAACATGAACTTGCTTAAAACTTTTAATAGGTGATCCTATGTCAAGGCATGTGTCTGTAGGGAGTTGAACTCCTTTCTTCTTCACTATAATCCAACTCTCAATCTCTTCAAAAATACAGCGGGCTCTGAGCTTAATATCGCTGGATTCTTTCCTGCCCCAATTAATAATTGGGACACTTTCTATTTCTAAACAGGTGGCGGATGGGCATGGAATCTCTGAACTGTTCTCTTCCACACTTCTTATATCAAACCTCAATTGCAATAACTTGATTTGAGACATAGTGAGTCTGGTACGATCCTTCTCCCAGACCATTTTCTCATCACTGAGATTTTCCCATAAATCCTCAAGATGATAACTTGGGGAGGGGCATTTTCTCAGCCCTAGAGTCTACCTGGAAAAACCCTTGCTGTCAAACCCTGTCCTTGGTTCATAAAAGGTCATGTGAAAATTTATCAAATTACTCCCAACGATGGATGCATCCAACATACTATTATAGACCAAATTGCCCAGCTTCACCGGAAACAAAGAATTCCACTTGTCTTCAGGGAGAGCACTTTTAAACAAAACTCTGCCAATACAAAACAATCAAAGGCATACTGAGGCAACTTCAGGGGTTCCTCTTCAAATCCACCCACCTGAATATATGTAAAGCGGGGAAATTGAATGTAGAAACTACCAAATATCTGGACCAATTTTTGAGCATTGTTTGAAATTCTCTGGTTCAGCGTGCCTGCAAGTTCTTGGCATAATTTCCCCCAAAACAAATCATGTACTTTCCTGTAGTGCTCTAAAACTTTATCTTTTCTTAACAATGGGCAATATTCATGAATAAACAAGCTTTCACTCCAAGGAATTTTCTAAATAGGAGATAAGTTTTGAGTGCAGACCAAGCAATACATTCATTATGAGGACATATAGAACCCTTCTTTGGTCATTTGAGTTTTCTTGAGTTGATCTCTAAGGGATATGGCTATGATCTCGGCCTAGTCGATGTGATGTCTTCCCTCTAGAACAATTTCCACAAAATATAACATCCATTCGTCAAATTACAAAGCTTGTTCTGAACCCTTTAATCGGTGAAGAAGGACAACAATATCATGTACTGGAGGGTTCATGTGATCTTTAGTAAGGGACTTTGGTAACCGCAACCCGCCTTTGTAGTTGGTTTTGGTCCATTTTCTTTCTATATGGCTTCTGTTCTTGTCAACATTTTCCCTAAATTGAGCCAAAGACTAGGTAGGGGTGAAGTTAACAAGACCCTCATCAGGTATCTTGAAAACTGCTGCAATGGTTCCATGGTTTACTGGTATTAGGGTTTGACCCTCTGCATTTAAAATACACTTCGATTTAACAACATATTTGTTAATGCATTCCTGTATTAACTCTGGACAGATGGCGGAAGGTGGGAATGCGGCTGCTTCTAGTAAGCCATTGGCTAAAATTTTGTACAACAGACTCTTCATCAACATGAGAAGAAAGCTTTGAATTCATGGTGTCAACCGAAACCCTTAACAAATCTATGTCCACTATGACTGGAGCCCTACATTCTAAGTTCTTTACATTTCCAAAGAAGTGCATAACAGACTTCATATTTGCACCAGAAAATGAAGAGTTTACTAGCTCACTGCTTGAAATATTGAACTTTAAGCAACAACCAGAAATGAGGAGTAGAGCTCAAAAAAGCTACCTGTAAGATTTGAACCTAACCAAACCACCTTTCCAACGCCGAGAGTCCACGAATGCATAATAGGGAAAAATGACTTACAAAGATTCTTTTATTTGCAGTTTGAAGCTCGGGAGAGACAGCTTGATGTGGGCATTAATCAAGCCTTCAATGCCAAGTGACACGAAAAATGAATGCTTTCAAATCAAAATGTATCTTTGAGACCTGCCACCTTCTCCAATCATAATTATTTACTCTCAAATCAAATATTTTCACCCGTGTATGTGATTTCCCTGATTTTCGTGCACTGTCTCTGCAAATAGAATCGTGCCACCTCAATCGGCCTGTCTTGTTAGACGTCCCGTCATTAAGGATCCTGCTCACACACCTTTCTGAACTACTTTGAACTACTTTGAACCTGGGTTCAAAGGGGTTCAACACCTCACAAGAGGGAAATGCTGCGTGTTTTCCTGCAAGAACACATCGTTAGCGATAAAAAGACTTGGACCGTTATTGAACTACTTTGAACTACTTCGAACCGGAGTTCAAAGAGGTTCAAGGAGGTTCAAATTACTTGAAAGCTTGAGTGACCGGCTTATAACAGATTGGAATTGAACCTGATGACGCCAAAGGCTTAGATTTGACAGAGTCAGATATAAAGGCTTTGGAGGAAACAACAAGGTAGGAAAATGAACGGAGTGAGGCTTTGACTATTGTAAACACGTGAACTTATAAAGTTCGAATAAAGGTGACTCTTAACCCCCTAGCAGCCTTGTTGGTGGGAACCATTTTTCTGCTTTCAGTAGTTGTTTCTAGGTTTTTAGCTTCTCCCTAAGTTTATCTTAAAGGGGGTGTTAGAGTAATAAAGTGATTCTACTTATTAATTAGATTATATTGATTTAATTATTAAGTTACTTATTATCTCTATTTCACTTAAGCTAAACTTGAGGCATATAATAATTAATTATTTTATTAATTATTATTATGCCACCTAGATTTTTCCCCTTTAGGGTTTCTATCACCTTCATAAGGTTTGATCTCTTTGTATTTTGCACTCCCTCTCTAAATGAATATTTTGTCTCCAAGCTTTTCTTTTATAACATGTTATTTTGCATGTAGATGATCTTGGCTTATGAATTCTTTGAATTCTAACAACCCCTTCTCTATTTGCCTTCTCTGTATTCAACTATTCAACTTCTAACTACTTTAAATAAGCCTCACAAGAATTTTGAATTCAATAGTTCAGTATGTAATTTTCTTCTCTCATTTGGTGGAATGGCCCTCCTCAAGAGAAATGATGACTTTAATATAAATACATGATCTTCTTCCTAGTTGAAGAAATCAATGGAAATAGAAATATTTTCCCCTACAAAAACCCATGGAATCCAACCCAATAGTTATATTACTAGCCCAGAATCCTAAAGAAAAAAATGTCTCCAAACGCTCAACATACTCTCTAAAAGTAGAACCCATAACTCCTAAAAATGGTTTCAAGAAATTAATGACTCTCTCTCTCTCTCTCTCTCTCTCTCTCTCTCTCTCTCTCTCTCTCTCTCTCTCTCNAAATATCTCTCTCTCTCTCTCTCTCTCTCTCTCTCTCTCTCTCTCTCTCTCTCTCTCTCTCTCTCTCTCTCTCTCTCTCTCTCTCTCTCTCCGATGACATCAGGAGATAGCACAGACTCCCCCCTAAAAGTAGAAAGATTCTACTCCATCATTTCCTTAAATGTTGGAGTAGTTACATAAGGGTTATGACACTTTCTAATACTTATTTTGCAGTGGGGGAAATGGAAATTGAAAATCTCATTCATGCTCCACCGTAATGTGATCCTTGAAAGGTTGTTTATCATCCCCAACTTATAGTAATACCCTATAATTGTAGGGCCACTAATCCATAATAGAAAACCTACTTGAGATCTGGACTTTCACAAACGATGATGAATGAATACTCATGCTATGATATCTAAAATTAACAATGCACATTGTGAAGATTGTGGATGAAATCTTCAGTATTAAAGAAGGCAAAGCAACATTACGCATGCCAAGCATCACAACAAGAATTAATACCACACATACTAAATATGAATCAAGCTTTGGGGGTGTAATTAAATGGATTGGAGGATAATAATGACAAAAGTGTGTGGGTGATTCCCTCATAGAGAGTTAATCCAATGATGTCAAATAACTCGTTAGTAATCTCTGACATGTGCAAAAAATTGATCAGATAAGCTTCAAAATCTTCAAAATTCACACATTATTTGGGAGTGATGTCACCTATCTACATAGTGCATTGAGGATTATTCAAGAAACAAGGGTAGTATTAAGAAAATAAATATTGTGATTAAGTCACTTTTTCTTTATCCACTATCTGTCTTAATTGTGGGAAGTCATTCCAGACAATGGGAGAAATTGAAGTATCAATGTAAAGATCCTCCAATCCAAGATTAGATAAGGAGTCTAATAGCATATTCCCTTCTCTATAAGTATGAGAGATATAGCTCTCCACAAATGTATCTAATAAGGTCCATACCTACTTTAGAACATATTTGATCTTCCGTTAAAATATTTTTGATTAATACATGCATTTACAATTACTGTTGCGTAACCTTCAATGTGCAAGTCTGTGAAGCCCAACTTTTTCGCTAGTACCTAACCATAAAACAATGCTATAGATTTTTCCATGTTGTCGGTCCCTAGAGGAATAATAGAGGATTTAAGAGCTAAGATAGAACCAAAATGATCCTTGATGTAGATGCCAATGCCATATTTGCCCGGGTTTCCCTTTGAGGCGCCATCAAAATTAAATTTAACTTCATACAGATGAGGGGATTTCCATTAAATAGTTTCTCTCATAGAAGATAAATTTGGATGAAAAATAGAGGCAGGGATGATTGGAAAATCAAGGCCCATCCAAGCACTAACAATGAAGTTATTCCAGGGAGAGAAAGCATGGTTACCTTTTTAATTACAAACATTTGCATTAACAATCTATGTTATTGATTTTCATATTCCTTCCACGACCTTATTCAGTGATGTTGAATCTCTATTATTAAGAGTTGGTTGCTGCTGATGTTGTTTCCATTCATTTTTTTCATTGATGTCAACATATGTTTCTATGGAGGAAAAACATACTGTTATTACTATTGCTTTATGACTGATAGAGGTGTACAAGTACTGTACGATTGATTCATAATGAGAGAAGATAGTTATGTGTATAGTGATGTGTGGTGATCTTATTCCTAAGGTCACATGGATTAATAGTGTGTATTAGATGAGTTATAGGTGTTTTAGTGAATACTGGATACTAGACGGTGACAGTGATATTTGACAGAGTTAGTCTCTGTATTTTGAGTATAACTTACGAGTGATGTGGATTCAGGGTATGCGAGCTTAAGGGATGACAAAAGGCATGATAAGGAATATTTTTTATGGGTATCTAGTGATAATATTTTTGGCAATGTCAGTTGTGGCATGTATTTTGGAGGAGACCTATTTGAGACCGACTTTAGAGATGTAGCGTGTATTATGGATTGCGAGCATGGATTACGGATCTTGAGTTATATTTGATGAATTGTAATTGATGGTTACTTGTTATAGGTACCATGTGTATCTTAGCAAGAGGTTAAATAATTTTTTTTATATTGGGAAATCTTAATTGACCGACCTAATCAATTATTATAATAGGGTATATATAAGAGATCTTTTCTTTTGAAAATATGTGAGTGTGAATGAAGAGAAGGTGATTGGCAGAGACAAAGAAGTGTGGAATCTACGAAATTGATTTTCTTCTGGATGTAGAAAAGAGTTTGTGATTGCATTAATTCATTAGAAATAGCCAATCAAAGACAGTTTCTATTAGACATTTCACTAGATTGTATATTTTCTATTATACACTTGTGTTTCGGGCTATAAGTCCTTCACGGTGACTTTTATCTTCTTTAGGCAGCGTGCCTGGGGAGTGAGCCCACTGTTACTCTTGAATCCTAATAGGGACTATCAATTAATAAGGATTATGTACTATAATTCATCAATAAACTTTTAACAGGGCTAAATATTTTAACAGGGATACTATGCTCTTAGTACATTATTTGTGGGTGCTAATTTCCACTAGGGTTTTACCTTTAACATGGTTTCCTTCACAACAAAGGATTGTGTTATTGTGTTTGCATTTACTATGTTATCATTTGGATGAAACCTTTGTTTATAAAGTTTAATGTTTAATAATTTGTCTCACAACTGATTTGCCCCCCCCTCTCAATTGTGTTACTGACTATTATTCCTAACATTTCCATATAGATGCAAACATTGATTTAGAATAGAGATGATGACATGTAACTAATTGAATGTTTGATAATGTTAAGTTGAAGATGATGCAAGACATTAAATCAATTAATGGTTTGTATTGTCATTGATGTCAACTTGATATTGTCTGTACAATCATCTACATAATGCCAAAGACTTCAGAGAATAAATGGAACAAGGATTATGCTCTCTGCAATGCATAAAAGTCATGTATTCACTAAGTCACATACAACACTGACGGAGTGCACACCATCGGTAAAGACAGAGAAAAATTCACAGTGATAACCAATGAGATGAAAATAGTGTTGCCCGACGAGCTGAAAATAGAGTTGCCTGACGAGAAAGATGCAATGATGCCCGACAAATGAAGATCCCAAAGCTAACTAAAGTTACACTGACATAAATAATAGTTGACACCGATGAAGAACTATAGAATTGACCAACGGAAAAGAGAGATCAGAAAATGACAAAATATCTAGCTGGCAGAGCTTAAGGATAGACTTAACTAGTTGTTTTATTTGTTTTATTCAGCCATAGTTAATTAATTGATTTAAAGAAGATTTATATAGTTGGCAAGAAGATAACTACAAGATAAATTAGGAGTTAAATCCATCAATCAAATTGACTAGATTGTTTTTCATGCCAAGAGTCAAGAATCAAGAATCATGAATTAAGGAATATCATGTTTATATAAGAGACAAGAATAATTCATTTCCATAAGCAATCAGATACACGGAAGGGGAGTGAATAGAAAGAAGATGCTGAAGAGAAACTGGTAAAGGATAAACTTCATACATTCCTGATCAATCAAGCTAACGGAGAGCTAAAGAATTCTGGAGACACCAAAAAATAGTGAAGCACAACATCACAAAGCAGAAAGTCTGGAGCACAATGGAATTGAATTGATACATTGATCAGAGAGGTATTGTACTTAAATAGATCTGAAAGTCTGCAATACAAAGTTGCATTAGAAATAGGTCATAATGTTTTAGTTTAACCATTGAAGCATCAAGTCTCTTAACAGAGCAGGACTTAACAGTCTTCTATAATTGAGGTATATCCTAACAGATTACCAAAAGGGTTGATTCATGAAAGTAGCATTGAATTTTCATAAATCTTATTGATAGCCTAAGAAGGAGGTTGATTCAAGTATGGTAGCAAGATTTGGCTAAAGCCTATTGATAGTCTAAGAAGGAGGCTGATTCAAGGATAGTAGAAAAATAGATGCTAGATACTAAGTGACAACCCATGTATAAAAATCCTCTAACAAGGTTGCACTTAACAGTGTGTTTGTAACCTTTAACAAGGTTGGCTCCTAACAGGGCTCACTTCAGAAGAGTAAAAATTTGGGGTACTCATCCCAGTGGTTTTTTCCCTTAACAAGGTTTCCACAATAAAATCCATGTGTTATGTGTGTATGGTTTATCACTTTATTGTTTTACATTTCACATATGCATTTCTGGATTGATTGGTATACTCTGCATATTTACTGAGTATCGGTAAATAAGTTTTATTTCTTATCGCTAATCAAGGAGAATAAGGACATACAAGGTAGACCGACATACAATTTATTATTTCAAAGTATTTAAAGGCATGCATCTTATAGGGACTTAATAATCTGAGGTGTATTTATTGGTGGATTAAAGTTTAAAGGATAAAAATTTTAGGCCACTGATTCATGCTCCCCCCTCTCAGTTATTACTAATAATTGGTATCAGATCTTGTGTGCTTAGAAGGAAGGTTTCAAGACCTAAGTAAAGATCACAAGATGAATAGACGAGATGTGCCTAAGTTAAACAAAGACAACTTTGCTTCATGGAAAAGTAGGATAAGACTCCACTTATCAGGTATTGGCAATGATATTACTGAATACTTAGATACTGAATATGTGTTTCCTATAGGACCATTGATAGTAGATCAATTGAGAGTGAAGCATGAACATAACTACATGGTTATAGAGCTTTCTTCCTCACTCTCTGATGCTAAATTTGAAGATGTCAAAGACTGAAAAATTGCAAAGACAATGTCAGACAAAGTAAAGCTTGTACATGGAGGTGATTCAAATGTTCTGAGAGCCAAGGTAGAAAGCCTTAGAGGAAAGTTTGATGATCTCAGAATGAAAGAAGGTGAAAACATCTCACAGTACAGCACAAGAATAAAAGAAGTAGTCAATGCTATACGAGGTGTTGGAGGAGCACTTGAAGATGAGACAGTGGTAAGTAAAATCTTAAGAACCTTATTGCTTGTATATGCTATTAGAGTCTCTGCTATTCAAGAAATGAGAGAAGTAGCAAACAATACAGTTACTCTTGATAGCCTAATTGGTAGACTAATTTCATTTGAGATGAATAATTTTGAAAATAGTGTCTTACCAAGTTTAGAGTCTGCATTTAAGTCTTCTATGAGAATAAGAAAATCTAGTTAGAGACACTCATCTAGAAGAGACAGTGAAAGTGAAAGTGAAGAAGAAGATCTAGATGAATTAGAAGCAATCATGGCAAGAAGAATGAAGAGAGGCAAATGTAAATACAAAGGAAAGTTACCATTTGTATGTTTTAATTGTAAAGAGATTGGACACTTTGCTGCAAGATGTCCTAACAAAAGAAAAGATGACAGAAGTGATAATAGATCTTTTGAGAATAAATATGATAGAGGTGATAACAAAGATTATAGAGGTTACCGAAAATCAAAAAGAAATGATACCTGAGACTACAAGGATAAAGGCAAGAAGCCTAGCTATCTAGCTACTTACAAAGATGAAGATACTAAAACTGAACCGGATGATGACATTGAGATAGTATGTGTAGCTGTGAAGGATGATTCAAATGAAGATGAAAGGTATGAAGAAACTGCACTCATATCTAAGATTAGTAAGAATGATATCTGGATTATAGATAGTGGCTGCACTCACCATATGACTAGTGACAAAGAAAAGTTTAATACTTTTTAATACTATAATGGTGGTGCAGTAAGAATGGGAAATGATACACCTTATCAAATTGAAGGTAAAGGAACAATAATGCTGAATAACCTAATTAAATGTGAAAATGCTTATTGAGTAAAAGGATTGAATTATAATCTATTGAGTGTTTCTCAGCTGAATAATTTAGGTCATAGAGTAGCATTTGAGAACAAGAAGGCAAAGATCTTCAATGAATTAGGAAAATTAATTGGTACCGATGAACACACCAAAGGTAACTTTTTCTATCTGAATGACACTAAACCCACTTGCTTGATGACTAGAAATGAAGACATATGGTTGTGGCACAAAAGATTGTGTCATGTGCATTTTGAAAACATGATGAAAATAAGCAGGAAAAGAAGTGTAAGAGGCTTACCGACAATGACAAAGCCAGACAACATCATGTGCAAAAATTGTCAAAAAGGTAAAATGACAAAGTCTGGTTTCAAAAGTATAACCCATACATCTGATGATATTCTAGAATTAGTCCATACTGATTTATGTGGACCTATGAGGACAAAGAGCTATTATAGAGATAGATATTTTATTCTCTTTGTTGATGATTACTCTAGAATGATGACA
>MU224050.1:1273654-1291255 GCA_018584345.1 Thuja plicata | reverse complement strand
AAGACTAGATGACAAGAATGTCATCGGTAAAAAATGGATATTCAGGAACAAACTGAACGAGAATGGAGAAGTCACAAGGAACAAAGCAAGACTAGTATGCAAGGGGTATGCACAAGAGGAAGGTATAAACTATGGAGAAAATTTTGCACCTGTTTCTAGGCTAGAAGGAGTAAGAATTATACATTCTTATGCTACATACAAAGGATTCAAAGTATATTAAATGGATGTCAAGTCAGCATTCCTAAACGGAATACTTGAAGAAGAGGTATACATTGAGCAACCAGAAGGGTTTGTGGATCCAGACAAGAGAAACATGGTATGTAGACTTCAAAAAGCCTTGTATGGATTAAAACAAGCTCCCAGAGCCTGGTATGAAAGACTTCATTCCTATCTAATAAGTATTGGATTCATGAGGACTAGTGAAAACAGTAATCTTTATTTGAAAGAAGATATTGATGCTAACACTTCGATTGCTGAAACATTTGTTGATGACATCATATTTGGAGGAAATAATGTGATATGCAAATCATTTTCTGATGAGATGAGAAAAGAGTTTGAGATGTCTATATTCAGAGAGATCAAGTTCTTTCTTGGTCTATAGATCATTCAACAAAGTGAAGGTATTTTCATTACACAGACCAAATACATCAAAGAGGTCCTAAAAATATTCAAAATGGAAGATTCCAAACCTGTTGGAATATTGATGGCTACTGGATGCAAATTAACAAAGGAAGACAAGACAATAGAGGTAAATCAGATTCTGTACAGATCAATGATAGGAAAATTCATGTATGTTGTACACACTAGACCAGATATTGCACATGCAGTAGGAATTGTTGCTAGATTCTCTGCTAACCCTAGGGAATCACATATGACTGCTGTGAAAAGAATTCTAAGATATCTGAAGAATACTGAGGAATTTGGCTTATGGTATAGAAGAGAAGGAAAGTTTGAACTTAAGGTGTTTACCGACGCTGATTGGGCTGGAAATCTTGATGACCGGAAGATCACAACTAGAGGATCACTCTTTATGGGTGACAAACTTGTCACATGGATTAGCAAGAAGTAAGGATGCATCTCTCAGTCTACTGTAGAAGCAGAATATGTTGTTGTTGCTGCAAACTGCTCAAATATTGTATGGATCAAACAGTTGCTTGAAAGTATGCATGTGAAGATCACAGAACTAGTGATTATCTATTGTGATAACACCAGTGCAATAAAAGTTTCCAAGAATCCAGTCATGCATGCAAAGACTAAACACATTTCGATCAAGTATAATTATTTAAGAGAACAAGTTCAAGAAAAAGAGGTGATACTTGAATATGTGCAATCAAAAGAACAATTGATTGATATCTTCACCAAGCCACTACCCAAGGATACATTTAAGTACTTGAGAAAGAGACTAGGGGTCAAACCCATGTCTACTAGTCAGTAAAAGACTGAAGGTTGCATCAGCCTATATATTATTAGAATATCATTCTTGTTGATGCAAGCAAAAGATGAACTTCAAAGCTACATCTATATACATGGTTTGTACTGTCATTGATGTCAACTTGATATCATCTATACGGTCATGTACATAATGCCAAAGACTTTAGAGAATCAATGGAATAAATATTATGCTCTCTACAATGCATAAAAGTCATGTATTCACTAAGTGACAGACAACACTGACGGAGTGCACACCATCGGTAAAGACAGAGAAAAATTCACAGTGTTAACCGACGAGCTAAAAATAGTGTTGCCTAATGAGCTAAAAATAGAGTTTCCTGACAAGCAATACCTAATGATGCCTGATAGATGGAGATCCTGAAGCTAACTAAAGTTACACCAATGGAACTGACAGTTGACACCGACGACGAACTGTAGAACTGACCGACGGAATAGAGGGATAAGAAAATGACAAAATATCTAGCTTGCAGAGCTTAAGGATAGACTTAACTGGTTGTTTTATTTTTTTTATTCAACCACAGTTAAGTAATTTATATAGTTGGAAAGAAGATAACTACAAGATAAATCAAGAGTTAAAGCTGTAAATCAAATTGGCTGGATTGTTTTTCACGCCAAGAATCAAGAATCAAGAGTCATGAATTAAGGAATATCATGTCTATATAAGAGACAAGAATAATTCATTTCTGTAAGCAGTCAGATACACAGAAGGGGAGTGAATAGAAAGAAGATGCTGAAGAGAAACTGGTGAAGGATAAACTTCATACAGTCCTGATCAATCAAGCTAAGGGAGAGCTAAAGAATTCTGTAGACACTGAAAAATAGTGAAGCACAACATCACAGAGCAGAAAGTGTGGAGCAAAAAGAAATTGAATTGATACATTTATTAGAGAGGTATTGTACTTAAATAGATCTGAAAATCTACAATTCAAAGTTGCATTAGAAATAGGTCATAATGTTTCAGTTTAACCATTGAAGCATCAAGTCTCTTAACAGAGCAGGACTTAACAGTCTTCTATAATTGAGGTATATCCTAACAGATTACCAAAAGGATTGATTCATGAAAGTAGCATTGAATTTGCATAAATCCTATTGATAGCCTAAGAAGGAGGTTGATTCAAGGATGGTAGAAAGATTTTCCTAAAGCCTATTGACAGTCTAAGAAGGAGGTTGATTCAATGATGGTAGTAAAATAGATGCCAGATACTAAGTGACAACCCATGTATAAAAATCCTCTAACAAGGTCGCACTTAATAGTGTGTTTGTAAACTTTAATAGGGTTGGCTCCTAACAGGGCTCACTTTAGAAGAGTGAAAATTTGGGGTACCAGTCCCAGTGGTTTTTTCCCTTAACAGGGTTTCCACAATAAAATCCATGTGTTATGTGTGTATGGTTTATCACTTTATTGTTTTACATTTCACATATGCATTTCTGGATTGATTGGTATACTTTGCATATTTACTGAGTATTGGTAAATAAGTTTTACTAATTATCGGTAATCAAGGAGAATAAGGAAAGACAAGGTAAACTAACAAACAGTTAATTATTTCAAAGTATTTATAGGCATGCATGTTATAGGGACTTAATAATATGAGGTGTATTCATTGGTGGATTAAAGTTTAAAGGATGAAATTTTGAGGCCATTGATTCGCCCCCCCCCCCCCCTCTCAGTTATTACTAACAAGAGAGAAGGCCATGATTAGAAGAGGTCCCATGATGTTTCCGGAAGAGGCGCGATAAGATTTAGTTTGTTCATAACATGGTGCCAACAAAAAATTGATTAATTAATTTATTTTCCCAATTTTAATTAAATAATTCTTACTATTTAATTAAATTAACCTTTTTTTATTCATTTCACCATATTTAAATAATGATTTTAATTATTTAATTTACTAATGACTCCTTCTATAATTAAATAAATGCTTATTTTATTTAATTATTTGGTTTATCCAAAGTCAACTAAGTAGCCTTCTAAAAATAAATTAAATATTTATTTTATTTATTACTCTTCATGCACAGTTAAATGATTCTTTAATTATTTAATTCTATTTAATTCTTTTGTTTCCACCTCTACAACTCCCACTAACTAACAGTTCAACTCTTCAATCAAATCAGTCTTCTAGTTCATCAATTTATGTATATTTATTCAGCCTTCTATCATGTAATTAGTTATCTACTAAACAACCAAGTTAACGCATCGATCAAGTTTGTCATGCATCAGTCAACTACCAATCAATTAGATTAATCTATCTAATTAGTTCAGTCTCAATCAATTGGGACATCCATCACCAGTTAGTGCCTCTCAATTTGAACCGTCCATTGGAATCCTAAGTTCTATAAAATGGAGGTGCTTCTTCATTATTTCATAACCACATTCTTGAATTTTTGTGTTTTCAATGCTTGAGGATGTAAATTTGAGAGCCCACACCATAAAGAAGAGAGACAATGAATACTTATTTGTTAGAATAACTGAGAGGGGGGGGGTGAATTAGTGGCCTAAAAAATATTCTAATAAATTAACCCAAAAAATTATTACCACAATTTTAAGCTTCTAGTTATCTTCAGTCCTACAAGATGAATGTCTTTAGATTATCTTCTCAAATAACTACTAATCGGAGTTCACTGTTAAAGCTTATTCTTAATATTTACCAATTAACAGTCTATCATTTACTAAAATACAGTAAATAACTTAGTGCATACCGATCAATTATGTTTTAGTAATGTGTAAACAAAAACATGAAAGCAATGACTCATAAACACATTTGACACATGGATTTTTAACATGGAAACCCTATTAAAGGAAAAACCATTGGGACTAGTAACCCAAAATTTTCACTCTTCTGAAGTGAGCTTGGTGAAGAGCCAACCCTGTTAATGATTACAAACACATTGTTAAGTGCGACCTTGTTAGAGGATTTATCACTAATAGTTAGTCACTTGATATCTAGAATTTCACTATGCTATCTTCATGAATTAACCCTTTGATACTCCTTGGGATGTATCTCAATATATAAAGGATTTGTTTAGATCCTTCTTAGTTAAGAGACTTCTTTCATTCAATGGTTAAACTGAAACAATAAATTGGGTTGCAAGCACAATGGGTTAAACCATGGAGGAAACTCCATAGTTAAGCGCGCTCGAGATGGAGTAGTACTGGGATGGGTGACCTCCTAGGAAGTCCTGATGCTTCACCTCTGTGAGCATCACCTAGATCTAATGAGTGTTAAGTTTTCTATTCATTCTCATGATAGATGGGTTCGTGTGAACCACTACTCATGAAATATGGGTCAAAGAGTTTGACTCAAAAAACTACACAGTTGAATCTTGATAGTAATATCACAATATATGATATGTTCATATAAAAAACTATACTCTGTAGATGTTTAGATCTATTGTAAGCTCATAATACCTTTCTGATCAATGTCTCTACTCAATACCTTTTCTCCACTTCTTTCTACTCGGTGATGTTGTGCTTCTCTGTTTCTCAGTGTTCGCAAAAATATTTTCTTTGTTCTTTAGCTTGATTGGTCAGGACTGTATGAAGTCTTCCTTCACCAGTATCTCTCCAGCATCTTCTTCTCTATTCACCCCTAAGTCATAATGAATTATCTTTTCTCTTTATAGACATGATTTCACTGTTTCTAGTTCCTTGACTTTCTTGTTCTTGGCGTGATGCGAAATTATAGCCTTTCTTGCTTTAAAGCTTTACTTCAGTTTTATCTCACAGATTTCACTTTGAAAATTGGAATAAAACAACTTTAAAACTTTTTCTTATCTCTAGCTTTTAACTTCTCAATGAAAACAATATTAAAAACCAGTTAACTCCATCTTTAGCTCTTACTAACTAAGTCTTTTTTCATTTCTGAACTTTAGTTCTTTTCGGTGTTTAACTCCTTGTTAGCTCGGTCAAGACTTCAATTGTCCTCAGGCATCTTTGTCCTTCAGGGTTTTCTTTCCATTAGGTAACACTTTGATTCTTCTCCTTGGTAATTCTTTCATGGGTTTCTTTCTCAGGTATCACTATGACATTTCTCTCAAGGTTCACTATATGTTAGGGTGCACTGTCTATTGGTGTTTCTTGTCACTTAGTGCATACTAAAATTTTATACATTATTGATAGAATAACCTTTAGCTCTTTGGTTCTTTAAAGTCTTTGACACTATGTATATAACCAATTAGATTATATCTAGTTGTGTTCTTTCTGTCATCTAAGTTTCTAGCCTAATCAGCATTTGTATAGACTTGAAGCTCAAATTTTACTTCTCTTTTATACCATAAGCCATAGTCCTCAGTGTTCTTTAGATATTTCATAATTATTTTGACAATAGTCATATCTGATTCTTTGGGATTAGCAGAGAATCTTGCAACTATTCAAGCTACATGTGCTATATCTGGTCTAGTATGAGCTATTGGCAAGTTGACCCCTAGGGAGTATATGTCTTATTTTGTGTTGTCATTATGGCAATAAAGTCATATGAAGTTTTTTATAGTTAACTATGAAGTAAAAATTGACTATGTGCAGGAGACAGAATAGAACAGTGACTTGCAGACGATCAGGGCATCAGTGCACCTGTGTATGATCACTTCAGGTTATGCACATTTAGACTTAAGCTCTATGGTATGTTATTATTCTTAACCCATACATGCATGGTACAGAATGATAGTACGGACAAGTTACAGAAAGAACAAGTTCACTAGCAGTCCAAAATATAGAGTATGAAGCTGACTTCATTGTTTTGATTAGCGTGTAATATTTTGTTATGTAAAGGCTAAGCGCCTATTGTAATAAGTTTGTAAGAATGTATTAAACATTGTTGTAAACATGCTTAAGCCAATTTGTTTGGAAACGTTGTGTATTTTGTTTTTGGGCCGACTAAGGTCTTGTTTGTAGTCGTGTCTATTTAGGCATAAAGACATATATATGTAATGCACAAATACATTTGAAGTGTCATCAAATAAGTCAGAGAAGATGTATAGAAAAGAAGTATGAAGATATTAGTATGAGATAGATCCCTTAAAGAAGTTAAGAGCATAAGCGCATAACTGGAACTGATTAGACATTTGTGTCACATACATCAGTTCATCTTTGGATATAGTGTTTATGTATTCTCAGGAGGTTGTAGCCTTCTTTCTCTTTGAGCAGTGAGCTCTTCGACAGTGATTCCTGACCCCTAACAGGGTTGTTTTTAAAATACTCCTAACAAGGTCAGACCCTTAACCAGGTCATTGTACTCACATTATAAAGACTGCTTCTAATAGGGCAAAGGAACTTTAACAAGTTCATTATACTAGTACAATATTTGTGGGTACTAATTCCCACCAGGGTTTTCCTCTAATCAAGGTTTCCCCGTGATCATATCAAGTGTTATGTGTTCTTGTGTTAAGCTTCATTGGATGTATATTTGATTTATGTTTAAGTTTCTAAATTTGAATAATTAGCTAAACACTAATTCACACCCCCCCTCCTTAGTGTTTCCAACAATTGGTATCAGAGCCTATTCCTCAAAGAGAAAAGTGTAACCACTTGAGGATATCATGGATTCAGCAGAAGTCAAACATTTGAAAAATAATCTTGAAGCTACCCTTGAAGATCTAGACAGATCTGAGAAAGAAAGTGAAGAATTTAAACTAAAATTTGATGGTTCATAAATGCTTATCAAGAAACTAAGGAAAGAACTAAAAGAGTGTTCCACAAATGATTTGAAACTGAATGAAGAGAACAAGTCTCTGAAAGATAAGATAGAAGAATTGAATGATCAGTTAACTGATAGCTTAACAACTATAGAAGAGAAGAACAAAGAAAACAAATAGTTGGATGAAGAACTCATGCAAGCCAATATGAAAATATTGGATTTGGAAAATATCAAGAACAAAATTGAATCTGAATTATTAGGAGCAAAAGACAAGATTGATAAACTACACACAAGCTCTAATCTGATTCAATCATAGCTCTATGCACAAAAGCTAAAAGGTGACACCACTGGTATGGGATATAGCTTAGCTCAAATTGAGATCAACTCATCACAAGAAAGAAAGAAAGCTCTAACAGAATCTTCAGAAGAAAAGAAAACTAAAAATCATGAAGAGACTAAAGCAGAAGATAAGCACAAGGCAGTAAACCATATTTGTTATGCTTATAAAAAGCATGGACACTTGGCAAGAGATTGTAAGAATGTAAGACCCTTCAATGGTTACTGTTACTCCTATAATAAGTTTGGTCATAGGCTATTCATTATAGAACAAATCAAAGAAATCAGCCACAACTGAACCAAAGGAATCAAACTCAATTCAATCAGAGAAATCAACCTCAAAGAAACTTGAAAAACATCAAATGTCAGATATGTAACTACAATGGACACACAACCAAGAAATGCAACATGATCAATAACAACACCAGACCTCCTATCATCTGTCACTCATGTGGAAAAGCTAGACATATCTCAAGGTTTTGCAGATCAAGAACAAAAGGACAAGAGAATCCAAAGAAGTCTTTGTTTGAAGAATCAGGAGAAGTCAAGTTTGTGGAACCCAAAGCTAATTCAGATAAAATATGGGTTGAAGTAAAGAAAGATAATAAAGAAAACAAGGTAGCAGATGCATCCTCAATGGACGCACCTTCTACTTTTGAATAATTGACCCTCATGGTATCATGAATTAAGGTTGTATGCATTCATGCATTGCCCTTACTTCATTCATAACAAAGTTTGAAATTCTCTATGTAAATAGATTTACGAAAATGAACATTAAATGCAATTCATCTTTATATAACTTGGCAAAAGATCTTAAAACTTCACTTTGCATTTGAGATTGAACCATTCAGAAAGTAGATAGGCATCGAGCATCAAATCACTACAGCTTGGAAGTTTAGTTGGTTTGTGAACAGATTACATTTGGAATGGAACCCTAGCAGTCACGTCATTTCAGAATCATTGTGAAACCCTACTTAACCTAGTTACAAGTAAGTATGGCCACTCCTATTATATTCGACATTGCTGAGAGGAAGAGATTTGTTTTTAAGAAGCAACCATTCAAGTCCATACTGGATGATGTCGAAGGAGAATTTTCTAAGACCCTGCTAGGAGTCATACATGTAGAAGACATCCATGCATATGTTTATTACAAAAAGGAAATGATTGGAGACAACAACATTGCATCTCTCATGTGTTCTATGATGAAACTAGATTATACATTCAAGGATGAATATGCGCATCTCACTGATAACCCTATCTTTGAGTATTCCAATGTGCATGAGTTTTATGAGCCAGAATGGGTCAAGATACTACTGAGAAGGATACATGATGATCTATACTAGATAGGTGAGGTTCCTATC
The DNA here is from genome assembly GCA_018584345.1 of Thuja plicata. Lineage (NCBI taxonomy): Eukaryota > Viridiplantae > Streptophyta > Pinopsida > Cupressales > Cupressaceae > Thuja > Thuja plicata. Next base: position 1,282,476 of record MU224050.1, on the reverse strand, counting down.
TGCATCACTGCTGATCTAATTCATGAGATGACTGGAATACCCAAGAATGGACCAGTTCTTCCAACTGGTAAAGATGTTAAGAAACAAGTTGAGCAAGCATGCTTATCTAGGAGTGATAGGCACGGTATTACAGTTGATACCATCAAGGAAGATGACATAAAGCTAGTTACTATGATACTAGGTTATAAATGTTAGCACACAAGTAGATTAAATAGTGTATCTATAGCCACTGTCTTAGTAGTAATAAAAATGGTGAAAGACAATACTCAGTACAACCTATGTGAGATATTGCGTGCTCAATTGATTGACAACATCCAAGCTATCAAGCATGACAAGAGCAAGATATTCAGGTTTGGCTCACTGATCATATATCTCTACTTCCACATAGTAGGAAAGGTTGCAAAACTCTACCTAGACAGAAGCAAACCCACTATGTCATAGATTTCACTAAAAGCCACATCAGAGAGTAGTATGAAGGATTCTATGGACATGGACATCAAGACATTCAGAATCAAGATGCAGAAGAGGTTCAGGATAACTAAGAAAATGGTTGAAAAGTACAAAGACACCATATGCTTCATGGTGGAGACTGATTGTACTTGCATGGAGGCAGGTGAGCCTAGGACAAAATGGATTCAACCTCTTGGTTATGAAGTCAAAGAACATGTTTTGGAAGGTTATGCACAAGTTCTCTTATATGTGCCCAAGGATCCCAATGAACCTAGATGGGGCACATACAGAGAAAAGACAAATCAAGTTGATTCTATCTTATATAGAGCTGAGAACAAAAGGAAGGCATCTAGGATTACCTCAAATATCCTAAAAGTTCATGGTGAAACACAAGAAGATCTTGACAAAGCTAGAGAAGCTAAGATAGCCAAAGAACTTGAGAAGACTACCACAGAAGTAAAAATAGCAAAGACTAATGATATGCCCAAGAAGAAGAAGAAGAAATCAAATGAAGATACATCTACACCATAAACCACCATTGATCTAGATGCATCTCCACCATCAGTGCCTAGCAAGAAGACTAGAGGAAGGAAGGAAGCATCCACTAGTCATCCATCCTCAAGAACTACAAGGATCAAGGTAAAGAACACTCAAGCTCCTCCTGAGGTAGGTTTCAGACCTAGTCTTAATGTCTTAAGGAACATAATTGTCAATGAAGGAAGACTAGAGTCTCTCAAGAATATATATGACAAATATCAAGAGATAGAAAAATCAAAGATTCATTCTATGATCATCTCTCATATGATTAAGTTCAAAAGGACTGTATTGGAACTTAAGACTGTCATACCAGACAAGGTATGGATCATACTTGATATGTTGAAGAGGTAAGAAATTGAAGAGGATATGAGGATAAGAGAAGAAACATTGGATAGTCTTCTCCCGGTGTGCTTGCATGATGGGAAAGTCATTTTGTTGGACTTAGTAAAGCCGCACCTAAGAACCAAAACAAGAATTCTTCATATCATGAACAAGGAGTATGATCTGGTTGGTGAAGAGACTCATAAGGAATTTGAGTGGGTATTTCTGGATAGACATATGTATCCATCAATGATGCCTATAGCTAAGGAAACTCTAGTTCCTCCTAAATAGGTTACAGAACCAGTAATTTAGAAAGCACCTAAGACAGGTCCATAGGTTTCAACACCCTCAGTCTCAATAGCCTCTGATATAGAAAATGATTTTGGGGATACTATAGTAATTGATGACATCAAGATATCTATGACCGCTTCTGATAATGATATGGATAAATTTGAAAAAGAATTTGTAAACTTGGAAGAGATAGAGAATGCATGCACAGATGATACATCCTTGCAACAAGATCAAGTTCCCTCTACTGATTCAACAAAATTGAACAAAGAGGAAGATAATAAAAACAATGAGATACTAGTCATGGAGATCCTAGTTAAAATTAAATGAATGGATACTAGTTAGAATACCATATTCACACCATCCATTCAACCATCCACCTCATTGTTGTCAAGTTTAACTCCTAACTTAGAAAGTCTGGATGATTGGGGAGAAGAAGACCTTATCAATATCAGTGTCCTAGCCATGAGAAAGGCCAAAGAGAAATAGGTTATGAGGAATCCTCTCTTCTTGGAATTAGTAAATATTATGAATGACCTTGTACCTGCAGATAAGAAAGTAGCAAAAATTCAGTCAATTGATGATGTAGACAGTATACTAACAAGCTTCAAAGAACATTTTACAAGCTTAGTAGACTCAGCTACCAGAATTGCAGAAGATGAGTACAAAAAGGAAAGGTTGAATAAACTTGTAAAGAACTTTACCTTAGACTTAAAATCATTAAAGATTGGTCAGTCTATGTTGAATGAGTTAGCAGCTAAAGGCAGAAATGTAATAGCCAACTGCATGGACAGGGTGAAATTGACCTTTGAACATATCAAGAAGATAGAGGAGGAAGATATCTTGGTTGATAGTGTCAGGAAATCAGTCAAGACATCCACACAAGACATGAACATCTGCAACAGTATCTATCAACGTCAGCTTGACAAAATAGAAAAAGCCAAAATGGAGATCAATAAGATAAGGACCCAACAGTCTCAGTTGAGAAATGTACTTGCACCCTCCTTAGTAGTTCTGGACTAGAACATCAAATAGATTGATGCTACTATTGTCACATATGATCAAGGTCCCTGCATGGACCTGATAAAAATGGAGAATCTCACTTATGCTCTATGCATCCATCTCCAGACAGTTGATGCAATGAAGGCATTCTGGCAATAGGAGATAAGGAATCTTTAGGTTGTATATCCAGATGTATATATGGAGTAAGTATATATTAATATTTTGACACCTTTGTCATTAATTTCAAAGGGGGAGTAATATACAAGGAATATGTAGTATATGTTATAAATTATAATGATATACAGTTTTTGGGTGTTAGTCAATTTTGAGTAACTTGGCCACATTCCTTTGTTGCCATTAATGAAAAATGGGGAGATTGTTGGAAAGTTGACTCCTAGGGAGTATATGGCTTATTTTGTGTTTTCATTATGGCAACAAGTTCATATGAAGTTTTTGATAGTTAACTATGAAGTGAAAATTGACTAAGTGCAAAAGACATAATAGAACAGTGACTTGCAGTCGATCAGGGCATCAGCGCATGTGCGTACGATCACTTTAGGTTATGCAAATTCAAACTTAAGATCTATGGTATATTATTATGCTTACCTATTACACACATGGTATGGAATGAAAGTATGGACAAGTCACAAAAGGAACAAGCTCACCAGCAGTCCAAAACACAGAGTATGAAGTTGACTTCATTGTTTTGATTAGCGTGTAATCTTATGTTATGTAAAGGCTAAGCACCTATTGTAATAAGTTTTTAAGCATGTATTAAACATTTTTGTAAACACGCTTAAGCCAATTTTTTTGGAAGCATTGTGTATTGTGTTTTTGGGCCGACTAAGGTCTTGTTTGTAGTCGCGTCTATTTAGGCATAAAGATATATATATGTAATGCAAAGATACATTTGAAGTGTCATCGAATAAGTCAGAGAAGATGTATAGTAGAGAAATATGAAGATATAAATATGAGATAGAGCCCTTAAAGAAGTTAAGAGCGTAAGCGCATAATTGGAATTGATCAGACATCTGTGTCACATATAACAGTTCATCTTTGGATGTAGTGTATATCTATTCTTAGGAGGTTGTAGCCTTCTTTCTCTTTGAGCAGTGAGCTCTTGGATAGTGATTCCTCACCCCTAACAGGGTTGTTTATAAAACACTCCTAACAGGGTCAGACCCTTAATAGGTCATTGTACTCGCATTGTAAAGACTACTTCTAATAGGGCAAAGGAACTTTAACAGGTTCATTATACTAGTACAATATTTGTGGGTACTAATTCCCACCAAGGTTTTCCTCTAATCAAGGTTTCCCCGTAATCATATCAAGTGTTATGTTTTCTTTTGTTAAGCTTCATTGGATGTATATTTGATTTATGTTTAAGTTGTTGTATTTGAATAATTAGCTGAACATTGATTTACCCCCCCCCCCCTATCAGTGTTTCCAACATGAACAACATACATTAGTTTTCCAATCATTGATCTATACAAGGTCTTATTTAACTCATTTGACTTTTCTTCCTTTGTCAGCTTACATCTAATAGCCATAGGTGTTCCAACTGGTTTGGAATCTTCCATCTTGAATATCTTCAGTACTTCCTTGATGTATTTAGATTGTGTGATACATATGCCTGCATCCCATTGAAGAATCTATAGACCAAGAAAGAAATTGATCTCCCCAAACATTGACATCTCAAACTCTTTACTCATTTAATTAGCAAAGGATTTAAATAACATATCATTACCCCCAAATATGATATCATCAACAATTATTTCCGAAATCAGAATATTATCATCAGTATCTTCTTTTAAATACAGATTTCTATTTTCACTTGTTCTTACAAATCCAATGCTTATGAGATAGGAGTGAAGTATTTCGTACCAAGATCAAGGTGCTTGTTTCATTCCATACAAGGATTTATGTAGTATACAAACCATTTTTATCTTTTTAGGATCAACAAACCCTTCTAGTTTTTCAATGTATACCTCTTCTTCTAGTATTCCATTTAGGAATGCATGTTTGACATCCATTTGGTATACCTTGAATCCATTGAATGTAGCATAAGAAAGTAACATTATTACTCCTTCTAGTCAATACCTTATTCTTGTGCATACCAACCTTTCTTTGTTCCTTGTGACTTTTCCATTCTCATTCAGCTTCTTTCTGAATATCCATTTGGTACTGATGACATTCTTGTCATATGGTTTAAATACTAATGCCCATCCTTTTTTATTCTCAATATTTTCTATCTCTTCATTCATAGCACTGACCCATTCTTCATTCTCAAGTGCAGTATTAATAGATTTAGGCTCAAAATCATAAATTAAACATCTAGTGTTTAGTAACTTACTTCTAGTTCTCATTCCAGCTATCTTGTCTCCTATGATCTAGTTCTGTGGTTGATGTCTTCTGAAATACATGGTAATTATCAATTCATCATTTTGATCATCTTTTTGTCCTTCATTCTGATCTCCATAGCTCCGAACATCACTTTGAGCAATTTATTGATTTTCAGTATTTGCAGCCTGATGCTCGGGTGCAATGTTTTTTTCCTCAGGAGTGATACACTATTGCTTAGGCATAGTGTTAGGTTATTCATTGTAAACAAACCTATTATACTCTTCAGTTCTTTTCTGCTTTCCTCATCATTTTTCTTTCCATATTCATTTATTCTGACATTTGCACTTTCAATGATTTTGTTACAAGACTTGTTAAGACATTTATAAGCCTTGCTCTTGGTGGAATGCCCTAGAAAGATTCCTTCTTCACTTTTGGAGTCAAGCTTTCCATTTCTATCATCTTTCAAAATATAACATTGACTTCCAAAAATTCCGAAGCAACTTACATTGGGTGTGAATCCATACGATAGCTCATAGGGTGTCTTTCTTCAATTGTACTATGTTCAATGTGTAGACAGCAGTACTGATAGCTTCCCTCCAGAATGTTTGAGTGATGTTTTTCTCTATCATCAGTGTTCTGGCACAATCAACAATGGATCTATTTTTTCTTTCAGAAATCCCATTTGTTGTGGTGTTCTTGGTACAGAAACCTGTCTTTTAATTCCATGCTCATTGGAAAAGTTAGCAAATTCATCAGAAATAAATTCTCCTCCTCTATCTGATCTTAAGCATTTAAATTCCTTACCACTTTGTTTTTCTACCATATCTTTATACCATTTAAACATCTTGAATGCTTTTGATTTTTGTTTTAAGAACATAACTATCATCATTCTAGAATAATCATCTACAAAGAGAATGAAATATATATCACCATAGTAGCTCTTTGTTCTCATGGGTCCACATAGATAAGTATGGACTAATTGTAGAATAGCATTAGATGTATGGATTTTTCTCTTGAAACTAGACTTTGTCATCTTACCTTTTTGGTAGTTCTTACACCTGATATGCTCAGGCGTTGACATGTTCAGTAAGCCTCTTACATTCCTTTTATTTCTTATCTTAATCATGTTCTAAAAAGTCACATGACATAATCTCGTATGCCACAACCATATGTCTTCATTTATATCCATTAAACAAGTGGTGTTTATATCATCAAGATAGAATAGGTTAGCTTTTGTTTTTTCACCAGTTCCAATCAAGCGTCCTGATTCATTAAAAATCTTTGCCTTTTTATTCTCAAATGCTACTCGGTGACCTGTGTCATTCAGCTGTGAAACACTCAATAGATTATAGTTAAGTCCTTTTACCCAGTATACATTTTCACATTTGATCAGGTTATTCAACATTATGGTTCCTTCACCTTCAACTGGATAAGGTGAGTCATTACCCATTCTTATTGATCCACCATTATAGTACTCAAAAGTTTCAAACTTTTTTTATCACTGATCATGTGGTGAGTGCAGCCACTATCTATAATCCAGACATCATTCTTACTAACCTTAGATATGAGTGTTGTCTTAACATACCTTTCTTCTTCTTCTAAATCATCCTTCATGGCCACAAATACATCTCAATGTCTTCATCAGATTCAGTGTCAGTATCTCCAGCTCTGTTCTCAGATAGGTAACAATCTTTCTTCCCTTTGTCCTTGTAGTCTTGGGTATCTCTCCTATCAAATTTTTGGTTTCTTTGGTAATATTTGTTATCATTTCTATCATACTTCTTTTCATATGATCTATCATTACTTCTGTCATCTTTTCTTTTGTTAGGAAATCTAGCAAAAAAGTGTCCAATTTCTTTACAATTAAAACATACAAGTGGTAGTTTACCTTTGTATCTACCTTTGCATCTCTATAATCTTCTAGCCATTAGTGCTTCAATCTCATCAAGATCTTGGTCATCACTATCAATTTCACTATCATTCTTCATAGTGTGTTTATGACTTGACTTACTTATTTTCAAATTAGATTTGAATCTAGGCTCAATAGATGGTCATACACTATTATTGTTTGCTGCTGCTCTCATTTCTTGTATAGAAGATACTCTAATAGCATATACAGGTAGTAAGGTTCTTAGGTTTTTTCTTATCACTGTTTCTTCTTCAAGTACACCTCCAACTCCTCAGATAGCATTGAATACCTCTTTTATTCTACAGTTGTACTGAGTTATATTTTCTCCTTCTCTCATTCTTAGGTCATCAAATTTACCTCTTAGGTTTTCTGCCTTAGCTCTCAGTACATTAGCATCTCCTCCATGTACCAGCTTCAATTTGTCCCACATTTTCTTTGCAGAGGTGCAAGTTTTGACATCTTCAAATTCAACATTAGAGAGTGAGGAAGCAAGTTCTATCATCACATAATTATGCTCATGTTTTTCTCTTAATTGCTCAAGTGTGTGGGGTCCTATAGGCAACACATATTCAGTATCCATGTATTGGGTAACATCATTTGAATACCTGAAAGGTGGAGTGCTAATCTCCTTTTCCATGATGCAAAGTTGTCCTTATTCAACTTAGGCACATCCCATTTTCTCATCTTGTGATCTTTTTTTTAGGCCTTGAAACCTTCCTTCTAAGCACACAAGCACTGATACAAATTGTTAGAATACTTGAGAGGGGAGGGGGAGCGAATCAATGGCCTCAAAAATATTCCAATAAATTAACCCAAAAACTTACTACCAAAATTATAAGCCTCTAGTTATCTTCAGTCCTACAAGATGAATTCCTTTAGATTATCTTCTCAAATAACTATTTCTCGGAGTTCACTGTTAAACCTTATTCTTAATATTTACCGATTAGCAATCTATCATTTACTGAAATACAGTAAATAACTTGTTAGTAATAACTGAGAGGGGGGTGAATCAGTGGCTTCAAAAATTTATCTATAAACCTAACCACCAATCAAATAATACCTCAGATTATTAAGTCCCTATAAGATGAATGCCATGAAATACTAATAATTATTTAACTTTCTGTCAGTTTTCCTTTCCTGACCTTGTTCTCCTTGATTACCGATAATTAGCAATAAAAACTATTTACCGACACTCAGTAAATATGCAGAGTATACCGATAACTCTATAAATGCATATGTGAAATGTCAAATAGTAAAGTAATAAGCCATACACATAACACATGGATTTTAATGTGGAAACCCTGTTAAGGGAAAAACCACTAGGACCGGTACCCCAAATTTTCACTCTTCTGAAGTGAGCCCTGTTAGGAGCCAACCTTGTTAAAGGTTACAAACACACTGTTAGGTGTGACCTTGTTAGAGGATTTTATACATAGAGGTTGTCACTTAGTATTTGGCATCTATTTGCTACCATCCTTGAATCATCCTTTTTCTTAAACTGTTAATAGGCTTTAGGCAAATCTTGCTACCATCCTTGAATCGGCCTTCTTCTTAGACTATCAATAGGTATCTGGCAAGTCCAATGCTACTTTCATGAATCAACCTTTTTGGCACTCCTTGGGATGTACCTCAATATATAGAAGACTGTTAAGTCCTTCTCTATTAAGAGACTTGATGCTTGAATGGTATCAATTCAATTCTTTTTGCTCCACAATTTCTGCTCTGTGATGTTGTGCTTCACTATTTGTCAGTGTCTGCAAAATTTCTTAGCTCTCCTTCAGCTAGATTGATCAGGACTATATGAAGTTATCCTTCATCATTTTCTCTTTAGAATCCTCTTACTATTTGTGTGCATAAATTTTGTCACACTTCTATGAATCATTCCATTCAAGGTTGCTCAAGAATGAGGCCTCAAATATCGATCCATAGCTCTCTAGTCATGGATGTGTAAAAATATAAAATGAAGGCCCTC
>MU224050.1:1225358-1237566 GCA_018584345.1 Thuja plicata | reverse complement strand
CATCACTTTTGGCATCAAGTTTTCCATTTCTATCATCCTTTAAGACATAACATTGACTACCAAAGATCTTGAAGTAACTTACATTGGGTGTTTTACCATACCATAGCTCATAAGGTGTCTTCTTTGTCTCCTTCAATTGTACTATGTTAAGTTTATAGACAACACTGTTGACAGCTTCCCTCGAGAACATTTGGGTGATGTCTTTCTCTATCATCAGTGTTCTTGCACTGTCAACTATTGATTTGTTCCTTCTCTCAGTAATCCCATTTTGTTGTGGTGTTCTTGGTGCAGAAACCTGTCTTTTTATACCATGCTCATTACTGAAATTAGTGAATTCATCTGATATAAATTCTCCTCCTCTATCTGATCTCAAACATTTCAAATCCTTACCACTTTGTTTTTCTATCATAGCCTTATACCATTTAAACATCTTGAATGCTTCAAATTTATCTTTTAGAAACATAACTATCATCATTCTAGAGTAATCATCAACAAAGAGAATTAAATATCTATCTACATAATAGATCTTTGTCCTCATAGGTCCACATAAATCAATATGTACTAATTCTAGAATATCATCAGATGTATGGGTTTTACTTTTGAAACTAGACTTTTTCATTTTACCTTTTTGACAATTTTTGCACATGATGTTGTCTGGCTTTGTCATCGTCGGTAAGCGTCTTACATTTTTTCTTCTGCTTATTTTTATCATGTTGTCAAAATTCACATGACACAATCTTTTGTGCCATAACGATGTCTTTGTTTCTATTCATTAAGCAAGTGGTGTTAGTATCTGCATTCACATAGAATAAGTTACCTTTAGTCTATTCACCGGTACTAATTAGTTTTCCTGATTCATTGAAGATCTTTGCCTTCTTGTTCTCAAATGCTACTCTGTGACCTGAATTATTCAGCTAAGAAACACTCAACATATTCTAATTTAATCCTTTAACCCAATAAGCATTTTCACATTTAATCAGGTTATTCAACATTATAGTTCCTTTACCTTCAATCGGACAAGGTGTATCATTACCCATTCTTACTGTACCACCATTTTAATACTCAAAAGTGTTAAAATTTTCTTTGTCACCGATCATGTGGTGAGTGTAGCCACTATCTATAATCTAGATGTCATTCTTGCTAACCTTAGATATGAGTGCAATTTCTGCATACCTTTCATCTTCATCTGAATCATCCTTCACAGCTACAAATACCATCTCAATGTCTTCATTAGATTTGGTGTCAGTATCATCATATTTGCAAGTAGCTAGGTAGCTAGCCTTCTTGCCTTTTTCCTTGTAGTCTCGGGCATCTCTTCTTTCTAATTTTTGGTAACCTCTGTAATCTTTGTTATAATCTCTGTCAGATTTCTTCTCAAAAGGTTTGCATTAATTCCGTCCTCTTTTCTTTGGTTAGGACATCTTGCAGAAAAGTGTCCAATCTCTTTACAATTAAAGCGTACAAGTGGTAACTTGTCTTTGTATTTACTTTTTCCTCTCTGCACTCTTCTAGCCATAAGTGATTCTATTTCATCTAGATATTTTTCTTCACTTTCACTTTCATTTTCTCTTCTAAATGAGTGTCTATGACTTGATTTTCTTATTTTCATAGAAGACTTAAATGCAGACTCTAAGTTTGGTAAGACACTATTGTCAAAGTTATTCATTTCAAATGAAAACAGTCTACCAATTAAGCTATCAAGAGTAACTATATTGTTTCCTACTACTCTCATTTCTTGAATGGTAGAAACTCTAATATCATATATAGGTAATAAGGTTCTTAAGATTTTACTTGCCACTATCTCCTCTTCAAGTGTACCTCCAACACCTTGTATAGCTTTGACTACTTCTTTTATTCTTATACTGTACAATGTGATGTTTTCTCCTTCTTTCATTTTGAGATCATCAAATTTTCCTCTAAGCCTTTCTTCCTTGGCTCTCAGAACATTTCTATCACCTCCATGTACAAGCTTCAGTTTGTCCCACATTTTATTTGTAGTTTTTTAATCTTTGACATCTTCAAATTCAACATCAAAGAGTGAGGAAGAAAGCTCTATAACCATGCAATTATGATCATGCTTCTCTCTCAATTGATCTACTATCAAAGCTCCTATAGGCAACACATATTTAGTATCTAAGAATTGAGTAACATCATTACCAATACCTGATAAGTGGAGTCTTATCCTTCTTTGCCATGAAGCAAAGTTGTCTTTGTTCAACTTGGGCACATCTTATCTATTCATCTTGTGATCTTGACTTAGCTCTTGAAACCTTCCTTCTAAGCACACAAGCTCTGATATCAATTGTTAGTAATAACTGAGAGGGGTGGTGAATCAGTGGCTTTAAAAACTTATCTATAAACTTAACCACCAATCAAATAATACCTCAGATTATTAAGTCCCTAAAAGATGCATGCCATGAAATACTAGTAATGATTTAACTATCTGTTGGTTTTCCTTTCCTGACCTTGTTCTCCTTGATTACCGATAAGTAGTAAAAAATATTTATCGACACTCATTAAATATGCAGAGTATACTGATAAATCTAGAAATGCATATGTGAAATGTAAAATAGTAAAGTAATAATCCATACACATAACACATGGATTTTAACATGGAAACCCTGTTAAGGGAAAAACTACTGGGACTAGTACCCCAAATTTTTACTCTTTTGAAGTGATCCTTGTTAGGATCCAACCTTGTTAAAGGTTACAAACACACTGTTAGGTGTGACCTTGTTAGAGGATTTTATACATAAAGGTTGTCACTTAGTATCTGGCATCTATTTGTTACCATGCTTGAATCAGCCTTCTTCTTAGACTGTCAATAGGCTTTAGGCAAATCTTGCTACCATCCTTGAATCAGCCTTCTTCTTAGACTGTCAATAGGTATCTGGCAAGTCCAATGCTACTTTCATGAATCAACCTTTTTGGCACTCCTTGGGATGTACCTCAATATATAGAAAACTATTAAGTCCTACTCTATTAAGAGACTTGATGCTTCAATGGTTAAACTAGAACACAATGACCTATTTCTAATGCAACATGAATTGTAGATTTTCAAATCTATTTAAGTACATTACCTCTCTGATCAATGTATCAATTCAATTCTTTGTGCTCCACACTTTCTTCTCTGTGATGTTGTGCTTCACTATTTGTCGGTGTCTACAGAATTCCTTAGCTCTCCTTTAACTTGATTGATCAGGACTGTATGAAGTTATCCTTCATTAGTTTCTCTTTAGCGTCCTCTTACTATTCACTCCCCATTCATGTGATTATGGAAATGAATTAAGCTTGTCTCTTATATAGACATGATATTCACCATTTCTTGATTCTTGATTCTTGGCGTGAAAAATAATCCAGCCAATCTGATTTAAAGCATAACTCCTGATTTATCTTGTAGTTATCTTTATTCCAACTATACAAATCTTCTTTAAATCAACCACTTAACTCTGGTCAAATAAAAACAATTAAAACAACCAATTAAGTCTATCTTTAGCTCTTGCTAGCTAGATATTTTGTCATTTTTTGAACTCTCTATTCTGTCGGTCAACTCTGCAGTTAGTTGTTGGTGACAACTGCCAGTTCTATTGGTGTGACTCTAGTCATCTTCGAGATCTCTGTCCGTCGGGCATCATTTGATTTTATTCATCAGGAAACACTGTCTTTTTCTCATTGGGTATCACTGTGACTTTGGTTCTTTGCCTTTATCGATGGTGTGCACTCTGTCGGTGTCTTCTGTCACTTAGTGAATACTTGAATTTTATGCATTAATGAAAGCATAATCTTTGTTCCATTGATTCTCTGAAGTCTTTGACATTATATACAAGATCATATAGATGATATCAAGTTGACATCAATGACAATACAAACCATTAACTAATTTAATGTCTTGCATTATCTTCAACTTTAACATTATCAAACACTTAATCAGTTACATGTCATCATAACTTAGTGTATACCGATCAATCATGTTTTAGTAATGTGTAAAGAAAAACATGAAAGCAATGACTCATAAACACATTTGACACATGTATTTTTAACGTGTAAACCCTGTTAAGGGAAAAACCACTTGGGATCGGTAACCCAAAATTTTTACTCTTCTGAAGCGAGCTCAGTGAAGAGCCAACTCTATTAAAGGTTACAAACACATTGTTAAGTGCGACCTTGTTAGAGGATTTATCACTAACATTTAATCACTTAATATCTAGAATTTCACTATTCTAACATCATGAATTAACCTTTTGATACTCCTTGGGATGTATCTCAATATATAAAGGATTTGTTTAGATCCTGCTCGGTTAAGAGACTTCTCTTATTCAATGGTTAAACTAAAACAGTATATGATCTGTTCATACAAACAACTATACTTTGTAGATGTTCAGATCTATTGTAATCTCACAATACCTTTCTAATCAATGTCTCTATTCAATACCTTTGCTCCACTTCTTTCTTCTTGGTGATGTTGTGCTTTTCTATTTCTCGGTGTCCATAGAAATATTAGCTATGTTCTTCAGCTTAATTGATTAGGGTTGTATGAAGTCTTCCTTCACCAGTATCTCTCCAGTATCTTCTTCTCTATTCACCCCTAATTCATAATGAATTATCTTGTCTCTTTATAGAAATTATTTCACCATTTCTAAACCCTTGAATTTCTTGTTCTTGGTGTGATCCGCAATTCTCACTTTTCTTTCTTTAAAGATTTACTTCAATTTTATCCTGCAGATTTCTCTTTGACAACTAGAATAAATAAAGCTATAAAAATTTCTCTTATCTCTGGCTTTTAACTTGTCAATGAAAACAATATTAACAACCAGTTAACTCCATCTTTAGCTCTTGCCAGCTAAGTCTTTTTTCATTTCTGAACTTCAATTATTTTTGGTGTTTAACTCCTTGTTATCTTGGTCAAGACTTCAATTGTCCTCAGGCATCTCTATCCTTTGGGGTTGTCTTTCCATCAGGTAACACTGTGATCCTACTCGTCAATAATTCTTGCTTAGTTTTCTTGCTTGGGTATCACTGTGACTTTCCTCTCGGGGTTCTCTATCTGTTCTGATTAAGTAAAAACATGTTTTACAAGGACCCGAAACCTTTACAAAAAACTCCTTGTTATCTTGGTCAAGACTTCAACTGTCCTCAGGCATCTCTATCCTTTGGGGTTGTCTTTCCATCAGGTAACACTGTGATCCTACTCGTCAATAATGCTTTCTTAGGTTTCTTGCTCGGGTATCACTGTGACTTTCCTCTCGGGGTTCTCTATCTGTTGGTGTGCACTGTATGTCGATGTTTGTTGTCACTTAGTGCATACTGAAATTTTATGCATTACTAATATCATAACCTTTATCTCTCTAGTTCTCTAAATTATTTGAAACTATGTATATAACCAATCAGATTATATCAAGTTGACACCAATGACAATACAATACATTAATTGATTTAATGTCTTGCTTTAACTTTTTGCAGCTTGTTGATCATCAACTTAACATCTTCAAACATTAAATCAGTTATAGTTCATCAATTATTTCAGAACCACATTCTTGAATTTTTTTTTTTCAATGCTTGAGGATGTAAATATGAGAGCCCACACCACAAAGAAGAGAGACAATGAATATTTATTGTGATATCTTGTGTGATTTTTATTTGGTTATTCATTATGCATTAGATTATCATGTTTTTCTTTCTTCCTTGAATGAGTTTGGAATTTATGCATAGAGTAGGATTTTGTGGTTGAGTCTACTAATATTTTGCATGTGTTGTCCATGATCCCATTCCCTCTCATTAAATTTTGTGAGCATTACATGAATTAACATTTATTTTAGTAATTTGGATTTTTCTTGAGTTTTTATAGGATATAGATTATTTCGACGCAATTGATAGATTATGCACCACAATCATTCAAATCATATACATATAGATTTTAGAATCTGATTTTGTATTTTGTATTTTTTATGTGTTATAGAATAATCGATGTAATTGCATATTAAATGTTGCAATCTCTAGTTTAAACAATGCAATCATTGCTTTCTAAGATGCAATCACAAAATTAAACACCATAATTGTAGAAGAAGCACCATAATCCACTGGTAATATTATATATTAGGGTTTTTTCAATTTGTGTTTTTTTTCTTTTTTTCTTTTTGGTTGGTTTTCTAGTTTTCTACCTAGTTTTCTATTTAATAGATTAAAGAATTTTGGTTGCTTAACTTGCATCTTTAGCATGTGGCATGGGTTTGGTGGAGAAAATAAAAGGAAATTTTCTAAAACCCATGTGTTTGTCCATCACACTTCAATTTTTTAAAGTTTAATGAATCATTATGTTTGAATTGTCTTGTACACTTGTACTTCATTGGGTGGACCCACCATTGCATCAAAAGGTGACAACAACACCTGATTTTCATTTTATTAGAAGAGCCTTCATGGGGGAAAAAATTTTGCACATCATGTTAGAAACACTGAGAGGGGGGGTGAATTAGTGTTTATCTACTTATTTTATTTTAGCCAATTAAACATAAAACAAATATGAATTCAAGAATCTTAACACAAGAACACATAACACATGATTCGATTATGGAGAACCTTGATCAGAGGAAAACTCTGGTGGGGATTAGTACCCACAAAATATTGTACTAGGTATAATGAACCTGTTAAATTTCCTTTGCCCTGTTAGAAGAAGTCTTTACAAATTGAGTACAATGACCTAGTTAAAGGTCTGACCCTGTTAGGAGTCTTTTACAATAACCATGTTAGGGGTGTATGGCTCACTGCCCAAATAATATGAAGGCTACAACCCTCTAAATGTTGATATGCACTATATCAAAAATGAACTGTTGTAGTGACACTGTTGTCTGATCAGTTCCGTGTATGTGTGGATGCTCTTACTTCTTTAAAGAGCTATATCATCTTCTGACTTCATTATACTATCCCTTTGTAACTTCTTCTTACACAATAATCGACACCTGTAATATATCTTTACATTACATACTTATATCTTCAAATCTGAATAGGCGCGACCCAGAACAAATTATTAGTCGGCCCTAAAACAAAAATACATAATGCTTCTGAACAAGTCGGCCCAAGCATGTTTACTATAACATTAATTAAATTATTAAAAACTTATAACTAAAGGCGCTTAGCCATTACATTATAAAATCATCCACGCTGATCAGAACTGTAGTCAACTTCCATGCTCTGTTTCCTTGACTGTAGGTCTGCTAATCTATTCGTAACTTTTCTGTACTCATGTTTCATACTCTACGCATTTGGATCTAGCATGTATATACACCATAGACTATACATCTAAGCAGACATGTTCTGTTGTGATCTCTAACACATCTGCTGATGTGTTGATCTCTGTATCACTCTGTCTATCCTATTTTATGTACTCAGTCATTTTATCTTCTAAGTTATCTTTGACAGAAACTTAGTATGACTTTGTTGCCATGATTGACAACACAAAATAAGTCATGCTTCCTCAAGAAGTCAACTTGCCAAAAATCTCCCGCTTTGTCATTTATGGCAACAAAGGAATGTGGCTAAGTTACTCAAAATGACTTCATACAAAAATGACTGTATATCATAATACTTAATGATATATAGATATATACTTTTCCTCATATACACATTCTATACTACTCCCCCTTTGACATTAATGACAAAGGTGTGCAAAAATTTTAAGTCTTCAACATACTTACTCTATATAGACTTTTGGGTACACAACTTGAAGAGATTTAATCTCTTTCTGCCAAAAGACTTTCATTGCTTCAACAATTTGAAGATGCACGCATAGGGCATATGTCAACTTTTCCATTTCCATCAGATCTATGCAAGGACCTTGATCATATGCCTGTATTGTGCTATCAATCTGTTTGATGTTCTCATTGAGAACTGCTATGGATGGCACAAGTGCATTCCTCAACTGAGTTTGCCTTACTCTTATCTTGCTGATTTCCAGTTTTGCCTTCTCAATTTTGTCTAACTGCCCTTGGTAGACATTGTTGCATATGCTCATATCTTGCGTGGAATTTTCAACTGGTTTTCTTATGTTTTCCACCATTTCTTTTACTTTTGTTATCTTTTTAGTGTCCTCAGAGGTGAGCTTCACTCTATCCATATAGTTTTCTATGATTTTCTTTCCTTTCTCTGCCAATTCCTTCAATATGGCCTGCCCAATCTTTAAGGAGTTTAGATCTAAGGTAACGTTCTTTACCAAGTCATTTAATCTCTCCTTCTTGTATTCATCTTCTACAATTTTAGTAGCAGATTCTACTAAGCTAGTGAAGTGTGACTTGAAGTTTGATAAGATGTTGTCTACATCTTCAACTGCTTGCACTTTGGCAATTTTCTTATCAGCAGGAACTAGTTCATTCAGAATGTTTATTGATTCCACAAAGCGAGGGTTCCTCACCACCTATTTCTCTTTTTCCTTTTCCATGGCAAGGACGCTAATCTTGATAAGGTCTTCTTCTCCCCATGCATCTAAAATTGCTGAGTCAGGAGTTAACCTTGACAACAATGATGTAGATGGTTGAGTGGATGTTGAGAAAATAGTATTTTGACTTGTGTCAACACATTCACTTTTGACATGAATCTCCTTCACTGGTGTCTCATTACCTTGAGTATCTTTCTCCTTATCCAAGTCTATTGGATCAATGGAAGGAACTTCATTCTGTTGTAGAGATGTGTCATCTGTGTTCATTGCTTCATCAACCTTATTCATATCATTATCAAAAGTTGTCATAGATATCTTGACATTGTCAACTATTATAGTATCTTCTGTATCTTTAGTTGTCTCAGAAGTCATTGTTACTGTGGGTGCTGAATCTTGTGGACCTATCATAGGTGTAATCTAAATTTCTAGAGTTGTAACCTATTTTGGAGGAGCTGGGGTGACCTTTACTATAGGCACCATTTGTGGATACATATGTCTATCCATAAATACTTGTGTAAATTCCTTTTCAGTTTCTTTTCCAACCCGCTCATACTCTTTGTTCATAATCTATAGAGTTTGTGTCTCACTACGGAGATGAGGCTTCACTAGATCTAACAAAATATCCTTCTCATCATGTGAACAGATAGGAAGAAGAGTATCCAAGGTTCCTTC
Source organism: Thuja plicata (assembly GCA_018584345.1). Lineage (NCBI taxonomy): Eukaryota > Viridiplantae > Streptophyta > Pinopsida > Cupressales > Cupressaceae > Thuja > Thuja plicata. The sequence continues at coordinate 1,228,469 of MU224050.1, read as the reverse complement.
TCTAATCTTCATGTCTTCTTTTATAGCATGTCTTTTCATGATCTCCAATATGTTCCATAATTGATCTAATATTACTGTCTTAAGTTCAAGAATTGATTTCTTAAACTTGATCATATAAGATATGACCATAGAATGTATCTTAGTCTTATCAATTTCTTGATATTTGTCATAGACTTTGGAAAGTGTATCCAATATTCCTTCATTTATAATCTTGTTCTTCAAGATATTTAGACTGGGTCTAAAACCTACCTCAGGAGGAGCTTGAATATTCTTAGCTTTTCTCTGAGTAGCTCTTGAGGATGGATGACTTGTAGTCACTTGCTTCCTTCCTCTTGGTTTCTTGCTAGGTATAGGAGGTGGAGAAGTGTCTAGATCAATAGTTGTGGTAGGTGCAGTGGTACTCTCCTCATTTTTCTTCTGCTTCTTCTTTCAAGTTTCAACATCTTTCTCAATTCTAACTTGTGCAATGTTGGCTTCTTTTGCCTTATCCAAATATTCTTGTGTGACTCCATGCTTTCTCAGAATGTTGGATGTCATTATGGATGCTTTTGTCTTGTTAACAGCAAGTTGTAGTTCAATATCCACTTTGTCAGTCTTTTCTCTGTAGGTGCCCCATCTAGGTTCATTAGGGTCTTTAGGTGCTAACAATAAGACCTGCACATATCCTTCTAGCACATGGTCTTCTACCTCATACCCTAGTGGATGAATCCACTTAGTTCTAGGCTCAACAGCCTCCATGCATGTGCAATCTATCTCTACCATAAATCATATTGTATCCATGTATTTTTCAACTATCTTCTCAGATAGTCTAAACCTACTCTGCATTTTGACCCTGAATATCTTTATGTCCATATCCATTTTATCTACTGCTTTCTATTGTGGCTTTAAGAGATATCTAAGTCATTGTAGGTTTTCTTTTGTCTAGATAAAGGTCTGTAACCTTTCCAACTATATGGTGATATAAATAGATATGATCAGAGATCCAAACCTAAATGTTTTTCTTCTGTCGTGCTTGATGATTATGATATTGTCAATCAATTGACCACACAAGATCTCACACAGGTTGTATTGGGTGTTTTCCTTCACTATTCTGATATCTACAAGAACTATTGCAGCAGAGACACTATTCAACCTTCTTGCATGGTGAAACTTGTATCCAAGTATCATAGTCATGAGTTTAATTTCATCTTCCTTGATAGGGTCAATTGTCATTCCGCGCCTATCACTCCTAGACAAACAAACTTTCTCTATTTGTTTCTTGACATCCTTGCAAGTGGGAAGCATAGGTCCAGTCATTGGAAGTCCAGTTAACTAATGGATTAGTTCAGTAGTGATTTGAAATGGGACATCTCCAATCCAGAAAAGATCATCATGAATTCTTCTTAATAGAATTTTCACCCATTCTGGTTCTTCAAACTCATGTGCATTCGAATACTCAACAATAGGGTTATCTTGTAAGTGCATGAACTTATCTTTGAATGTGAAGTCTTCATTTAGCATTGATGTCATGTGAGAAGCTATATTATCATCTCCTAATGATTCCTTTTTATAGTAAATGTACAGACGGATATCTTCCACGTGAACAATGCCAAGCAGGGTTTTTGAGAAAGCCACTTCCACATCATCCAGTATGGATTTGAATGGATGCTTCTTAAATATAAACCTCTTCCTCTCTGCTACATCAAACACAACTGGGGTTGCCATACTTGTTGTTTTCTTATGTAGGGTTTCCATGAAACTCTAAAATGGCACGATGGCTTAGGGCTCCGCTTCAAAATGATTATCCATTCGTTTAAGCTGCCAAATTGTTATGCCTTCATGCTTTGATGTCTTAGTGCTCTAATGGTCTTCAATTTCTGTGCTCTCAATTGTAATTGTGAAAATGATCAACTACAAACTTCTTTTTATACAATCTACTACATTTAATGCTTGCTACTATATATAGAGATTTTCAAACTTTGATCCCGATACAATTTAGATAATGCATGAATGCATATAGCTGTTATCTATGATTTTAACCATGAATCCAAAGGCTCATACTTAGAAGTGAGTATACCAACCGCGTAGGGGTTCTGAGCTAGAATAGCTCCCCCTAAGAGCAAGAAGGTCTATTCAGGCAGAAGTAGAGGGTGCATCCACTAACGATGCATCAACTACTTTATCAACATTTTTGTCCTTCTTAACGTCAACCCATATTTTGCTTGAATCTTCATTTGCTTTGACAAAATTGGCTTCTCCTTTCTCTTCAAATAGTGACTTTTTGGGATCTTCTTGTTTCTGAGTTTTGGATCTGCAAGACCTTGTGATATGTCTAGCCTTTCCAAATGTGTGACAAATGATAGGAGGTCTGATGTTCTTTCTCATCATGCTGCATTGCTTTGATGTGTGTCCATTGTAGTTGCATATTTGACATGTAATGTTCTGGAAATTTCTCAAGAGTTGGTTTCTTTGATTGTTTTGATTCATACTTCTTTGATTTTTCTGATGTTGATTCTTATGACTTGTTCTGCAATGTATAGCCCTGTGACCAAACTTATTTCATCTTGTGTTGTACTAAATCCAAGACCAAAAGTGTTCCCTTTTTTTCTTTGCACATTGAGCTGGGATTGAGTCAAATCAGAACTTGTGTGGAGTTTATCAATCTTATCCTTTGCTTCTGTTAATTTAGATTCCAACTTCTTCTTTATGTTTTCCAATTCCAAGACTTTCATGTTTGCCTACAGAAGTTCATCTTCCAATTGATTGCTTTCTTTGATCTTGTCTTCAATGGTGTTCTGGATAACTGTAAGTTGTTCCTCCAGATCTTCAAGTTTATCTTTTAGAGATTTGTTCTCTTCATTAAGATTTTTGACCATTTGTCCTAGATCACTTGTAGAACAATCTTTCAGATATTTTCTTAGTCTTTTGATAAGTATTTGAGAGCCATCATTTTTCAATCTTAGTTCTTCATTTTCCTTCTCAGATCTGTCAAGATCTTCAAGAAATGCTTCAAGATTCTTTTTCAAATTTTTTGCTTCAGCTGAGTCCATGATCTCCTCAAGTGGTTAAACTTTCTTTCAGAGGACTAGAGCTCTGATACCAATTGTTAGAAACACTGAGAGGGGGGGGGGG
>MU224050.1:1199116-1225308 GCA_018584345.1 Thuja plicata | reverse complement strand
CAAGAATCTTAACACAAGAACACATAACACATGATTTGATTATGGAGAACCTTGATCAGAGGAAAACTCTAGTGGGGATTAGTACCCACAAAATATTGTACTAGGTATAATGAACCTGTTAAAGTTCCTTTGCCCTGTTAGAAGTAGTCTTTAAAAATTGAGTACAATGACCTGGTTAAGGGTCTGACCCTGTTAGGAGTCTTTTACAATAACCCTGTTAGGGGTGTATGGATCACTACCTAGGCTCACTGCCCAAATAATATGAAGGCTACAACCCTCTGAATGTTGATATATACTATATAAAAAATGAACTGTTGTAGTGACACTATTGTCTGATCAGTTCCATGTATGTGTGGATGCTCTTACTTCTTTAAAGAGCTATATCATCTTATGACTTCATTATAATTTCCCTCTGTAACTTCTTCTTACACAATAATAGACACTTGTAATATATCTTTACATTACATACTTATATCTTCAAATCTGAATAGGCGCGACCCAAAACAAATCATTAGTCGGCCCTAAAACAAAAATACATAACGCTTCCGAACAAGTCATCCCAAGCATGTTTACTATAACATTAATTACATTATTACAAACTTATAACTAAAGGTGCTTAGCCATTACATTATAAAATCATACATGCTGATCAGAACTATTGTTAGCTTCCATGCTCTATTTCCTGGACTGTAGGTCTACTAATCTGTTTGTAACTTTTCTGTACTGATGTTCTGTACTCTACGCATTTGGATCTGGCATGTATATACACCATAGAGTATACATCTAAGAACACATGTTCTGGTGTGATCTCTAACATGTTCACTGATGTGCTAATCTCTGTATCTCTCTCTCTGTCCTATTTTCTATACTTAGTCATTTTATCTTCTAAGTTATCTTTGACATAAACTTAGTATGACTTTATTTCCATGATTGACAACAAAAAATAAGTCATGCTTCCTCAAGAAGTCAACTTGCAAACACATCAAGAGAATGACCCAAGTGGTACTTCTTCAACCTTCTATATAGATTAATAATTTAGTTAAAACTATGATTGTTTAGTAATAGTACCATGCTATAAGTTTCCTTAGTATCCATATTTGTGTATGATTTGTACAAACCTTTATATTTCTATTAGAGATATAAAGACTTGGATAGGTTCTTTGGTGAGTTACCTCTAAAACTATAGACACTGATTTGTTTTTAAGTTCCCTCTCTAAGAGCCAATTGTTTGTACTAGCCAAAAATCCCAACTTGTTGGTGGAGGAGGTTGGACCTCCAAAGTTGCCACATTATGTAGTATATATTGTCAAGACAAGAATATCTCATTTCATAAGATCTTTGGACCTTTGGGGTATCAGATCAAGTGATTCATGTGTCATGGAGGGGAACCAGTGACACTTGATTCTCTATCAGTCTACTTTGTCTCACTATTTGAATTTATCCAATTAGGGACCCAATAAGTAGTATCCACATTCCAACCTAGGTAGTACATGTTTTCAAGATCTTTATGTGTTGTTGACACCAGTAATTTAATTGGACTGTTTATGGCCCTTATTCATTTGCCTTGGTGTTCTAAGGGTCAATATAGTTATACTATTCTATGTGTCTTCCTTTTGTTTGTTACCAGAATTGCATTAAAAGACCAAAAGATTGACACAAAATTGTTCTCAGACAAAATGATGAAATTAAACTATTATGGGCCACAATTGACCAATTATAAGCTGCAATTGATAATTTATGAGTTGTATTTTAAATATTCTAAGTTGCATCTCATTTTCCTAAGATGTAAATTCTTTCTTTTCACTATCAAGAATCTTATATGTCTCAATTTATTCAATGTAATTGCCTACTATTGCCAATCTAGAACCCCCTTTATCTTAGATCATTCACTTCAATTACTATATTTTTCATTGCATCTGTTAAATCAAATGTCACAATTGCCTAAAAAAGTCACATGCTACAATCCAACAATCAATTTGAAAATTAGGGTTTTCATGATATTTGTCCTAACCATATTCATTGAAGCTCGCAATTTAAAATTTGCATATTTCCTTTAGGTTTTCTTCTTAGGGTTAAATTGCATTATTCATTTTTCATAGGTCAAAATCTTGCATCATTTTTAAATAGGTTTGTCCTGAGTTTTAGCAATCCCATCATAGCATCACTGTATTCTTTTAAGGTTACCTTCCTTTTCATATTTTAAAAATTTCCCTTAGATATTGCATACATATAGACATTTTCACCTTTATGGTTACCTCTTGGAAATTAGAGAATATGCCATTTTGGATCTTTCCATAGTGGTTGCTAGATTGTTTTTGACCTCTCATATCAAATTGCCCATTTGTCAAAATCATTATGTTGTCCTTGTCATTACTACTTGGAAGTCAAAGAGTTTCTCTCAATCAATTCGGATAGCTCCTAAATTCATACTCTCAAAGGGTGCCACAAAGAAGTTGAGTCCACTTTTTGGTGAAAAAATGAAATTGTTTTCCCTATTTTTCAAAATTTGTCCCAAATGACTTAAAATTTTGAAGCACTTAAAAATTATATCTTAAAATAATTTTGTAATATGAAATGTAGTACTTGAAGTGTTGTTTACAAATATATAGTTTATATTAATACTTAGATGATAACATTTGATTTTCACTAGGTGTTTCCAAAAACCATTATTTAAAAGTCACTTTTTCAAGACCATTTATTCCTATGTACAACAACCAGAATTTCACCTAAATGAAAGTATTTTTTTTGAATCCTTTTGGGATCTAATTTTTAAGAGAATCAAGATTTATGAGAATAGTGTTTTGTAATTTTTTTGGATATTTTATTTTCTACTATTTTTTTACTAGGCATAATTTCTATTTTAAAAACCTCTCGTGTACAAAAAGCATAAGTTGACCTAATCTCATAAGCTTTCCTATTTTATTTTTTCAAAGTGAAAATAGTGTCTTTAATTTGATGTCATATAATTGATTTTTCAAAAAATGTGAAAAAATTAAAGTTATTAAAAAAAAAAAAAACCTATCTATTCAATCATATCTATAATTGGTTTTGGTTGTGTGAAAAAATTACGTCAAAAAATTCTTCCACCAAAAGTGCATTACACGCGCAAAAAGTTCCTCTAGAAGTGGACTCAACTTTGCGCACCTACCCCAAATTTTTTGAGAATTTCCCTTAGGTTTTATTTGCTCATACCATATTTTTTATTATAGTCATATTGTCTCTTCATTTGCCTTAGTCATTTTCCCAAAAAATTCCAAAAAATTAAAAAAATAAGATCATCCTAGTTGCCATTACAATCATTTTATTCCTTGCATTTACCTTAGTTATTTTCCAAAAATATCTCAAATTTTTTTTAAAATATCATACCCTAGTTGTCATTATAGTAATTTTGTTCCTTACATTTTCCTTAGTATTTTTCCAAAATATTTCCCAAAAGTTTTTCAAACAAAGTAGAATCCTACCCTAGTCGTCACTTTAGTCATTTTATTCCTTGCATATATCTTAGTATTTTCCCAAAAATTTTCTTATCCCTAGTTGTTAGTATCTTCATATTATCCTTGCATTTTCCTTAGTCATTTAAAAAAAAAATCCAAAAAATTGCAAAAACATAGTCTCATTCTTACACATCATTTTAGTCCAAATCATATTGGCCACAACTACTTAGAATAATTCTTGCATATTACAATTTACTTGATCTCAAAAGAACAAAAGTTGAATGAACCATACCTACAACCCTAATTTTAATCCTATAAGTACTATGGACTTTAACACACCTAGGAGTTCAAAGCATCCACCTAGAGGAGGAACCACTTTACCACCTCCCAACAATGATTTTTTCATAGAACAAAATTCAAGATCAATGCACCAAGAAGATATTGATAATGCATCACAAGACCCTAGGGTCGTGGATGTCATGAATGCATTATCACTTGTAGATCCTAAAAAATATTTCTTCTTTCTTGCTCAAAACATGACTAAATTGCCATCAAGATTTGACACTTCCACTATTGTCTAAATTGGGACACAAACTCAAACACAACTTATTGGGGTTACTCAAACATCTTCATCATCTTGAATCTCCTTAAGCATGTCCTCTACTAGTACATTCCAGAATGTTAATCACATCAGAAATTTTGCAACATCTTTTGGGACACAATAAACCAATACACTTTTCGCTAGCCACCCCATGATGAAAAGTACCAATCCAAGTTCTAATGTCACATTCAAACATGATTGTCAATCCTTTGAACACAATGGCAAGTACTACTACTACCACTACATCATCAAGTTATCCAACTACAATTCCCTTGGAATCAAAAATCTTAAACAATCAAATTAGCATTGCTTCCCAAGGTATCCATCAAATATCAATAGTCATAAATTTTCCTCACAAGAATTACCCCCTAATCATAATACCACAGGTCCACACATTATACCTCAAGGTAATCTTTCCATCAAAATTATGGTTATCAAAGGGGGGGTCATCAAACTCTAGTGGATGCAATATTGGAATAGTATGTACTCAAGATAATCATTTTGCATTTGTGAATCCAATATTTGAATATTTTATACTAGCATCATTCCAAAACCCCATTATGTGTCCATATCCAATATAAACCCTACATGGAAATTAATATATACATACAACTAGGTACCTACACATCATAGTGGGAATCCTTTCATAGACCCCAATATTGGATTACATACATATGTCTCACTCACACCTATAGAGATATTAGCACAATAGGTGCAAAACCTCCAACTATAAATGACAACTCTTCAGATTGGTGCCTTTGAAAAGATATATTCTCCAGAGGACCTATTCCCATATATGCTCGACAGGTCACTATGCATGCCACCTTTCCCTTCCAACTTTGAAACACAAAAAAATTACAAATATAAGGAGAAAGGTGACTCATGAGATCACATTCAAGAACTCCTCAAGATCATATATATATGTCACCCACAATGATATATACTTGATGAAAATTTTTCAAAAAACTCTTAGTGGTCTAACCATAGAATGGTGTGCATGATTACCCCTGGGCATAATGTCTTAGAATGATCTAGAAAATAAATTCATTTCCAACTAATATCATAATATTTTCACTAAAGTAACCATTATAGATCTTTATAACACATTATAGAGAAATGGGGAAAGATATGCTTCCTTACAAAGTTGGAGAGGCTTTCCTGCTAGAGCCCCATTTTATATTCCTATGAAAGACAAAATCCTAATGCTCATTGAAATTTACACACTTTATATGATGTGTGCTCTACACCCAAAAACATCAACACCTTTTAAAGAACTTATTAAACAAGGCTTAAAATAAGAAAGAAAACTCATACTCAAAGGCCAAATAAAGATCAAGAAAGAGACCAATAATAATTCATACAATCAATCCTATGACAAATTCAAATATTGATCTAAGACAAAAAAAAAAATGTCACTAATGATGACATAGTCGATGTAAAGGATCTCAATAGTGCACAAACAATATTGTATCTTCAAGGCACAATGAGAATAAATTCTCCCAATATGAATAATAATTTACCATGAAATGAGAGTCATGTTGGTTCTCAAAATTGCAACTTGAGATAAAACCTAAACATAAACGTGTCTTTCACACTTTTCAAGTTTATAGTCTTAGCCAATGAACAGGAACAATTTGAAAAGTTGAATATCCTACTCTTTTGGTCCTAATATAACCAAGGAAAGTATGCCCTAATGCTACAACAATAAAAAATTATACTTGCACTATTTCAAATTTCACTACCTAAACCTCTAATGGTGCAATCTACAAATTTAGTCTAATTACCCCTAAATCTATAAAAGTAAACAAAATATATTCATGCTTCTATCCAGGGTGGGCTGCCCATGACTAGTGTTTTTTTCACCAAATCAAAGGGGTTATCCTTTCGAATATCCATTCACAACTCCATGAGACAACACAATAATGCATTATCACCCGTTTAATCCTATCAATGTTGATTAATCACTCTCATATCATGATTCCGGTCTAATAAAATTTAATTCCTTCTTAGGAAACCAATTAGATAATAAAATTTATGAAAACACTTAGATACACATTCTCGTTGAACACAAGAACTAGATAGAGAACATAATAACTAACACAAGTTTTCAAAACATGAACTGAAATTAATTTCAATTATCATGAAGGACTAGTTAAAATATTAAAAAAAGTCCTGACATAGTGATTGAACAATATGCTAGATCCTTTCTTATATGAAGAGAACCCCCCCCCCCCTCTTATAACACAGNGACCCCCCCCCCCCCTCTTATAACACAGTTTTGGTTTCCCCTTTATGTGTAAGGGAAGCGACAAGCTTTGAACCGTTTTATAATTGATAACATTTCAAAATTATAATTGTATTTACAAAGGTGATTCCAAAAGAAAACCCTATGGATTCCCAGTCGATACATGTCATCAAAATAGAAAAAGATCGTTTCATAACAACCTTCAAAAAAACTTGTGATCAGTTGATGCAAAGTTTGGCAAGCAATCAATTCAATTCATCGTGGAATTGCTCCTGGTCAAAATTGTGCTCCTCAAAAATAGCATGTAGCTCCGCCTTGTCCTACTCAATTCCAACTATAAAATTTCTCTCTAATACCCAGAGTAAAGGGTGGAAAGGTCTCAGGCAGTAGACATTAGATTTCTCAAGATGTCAACTTGGTCTTCCTCATCAAAATCCAAATTTGGTTGAAGAATAGGGTATGGATTCTCATTTGATGATTCATCAACTACTAGAAAACCCATTATGAATTAGAAAAATCCTCTGTAATGTATAAAATCACTTTCGAGAGAATCTTATAAAGAGATTAGTTACCAACTTGGTAACCATATAAAAATTTTGAAATCATGTTACACATAAGGTGGCCCTCCTCGGCAATGCAAGGATAATAAATTCTTATGAATTATAGCTCATCTCTCATAGAATTTTTATTTCTTGATGTCTTGTCAAGATAATATTAGCTTGGATTATGCAGTGGTGAATAACTTAGAGACGTTTATAAACCTCATCAATATTATTTAATTGCAGCTCTTATATCTAGCACTTGTGCGATATCCAAATAGAAATCCTCCCATCAAATTAGTACTGACACATATCATCATTTCACACCCTCCTAAAATCACTTGATGTGATACCATAGGAAAAAGCATCACAGTTTGTGAAATAGTGTTGGGTCGCATTTTTCAAGTCCATCATCACACTACTTGCGATATAGCGAGATATCGCTATTTCACAAATTCTGACTTTAACAATCTGTAAAAAAGTGACCAAAGGTTACCTTAGAATTTTTAATCAATTTTCCATATCTCAAAAATTTTCTAGATAAAAAATAGTCACAACAGTGGCTTCATCTGGTTGATGCATATCACCCATGGATATGACAAAAATCTGGCTATCTTTGGAGGAAGAAGACCATGTTCCTAGTCCATTGGGAAACATATTCTTACTGACTGCTAACCATACACAATGGCCTACAAACACTAAAACATGAACTTATGACTTCCCTCTTTCAAAGACCCTATTCTAAAAGAAAATTTAGAACATGGTAATACAGATTAAAACTTTTTGACAAAAATTATCCATCCTCACAAATGCATATTTCTTTGTTTTGAAGAAATCCTCTAGCTGAAAAATGACATTCTCAAACACCTGAATTTCCTTTGTTGAAATATCATTAGTTCCCTCTATATTTCCAATATCAAACTCTACTTCATATCCTCTAAAATATTCATTTATGTACATCTCTCCCCAAAAAAAACTATTGTACTCAAAATTTTCTTGCTTCCTAATGTATTGATTCTAACCAACACAATTCACCTTTTTATTAGATGTATTCATAATTAATGGCATGCCAATAAAAAAATAAAAATGAAACGCTCTTGTCAATCAAACCAAATGATCATTTATTTTCTCAATCCCTTCCATATTTGTAATATCATAATTCATTTCCTCATATAGCATATTTGAGTAGACCTCAATATCACTCCATTGTATTCCCACGCAAGTTCTTATTTCAATACTTTCTTCCTCTTGATCAAATAATGGATTAGTTACTACATAAAAATAATCATTTTCTATTTCTTGATGATCATAATCTAGCTCATTAGTGTATGAAGAATTTGCCTCTTGATTTTATCCTTCTTCATTACATTCATAAAAAGGTGAACCATGTCCTACCTCATGTTTGATACTATGGAATGCTGGAAAATGATCAAACCGACCATTACCCATATTTGAAAGGTCCTAAAAATCTTGCACATGCATGTATCATTCACAAATTTCAAGAGTAAAAAAAAATAGATATCATTTGTGATATTATGTTGTTGATCAAACACCTTTGGTTCAACCTTAAATTCTCTCACCATGCCATATCTATCAACCTTTTCAATATTACTTGTAATATGAAGGGCTTCATACAAATCTTCAATGTTTTCCATCCTTATCTTAAAGCTCATATCCTCATCAAAATAATTTAGACATAAAAATAGTACCCACACATTTTTAGGTTTTGTATTATCAGGTAATCTTTTAATTATTTTAGAAAACCTAATATTGAACAAGGGAATAGTTTCATTCTTTTGAATATGAACATGCGTGAATTCTTTAAGAAAGATTGATTCATTCACCTTTTCTCTGAACTGGTCCATAAAAAATATTTCAAATCCCTCCATGAGCTTATAGAACATGGGGCTAAACTCGATAGCCATTTCCTTGCATCTCCTCTTAGGGACTGAACAAATAATCTAATCATAGCATCTTCATGGTCTATCTCATAATCCTCCATTAAATATTCAAAGCTTGATGCATGTCTCTCTATTGACTCTTGTTTCACGCCATGGAACCTAAGAATTTTGTCTCTAATGTCAGGAGGAAAAATATTTTGGAATCTCAAAATTTCATTGCAATTCAATGTCTTATATCTTTATATTTTAAAATTTCCTTGTAATCAAATATTGTTAGAGGACGTGATGATCTACCTACATACATCACCATCATGATACAGTCTACAAGATTTCAACAACAGAGTTGCCACCTTTCTTATGAAAGGAAAAAATAAATCTGGTACCATTCTTCCCCATTAGAGGGCTTGCCTCTTCTGACTCTTTTAAAAAAGATAATAGTTTTGTCCCTAGCGCAGTCACCAATCTGTTTCTTCTCAAAACTAAAACTTGAAATAAAACCTAAACATATACGTCTCTTTCACACTTTTCAAGTTTATCGTCTTGGCCAAGGGATAGGAAGGACCTAAAAAGTTGAATCCCCTACTCTTTTGTTCCTAATATAACCAAAGTGGGTACGCCTTAATGTTGCAACAATCAAAAACCATACTTATAGTGATTCAAATTTCATTGTCTAAATCTCTAATAATGTAATCTACAAATTTAGTCTAATAACCCCTAAATCTATAAAAGTAAACAAAAAATATTCATGCTTCTATCCTGGGTGGGCTTCCCATGACTATTCATTTTTTCACCATACCAAAGGATTTATCCTTTCAAATATCCATGTAGAACTCTAGGAGACAACAAAATAATGCATTATCACTTGTTTAATCCTATCAATGTTAATTAATCACTCTCATATCATTACTCTAGTAGAATTGAATGTAATTCCTTCTTAGTAAACCAATTAGACAAGAAAATGTATGACAACAATTCAATACACATTCTTGTTGAATACAAGAACTAGATAGATAAGATGATAACAAACCCAAATTTTCAAAGAAAGAACTGAAATTAATTTCAATTATCATGGAGGACTAGTTAAAAGATTAAAACAAATCCTGACACGATGATTGAACAAGATGCTACATCCATTCTTGTATGAAGAGAACCCCCTCTCTTATAGCACGGTTGTAGTTTCCCCTTTATGGGAAGGGGAACTGACAAGCCTCCAACTATTTTACAATTGATAACATTTCAAAATTATAATCACACTTACAAAGGTGATTACAAAAGAAAACTCAGTAGATTCTTATTTTTTACATGTCATCAAAATATAAAAAGATAGTTTCATAACGACCTTCAAAAAAGGTGGTGATTATTCAATGCAAAGTCTAGAAACAAATTGATTCACTTCATCCTTGAAGTGCTCCTAGTCAAAATCATGCTCCTCAAAAATAGCACGTAGCTCCGTCTTGTCCTACTCCACTTCCAACTCAAAAATGTCACTCTGATAACCAGAGTAACTTGTGGAAAGGTCCCAGGCAATAGACAATAGATTTATCAAGATGTCAACTTGATAATCCTCATCAAAATCCAAATTTGGTTGAAGAACATGGTATGGATTCTCATTTGATGATCCATCAACTATTGGAAAACCCAATATGAATTAGAAAAATCCTCTGTGTTGTACAAAATCAATTCTGAGAGCATCTTCTAAAGGGGTTAGTTACCAACTTGGAAACCGTATTAAATTTTTGAAATCAAGTTACACATAAGGCATCCCACCTCAGGAATGAAAGGATAATAAATGTTGATGAATAACAGCTCATCTCTCATAGTTTTCCCTTCTTAATATCTTGTCAATAAAATATTAGCTCAAATTATGTAGTGGTGAATAATATGGAGCCATTTATAAACCTCATTAATATTCCTTAATTGTAGCTCTTATATCCAGTACTCGTGTAATATCCAAATGGAAATCCTCCCATCAAATCAGTACTGACACATATCATCATTTTGCACCCTCCTAAAATCACCTGATGCAACACATTAGGAAAAAGTGTCGCAGTATCGTAACCTCCAAATTTCTCCTTTGCAAAATAATGATGGTTTGTTGTTTCATAATTCCCTCAACATACTATTTTTAATATAGCGAGATATCATTATTTCACAAATTTTGACTTTAACAATCTGTGAAATAGCGACTAGAGGTTACCTTAGCATTTTTAATCAAGTTCCCCTCTCTCAAAATTTTTCTAGATAAAAATAGTCCCAATAAGTCAATCAGTGAATGTAAAAAATGATCAAAAACATCATCTGGAAAATCCAAATCCAAGATGAACTTATACACCTCCCATAGAACCTATTGAATTTAGAATAACTGAGAGAGGGGGGGGGTGAATTAGTTATCCTCAGGTCTAGATGTGCCCATTAAAACTTTATACCAATTTGAACAACTTAGATTTGTTCGGCAACAATAACATAAAACAACAACATACATATGAAGTTCACTGTTCATGTGTAATTAGCATGTAGAAACTTAACAATAAAGCTCAACATAAACATTCACACAATTTGACACCAGAATTATAACGTGGAAACCCAATATGGGAAAAACCACCAATTACATGCTATCAACTTTTCACTCTTATGAAGTGAGCTCTGTTAGGAGCCAACCCTGTGAAAGGTTACAAAACACACTACTAAATGTGACATGTTTAAAGGATTTAACCACCTTGTCAGGAATGGCCTTATTAGAGGACTTACAACATTCCACCTGAATGTCACCTTGCTAAAGGATTTATACAATGACTGTTAGGTCAACCTAGTTAAAGGATTTTGACTGATACAATGGTTAGAAAGTAATCAGTAGGTGTGATCTGATACATACAACTTACTTTGAAAATCCAGATCCAATTCAGCTCTAATGCTAATTCACTGAGTGGCCTCCATTCTCATTTCAATCTTCAGATCTACTTGGAAAATCTGTCAAGAAATCACTCATGCAGTTCTCTACTTCTCTGTTCAACATCTCTGCTAGATTATTCCAATCAGTCAATCAACTATGCAATCCTCTTTTATACTCTTTATACATCATGAATAACCTCATGAGGTTATCTTATACATCTTTCATCTAGGTTAGGTACATATTTTTCTTCTTAATCAAGATCATAGATCTTATGTTAGGCCAGATCCAATGGATTTTTCCATCTTTACATTTAATTTCCTTCTCCAATGCAATCACCAAATAAATATTTGATCCATGTATTAATTATGGTTACCCATATATTTACATAGTGTGGATCAATCGTGATTATCCTTAATTAACTTTACATATCCCAATAAAATCAATTATTTTGGCCAGAGATCTCAAATCTCAACAATTACCAAAATACTATTTTTTGACCAACACTAATTTCCTTGGCAATTTACTAGTGCTCGGTCATCATTGACTTTGCTCGGCACAAACTACTCACAGTAAACTATCATCAAAAGATAAGCAATACATTTCTTTTCCAATGTGCCAACTGATCAAGTACCCTTGTGATTTCCCATAACTCAACCATTCCACTCGGTCTTCTTTTTAAATCTCCTTCATCAATCAATGGATATAGTACTCAAACAGATAGCAATAGTCTCACCAGTTAAGGTTTGACATCAATGAAAAAATAACAATTTTTTCTATTGTAGCTTTCCAACAATCTCCCTCTTTGGAATTGATGGAAACACTAAAAAATAAAAAAATAATTTTCAACCATAGTTACCGTACAATCCAAAAAGTCTGCTTGTGTTCCTTGATATGAATAAATTTTTATTAATGTCTTTAGCTTCGTTCTGATTCTCGTCTATAAAAATTTTCTCCCTCTGTGTCTATAGTCATACTGAAATCTCTCTATGTCTATTCATATGTAGACTCCCTCTTTCATTAATCTCTTCCTTTTTCTCAGTATAGTGAACTCTCCCTCTTTATCTTCTTTTTTCTAATCTCTCCCTCTTTGACAACAATGCCAAAGATGTTGACATCTTCATCATGCAGATTCTTCTATTCTAAACTCTGTATCATGTTGTTCCTGTCATCTTGCCTATGACTGATCCTCTTTTCTATATTTTCTTGTCTTTCACATCTTTAGGAAGCATCCTAAAGTATGACTGCCTGTGCATCAATGTGTCAAATATTCTGAATATAACATTTGATGCAACAGTGTCATTCTGAACTAATTAGCCTCAGTTAGGGGAATCACCCCTAATTTACCTCGCAGATACTCATGAGCATCTTTGGGTAGTTCCTTGGTAAATATGTCTGCTAACTATTCTTTAGTATTCACATATTCCATTCTCACTTCCTTCTTCTGAACTAGCTCCCTCAAGTAATGATACTTGATAGCTATATGCTTTGTCTTAGATTGCATTAAAGGGTTCTTAGAAATATTAATGGAACTCATGTTATCACAATATATGATAACTGGTTCTATGATCTCTTCTTTCATACCTTTCAGTAGTATCTTCAACCACACAATATTAGAACAATTAATTATTGCTGCTACATACTTGGAATTAGCTATAGATTGTGAGGTGCAGTTCTATTTCTTTCTTGTCCATGAAACTAAGCTTTTTCCTAGAAGAAATGCTCCTCCTATTGTGCTTTTTCTGTCATCCACATTTCCATCCCAATCAGAATTAGTATAAACTCTGAGCTCAAACTTATCATTCTTTTTGGTAATACAGACCATATTCATCAGTTCCATTTAAATATCTCAGAATCCTTTTTACTGCTATCATATGATTTTCCTTGGGATTGGCAAAAAATCTTGCAACAATACCAACAACCAGTGCAATATTAGGTGTATTGTGTACAACATATTGTAGCTTTCCAATCATTGATCTGTAAAGGGTTTGATTCACTTCTTTTGTATCATCATTCTTTGTCAACTTCTATCCAGTAGCCATGGGTGCACTCACTAGTTTTGAATCTTCCATTCCAAAAAATTTTAGTATCTCTTTGATATATTTCTATTGAGTAATATAGATACCATTCTTCATCTGATATATTTGTAAGCCAACAAATTTTTTTATCTCACCAAACATAGACATCTCAAATTTAGTTTGCATCTCCTTTGCAAATGCTTGGCATAACACATCTTTTACACAAAAGATAATGTCATCAACAAAAATTTCAGCCAATAAAGTACCTTTACTTTTCTATGTCTTCGAATACAGGTTGTTTTTGTCATTTGTTCTTGCAAATCCAATCTTCATTAGATAATTGTGAAATCTCCCATACCATGCTCTTGGTGTTTTCTTCAATCCATATAGTGCATTGTGTAATCTGCAAACCATATTCCTCTTCTTGGGTCTACAAATCCATGAACTTGTTCAATATATACTTATTCTTCTAATATTCCATTTAGAAATGATGACTTTACATCCATCTGATAGACTTTAAAACCTCTGTAGGATGCATATTCAAGTAAGGTCCTTACTCCTTCCAATCTTGCAACTAGGGTGAATGTTTCTCCATAATCAATTCCTTCCTCTTGAGCATAACCCTTGCATACCAGTCTAGCTTTGTTTCTTGTTACCTCTCCATGTTCATTCAACTTATTTCTTAATACCCACTTAGTACCAATTACATTTTTATCACTCGACCTAGGTACACGTGTCCAAGTCTTATTCTTCTCAATCTATTCAATTTCTTCATTCATGGCTTGTATCCAGTCTTCATTGTCTAAAGCATCATTTACTATTTTAGGCTCAAAATCACATAATAAGCATGTATCTTATCTCAACTTACTTCTTGTCATAACTGTAGAATCCTTTGATTTAATGATTTGATCAGGTTTATGGTGCCTCCTTACATACTTTGCTAGAGTAGGTTCTTTTTCTGCTTTAGTTTGATCATTCATGTCCAATTCAGGTTGATTTTGTGACTCGGCATCTCCATCAGATAGCTCGGCAATTACCTCTTGTTGCTCGGCAATCTCATTTTGTGACTCGATAGGTGCAAGTTGTTGCTTGGAAACTTCATTCTTTGTTTATGGTAATGTATTAGAAAATTCCTCATCCATATAGACAAATGATTTGTATCTCTCAGGTTCATGTGTGCTTGCAACTTCATTTCTTTCTGCATACTCATCAATTCTAACATTTTCACTTTCCACAATGTTGTTAGTGTTATAATTCAAACACTTATATGCCTTACTCTTCATTGAATAACCAAGAAATATGCCTTCCTCACCTTTAGCATCAATTTTCCCATTTCTGTTATCCTTCAGTATGAAATATTTTCTTCCAAAAAAATTGAAATATTTTACATTAGGTGCATATCCATACCATAGCTCATAAGGTGTAGTATTAGTACCTTTCTTGACTTGTACTCTGTTTAGGGTATATACTACTATACTTACAACTTCTCTCTAATATTTTTGTCCAACATTTTTCTCCATCATTAGTGTTCTAGCACAATCCATGATAGATAAGTTTCTTCTCTCAAAAATATTTTTCTGTGGTGGTGTCCTAGGTGTGGACATCTGTCTTTTTATCCCTTAGTCATTGCAAAACCTGTTAAAATCATTAGAAATAAACTCACCTCCTCTGTCAGATCTTAGACATTTTAGATTTTTACTTGTCTCCTTTTCAACTTTTGCCAAGTACCATTTGAATAACTGGAATGCATCAGATTTTTATTTAAGAAACATAACAATCATCATTCTTGAGTAATCATCAACAAATAGAATAAAATATTTGTCTCCATAGTAAATTTTCTCACCAATGGGTCCACAAAGGTCAGTATGAACTAATTCCATAATTTCCTCAGAAGTATGAGTTTTTCTCTTGAAACTAGACTTAGTCATCTTTCCCAATTGACATTGCTTACACATTGCATTTTCAAGTTTCTTTAACTTAGGCAACCCTCTAACCTTTATCAATTTTCTTATGCTTACCAATTTATCAAAGTTTACATGACACAACCTTTTATTCCATAACCAAACATCATTATATTGTGCAAACAAGCATGTCTCATCAACTAAATCTAGATAGAACAAGTTACCTTTAGTCTGCTCACAACCTCCAACTAGTTCTCCATTGGCATCATAGATCTTTGCTTTCCTGTGATGGAACTCAACTCTGTAACTAGAAGTATTCAATTGTGCAACACTCAATAAATTATATTTAAGATCATCAACCCAATATACATTGTCACATTTGATCTTGTAAATCAAATTAATTGATCCTTTCCCTTTAACAAGACATGGTGAATCATTACCAAATTTAACAACCACCATTACACTGATCTAGTGTGTCAAATTTATCTTTATCACCAGCCATGTGATGTGAAAAACCACTGTCAATAATCCAACGATCACCTTTACTCATATAAGAAATTAGTGTAGTTTTCACATCATCATCAGAATCATCTTTCCTGGAAACATACACAACTTCTATATCATTTTCATCAGAATTGTTAGAATCATTGTCAGAAGCTTCTTCTACTATATAAAAATATTTCTTACCTTTGTCCTTGTAATCCTTATACCTTCTGAAGTCTCGGTCATCCTTTCTATCTTTGTACTTGTTGTCCCTTCCTTCATCTTTGTCATTCTTATCAGGACATCTAGCAGCAATATGACCAACTTTTTTACATGAAAAACATATGATAGGAATTTTACCTTTGAATTTTCCTTTTCCTCTAGATAGTCTTTTTTTCCATGAGTGCTTCAAGTTCTTCCATTTCATCATCTATGGTGTCATTGTCACTGTTCACACATTTCTTTCCTTTCTTTGATTTGTTAAGGACCAACTGGGATCTGAATGTAGATTCAATAGCTTGTGGAGTGTAGTTATCAAAATTTGACATCTCAAATGTAGTAAGTCTGCCTACTAGACTTTCCAAAGTCAAATTATTGTTAGGAGTACATCTTAATTCTTGAATTATAGAGACTCTAATGCCATATACAGGAAGAAGAGTCCTCAATACCTTTCTCATAATAGTGTTATCATCAATGGCTCCCTTAGCTCCTCTGATAGCATTTACCACTTCCTTTATCCTACCATAATATTGAACTATATTTTCTCCTTCTTGCATTTTCATTTCATCAAACTTGCCTCTTAAGCTTTCAGATTTGGCTCTTATCACATTTTTGTCACCTCCATAGATGGTTTCTAGGTTATCCCACATTTGCTTTCTATTTGAACAATTCTTTATGTCTTCAAACTCATGATAGTTCATTGATGATGCAATCTCCAACATTTCTTGATTGTGTTCCTGCTTTTCTCTTAACTGTGCAGTTGTGGTAGGTGTAGTGGGGGCTACATAAGCATTTTAAACATAGTGCTTAGCTAAATCACCAATACCAGCCAAATGCAACTTCATCAAACTCTACCATGCAGGGAACTTATCTTTGTTTAGCTTTGGTACCTCCTTCTTATACATCTTGATCTTTTGCTCCAAGTACCTTCAAACTATTTTCAAGAGACCAAAGCTCTGATACCAATTGTTAGATTGAATTTAGAACAACTGAGAGGGGGGGTGAATCAGTTATCCTCAGGTCTAGATGTGCCCATTAAAACTTTATACCAATTTGAACAACTTAGATCTACTCGGTAGCAATAACATAAAACAACAACATACATATGAAGTTCACTGTTCAAATGTAATTAGCATGTAGAAACTTAACATTAAAATTCAACATAAACATTCACACAAGTTGACACCATAATTTTAACGTGGAAACCCATTATGGGAAAAACCACCAATAACATGCTATCAACTTTTCACTCTTCTAAAGTGAGCTCTGTTAGGAGCCAACCCTGTTAAAGATTACAAAACACATTGCTAAATGTGACCTAGTTAAAGGATTTAATCACCCTTTCAGGAGTGGCCATGTTAGAGGACTTAAAACATTACACCTAAATGTCACCTTGCTAAAGGATTTATACAATGACTGTTAGGTCAACCTGGTCAAAGGATTTTGACTGATACAATGGTTAAAAAGTAATCAGTAGGTGTGATCTAATACATACAACTTATTTTGCAAATCTAGATCTAATTCAGCTCTAATGCTAATTCACTGAGTGGCCTCCATTCTCATTTCAATCTTTAGATCTGCTAGGAAAATCCATCAAGCAATACCTCATGCAGTTCTCTACTTCTCTGTTCAGCCTTCTCTGCTAGATTATGCCAATCAGTCAATTAACTATGCAATCCTCTTACATACTCTTCATACATCATGAATAACCTCCTGAGGTTATCTTATACCTCTTTCATCTAGGTTAGGTACATCTTTTTCTGCTTAATCAACATCGTAGATCTTATGTTAGGTCAGATCCAACGAATTTTTCCATCTTTACATTTAATTTCCTTCTCCAATTCAATCAATAATTAAATATTTGATCCATGCATTAATTATGATTACCAGTGCATTTAAATAGTGTGGATCAATCATGCTTATCCTTAATTAAATTTACATATCCCAATAAAATCAATTATGTTAGCCAGAGATCTCAAATCTCAACAATTACCAAAATACTTCTGCTCGGCCAACACTAGTTTCCTCAGCAATTTACTGGCGCTCGGTCATCACTGACTTTGCTCGGGACAAACTGTTCATAGTAAACTATCATCCAAAGATTAGAAAAACATTACTTTTTCAATGTGCCAACTGATCAAGTACCCTTGTGATTTCCCATAACTCAACCATTCCACTTGGTCTTCTTGTTAAATCTCCTTCATCAATCAATGGATATAGTACTCAAACAGATAGCAATAGTCTCACCAGTTAAGGTTTTCCATCAATGACAAAACAACAATTGTTTCCATTGTAGATTTCCAATAATATTTCCAACAATACACCTCCCATATAACCTATTGAGGTTGTATTAAAGACAATAATTCAACCAAATACAGTAACCTTCTTAAGAATAAGGAACATTGAGAGGGGGGTGAATCAATGTTTTATAAATTCAGGCTTTTAACATTAATATTTTGAACCCCTTTTATTTGAAATAGTTTTTGAGCTTATAAGAACTTTCAGGACATATAACATTTAACTTCAAAAGAAATCATGCATGAACATAAAGTAATAATCTCTTTTTTGTAAATTAATGAGGAAGAAGGGTTTTCTTACTTGTTCTTTCCCTGTGGATTTTTTGAACTAGTTATTATTATTAATAAAATATGTAATGGCTCCGTTCATTTTTATTTTTTTTTAAATGATATATCAAATCCATATGACACATCAAAACAAAAGAATTTTTATCATGAAACCCCATTTTAGGGAAAAACCACGATGGGGATGACACCCATCAAGACTATATTCAATAAAAATAAAGTCTTACAATTTGATATGGAGATTTCCCATGCACTTAGGCTCACTTCCTAGAGCTCACTACTCAAAACAAAATAGATTGGGCTACAACCCTAAGGAAGACTTTCTATCTTCCAAATGATCATTAAAATGATCTCAAACTAGTTGAACTTCAAGAATAACATCTGCCGATGTCATATTATAGTTTCGTGTAGGTTCAAATATCGATCTGATCCACAACCTAAAGTTGACTACCATGTTCTTCACATTTAGAGTATCAAATCACTGCAAAACTACTCAAAATTATATCTATCACATCTCTCTAACTATTTATCAAGCATCAAACAATCTCAAATACCATCTTCACCACACAACAAATGCTAATCAATCCTTTTTATAGGTTCGCACCATAGGATTTAAGAAACAAGTAGACTTGCCCAGACAATTTCTTGGGATAAAATAAAATGTTTTATCAAGTCGCCTATATTCTTAATTCATCATGTTTCCCTTCAACAAAAACAAAAATGGGTGGCTAACTATGTTGGTAAAGCATTTGAATGATCAGAGTTAGCACCAATTAAAATTTTTAATGCATGCACACGGATTTATCATCATGTCGGTCTGAGACTATGTTCACTGATATGAATTGCTTCTTGGATGTTCATAACTTCATAAAATCATATCATAATGCATTCAAATTCTTTGGAAATCATTTGTACACATTCATTATACTTTCCTTAGGTGCGCGCTACAAAATATTTCCTCTGTAGGTCTCACCGTACCTTTATGTGTGTTCTGCCAGAATACTTTGTTCTTCAATTTGCACTTAGTTGGATCTTTAAAAGACTTATAGTCTGGGCTCCAAAACTATTGCACACATGTATGACATGTCTAAACATCATGTTGTTTTCATCAATGACAACATTCACCCTTTATTTGACTTCTATGCAATGTCGCTTGCCAACAATCTCCCCCTTTGGCATTGATAGAAACACTTAGTGAAAAATGGTCTAAGTGTACAAACATTGTTCTAAGTGCATAGAGTTTACCCAAAAATTTGGATACAAAAATAAATTCTTCAAAAATAGCACATTTTTCAAATTCCCACACTCCCCTTTGACATTAATGACAAAGGATTAGTCAGAGAATGTCCTATATTCACACTACTACTCCCCCAGAGCCTATGGAGACCAAAAAGATATATGCATATATGTATATAACAAAAAGGTTGTGAAACTTACATTAATTGGAAGATATATGCATGTATAGTCTTCAATAATTATAGATCTTGTTCCCATCCTTGCTTGAGACTATCCATGACTGAAATGTGTACATTGAACAAAAATAATGTAGCTCCTGCCACTTGTAAGTTCATAGGGTGTAATGATCCTAAAGGAACTTGTGCTTCTCGGACTACACTGTAGAGTGTTTAAAGTTTGGGAGATATGAAACTCATCATTTTACTCACTTTTGATTTCACCTTCTCCTTCTCCTTCTCCAAGTTTTGGATCTTATCAAGTAAATACATTACTTGACTCTCAGATTTTGATGTGGAAGCATTGAGAGAATCAAATGATCATGCTAGCCACTCCATTTTCTTCTCATTCTCTTGTATCTTATTTTCTATATCTTATACAAACTTCTTCATTGATAGACATGACTTATAAAAATTCCCTCCTTCACTAAGTTTTGTGTGTGGTAAATGTGGTCTTCAACCTAAAAACAACAAACACTCAATAACCATTAGATCAAGGGTTAGTGATCATCAAATCAAAATCTAACATTATGAAACTACCCTAAAAATTGGCTTATTACTTCCTAGATGAAGTGAGTTTGATTCTCAATGGATGCTCATCAATTTGGTATTTCGAATCAGTGACTAGACAACTCCAAAATAAAATATTTTAAAGGATGGGCATGATGCCTGAACTTGCATACCTCACCCTCAAGATCACGAAAATTAAATGCATGAATGAAACTAGGCTAAATGCATACTAAAACATGAGTTAATCTAAGAGATATGCAGAAAATATGCTAAGAAATTGAAACTTTTAGATTCCATCTAAGAGAAAAATGCACAACACTAAGCTACCCTAAAAATTCATATCTAAAATATGAACAAAACCTAGGATCAAAATAGAATTATGATATTACTTCTAAAATTTTCCTCTTTGAGCAAGGAGAGCTATCCCTTTTATAGGAATTTCCTCGAAAGACGACCAATATTTAACCATGAAGGGAGGTTGAGATGCATTTCCTTCAATCCATGTGGGCTTGGTCTGGGTAGAAGATTGTTGACTTTTTAACTTTATGCTTGTTTGGGGAAGAATGAGACAAATTTGGTAATTCTCCCCTTTTAATTGCTTTTTATTTGGATTTCATGTGCTCACACATGTGTGAGGATGTGTGAACGAATTCTTTTAATTAAAAGTGTTAGGAATTTTAAATAAACCCTATAGTTTCAAGCAATTAAATGATTTAAGCTCCGATTGAGAATTTGATTCAACAAGCATTATTTAACTATGCAAGTAAGTTTGATTAAATACTTACATAATTAAGGTCTAGCAATAAATTCTTTTGATTAAAATTTTTAAGGCTAATTAATCCAATTAGGGGCTATGGGTTTACTAGACCAATTTTAGGTGATTATATTTGCCCCTCTTTGAATCAATGTGTGAGTAGCACATAGATTCAAAGAACATGTGATGATCTATTAGGGACAGCTTGATGTGAAGCAATGTAACTATCCCACAGATTAGAACCAATTTCAAACTTGATCCAACAAAGATCAATTAGAGATTGAAGATATCAGCTCTAGACTAGAATGAGCGAAGGTTGATAGGGAGATTTGGAGATGTTAGATCTAGACTTGATTGAGAGAAGATTGATAGAAAGATTCAAATATTTAGCTTGATGTGAAGTGATGAAACTTAATATCCATCACAAAGCATATTTCCCCATTTTCGTATTGGTTTTAATGACTAATCAACCTGATGTGGTGCGATGAGATTAATTTTCATTTGATTGATTGCTCAGGATAATTGAATTGATATGGGTCCTGATGAAGCTAATTACCTAATTAAGAGGTGTTATCAGATTGATGTGGTGTGATGAAATTGATATGTCCCAAGAGATTCAAGTGACTTGATGTGAAGCGATGAAATCACTTGTGTAGAAAGGATCCTAATTTGATCTAAAGCTATGATGCCCCTAGCAATGAAACTTGTTGATTGAATCAAATTATTAATGTATTGATGCTTCCCCCTCGAGATCTAAACCAATATTTTGTTAGGGTGGAAAGCATGATTGTGACTAATTTGAAATCATCAATTTGATTGAATTGATACAAAAGAATTGGGTTCGAGCTTGATTTGAGCTCTAGTTGACCAATGTGGACCAAGAGTTGACTTGGGTTGACCAAAGTTAGCTTTTTTGGATTTAAATAGAGAATGCTTGATTTAGTTGATTAGGAACAATATTGAGGAGGAATCCTACAAGGAAAGCATCAGTGGCCAATTGCATTGAAGTGATAGGTTACCTTTGAGTTTATGATTAGCGAAATGGCACCATATTTAGATTTTGATCCAAAAAATGGATTCAGGACTATCCAATTAGCTAAGGGTGCAATTTTCACATTTATCAGAGCATGTTTAAAATTAGGTCAAAAACCTACATAAGGGCCAAAAGGGTCATTTCTATTCATTTTCACTCCTTGATTTAAAATTCCAAAAACCTTCTTTGAGTGAAAATGGTGGTCCCACTGGAAATCATCGATTCGAGTGCATGCAAAGGCACATCCAGCCTCAAAATTACCCACCTCTAGTAAGTAGTTGAAAAACCTCCTTGTTGATTCCTCTTTTACATTTTTTTATTGAATTTTTGAATGCTTTAGTCTATTTTTTCAACCGGTAAGTCATTTTTTCGTATGGGCCGGTGAGAGGGCTCATACGATAAACTACGAAAAAAAAAAAATTTGTATGGACCCTATAGTTTTTTCATATGGGAGAGACCCATGAATCGTATAGGAACCTTCTTCCAAACCCCTTTTTTCACATGCCAATATAATTTTTTTGTATCAAATTAGTTTTTCATAGAGTATATGATCCTGACTTGTATGAGTCTTCATGCCAGTGGTCCTTTCTATACTTTAACATATGGGAAATAGTCAGTATTTTTGAGGCCCTTAGCGTAAGAAATTCATCTCTTTTGCTCATAAATTTAAGTTCTTTGGCATGTTTTTTCAGTTTTTTAGATCATCATTGTTCATTTATTTAGCATTTTTAGCTTGATTTTTCTTGTTTACAGATGGTTTCTCATTGTTTCACTTTTGCAAGTGTAGATACCTGATATTTAGTTCCAATCCACCTATCCTCTGGCCATGCAATTAGTGAGGAACCTTTCAGATGCACAGAGAGGTCACCTTGGTGAGTGTGGGTTTGGTTGGCTTATTTAGATGCTCAATATCTGTGTAAATCACAATCTACTCACAAATTTGGTCAAGTAATTTCATAGTGATCATAATACCTTTCACCTACTGATCAGAAGGATGAGCATTACCCCTGAGGACATCTACAGGATCCTCAAAATTCCATTTTCTGGAGAGAGATTGGAGTATGACATGACTCCACATGTTGGTATATAGGATCTTATCCAAGTATTCCATGATCACACCATCCTAGATCAAGAAATCACCTGGGATGATGTGGTGATCTGATATGGTGCTAAGTTTCCTCTCACATGTGTCATGGTGGGCTTCATCTATTTCTTCATTATGGTGGACAGGGGCCAATAGGGATTCTTATGCATTTGGGGTCGAGTTCTTGAGAGACTTATCACCAGACCATAACACATGGACTAGGGTCAGTTCCTACTCGCATAGATGTAGCGCAAGATGCACGGGGTTTTATTCTAAGGTGCTAGGGGTATGGCTACAGGGGTATTGATTTTGTAGATATGGGCATGGGAGCACATTCCCATCAACAAGCCTATGACAGATGACCCTCAGAAGGATGGGAAGCCATTTTTGTATAGATATGTAGGTTTTCTTATGCAACCCCACTTGGGGAAGACTGATTATTGGAGGCTTCAGCTTGACGACCTCATTATAGTGATTTGGAGGCCTTATCGGGGTACTGAGGCCTAGGATAATTAGAGGGCTTAGAGGAGAGAATTTTTTATTTCACGTCCTTTGATCAGGAGGAATTCACCTATTATTGGGTGATTTATTATCTTGTGAGTACTGAGGTAGTATGGACAACCTTAGAGCATCTCACAGGAGTTTACAACTTATGCTCATTTTGTGGACAAGGAGAAATGGGGATGGGCTCCTAGGTTATATCTTTCACTTTCCTTAAAAGAGATCATACAAACATGACAAGCATCTTGAAACTATTTGGAGGATGTGGCTGATGCATGGGTCACATTAGACTTCATAGATTACTTCACCCACCATCCTTTCCCTAGATTTATAGATCTGGCAGAGAGGGTACCACGCATGCCCCTCAAAGAGATGCATGTGGAGGATAGAAGGCTTTAACACCTAGGGGAAAAGGGGGAGATCATGTGGCTAGTTCTAGCAGGGCCCCCATAGTTGAGCAGCAGTGACAATGTGGAGAGGGTGGGACCTTAGGTTCTATTGGGGTTAGTTTCTCTCCATCGGGTATAGAAGATCTAGAGATGGGTGATGCATCGCAAGATCCTAATTTTGATGATGCAGCCTAACAAGTCCAACATGAGGGAGCCGCAAGATGGGGAGGAGGGTGTACCTAGAGAGAAGACCCCAAAGGATATTATCCATACCTTGAGGGAACATATCTGAGGGTTATAGATGTAGATTGAAGTGTCTCAGGCATAGATTGTAGAGCGAGACAACACTATTGCTGAGCGAGATGAGAGGATCCATGGGTTCATAGTTGAGTGCAGTGTTTTTAAGTGTGAGGTTACCTAGTAGATTAGAAAGGAAGCCTATTATGTGGTAGAATATAGCGTAGTAGTGCATTTACCTCGGTAGGTTCCTCCATATTCGCAATACTTTGCAAGATCTAAGGGAGCAGGCTCTCCACCTAGACAAAATGCACATCCACCTCCCACCCCTCGAGATGCCGAGGTAGGGAGCCAATCCTGATTTTCCATTCTTCTATCTTTCCCCATTCTGATTTTTTTGTGAGATACATTGATGTACACATGATTTATTTGCATCGAGGATGTATATTTTTCTAGAGATTACCTCAACATCTTTTTGTAGACATTAAACGATACTTATGATACATATATATATATATATATATATACATATATATATATATATATAAATAAATATATGTATATATATATATATGTATGTATATATATACATATATATGTATATATATATGTATGTATATATACATGTGTGTGTGTTTCTATATATATATATATATATATATAATCGATTCATGCTCATTTGCGATGTCTTTAATCCATTTTTTCTTGTTTTCTTGCTTATGTGATATTTCTGATTGGATTAGCATCTTGTATCATTTATGCTGAGTAGATATTTCATGTATCTTGAAGGATACATATTTCATTTCTTTTTCTCATTATGCATTTTTCTCTTGTCATGGTATTTCTTGTCTAGTCACTGATTCCTTTTAGCCAATTTTTTCATCATCAAGCGTTTGGGACATAGGAGTTGATACAACCCTTAGTGGTGCCACTGTGACTATAAGGATATGAGTATGCCTTTCATTGGATAAAATATGGGAAATTAATATAAGCATCAAGGTAAAAGGACCAAGATGACCTAAACATTATTTCCAGTTGATATTGCAAGGGTACACTAGTATCAAGGCATTCAGAACTGATATAACCATTGTCTATGCTGGAAACCTACCTGTTGGGAGCACGCTCAGACATGCAAACATTAGAGGATATAAACCATTTAATCTACATTAACATGTCTAAAGCATACTCTTAAAAAATAAGAAGACTCCACCATGACCTCCGATGAGCTGAACAAGGGCACCCAAAGCCTTCTTGATTTGCTCTTAGAGAAGTTTGTGGGTGTGCTCTCTCAACACAATAACTTAAATCCCACTATTTGATTGATTGGTGGATGAAACTAGAATGAAAACTAATGGATGGATGAAGAACTCAAGAACAAGTATAGAGAACTTGTCTCAAGCTATTCATCATATGTATGAAAATG
>MU224050.1:1160312-1181836 GCA_018584345.1 Thuja plicata | reverse complement strand
CGTATTTAATTAAATAAATTTAATTAAACAGATAGAAGAATATAACAAATATAATTAATTAAAATTAATTATAATGTTATGGGAATATTAATTAAATTAATATAAGGATGATTTTGGACGTCTACAACCATTAGTGCAATCTTGCATAAATAGGCAGATTGAAAGTCAAGGAGATTATCCCGACCTCACCTTGGCATACAAATAAATAGATTTGAGGTATATGAGTCTGATCCACCTTACTATGGAGGCTCTTATTAGAGACACCCAGTTTGTGTTATGTTGCAGGATCATTAGAACCACACCAACAATAAATAATCAAAGAAAACAGTATATAAAATCATTGATAATAGAAAACATGTAAGAAAATGTTCATCATGCTTTTACGAAGTGTGATTGTTATACATATTTTTGTGTAGGGTGTTGAGGAGCACCCTCGTTCTTATGGGTGTTGGTGTTGAAAAACTTAGTTATGTACTTGTAGACACCTAAAATTGACCAGGTGTTCTCTAATCAAGCAAATCTACAAATTTTATCAAATTCCTCCTAATCTCATCAAATTGCATTAAAATGGATCAAAATAAAATCAAATGAACATTTATCAATCAAATGGGACAAAATCAAATTAAATCAAAAGATTAATTAACCATGACATCAAATAATCAAATATAAGCCTAAAAGGATCAATCAAAATTATATAATTGATTTTAATCAATTAATTGTATAGTTTTAAATCAAAAATCAAATTGAACCTATTCATCCCTACATGGATACTTTAATTAATTGATTGAATTAAATAATCCTAATATCTTTCAACATTAATTTGAGAAACCAATGAGAATTGAGAATACAAAGCACATGGATCACTCCTAAACTTGAATCTCAATCACTCATTTTGAACTTTCAATCTCAATCACTCAAATTTGTCCCTTTGTCCAAACATTTGAGACAATCATTTAAATTGACCCCCCATTCAAAACCATTTGAAAGCCTCTCACTCAACCATGTCTTAACTATGATCAATTAACTCCACCCCCTACACTTGGGAAAATCATATAAATATAAGCCATTTTGTGAGCATTAAGGATCCTAGAAAATATGAATGCAAAGCATCAAACCTCTTGTCAATTTCATAGCATCTTGAGCAATATTGAGAGATTGCATAGAAAAATGAGAGAATTAAGATCATTTTATGAGCATTTGGATTACATATCATAGCAATTTTGAGAGAATTGAGCTAGATTAAGGCATTTACTATCATCAATTACTCATTCTAGGATTGTCATTGATAGAGATTAACGCTGGGAGCTCTATTAACAAAGCTTAGATAAATATCCACGAGATGTTTATTATTTTAATTGCAATTCTTAGTTTAAATTTCCATTATTCTTAGATAAAATTGTAGTTAAATACACCAATTTCATGAAGGTGCATTTTATTCACACACAAATGGCGCCCACCGTGGGGCTTTGAGCCTTAATTCCTCATTTCTTTAAAATTTTGTGTGTATTTCCTTCACTTTACTGATTATTTTACAGTTTGCAAGAGAAATGATGCCTATGAGCAATCTAATGACGCCTGCCAACAGAGAAGTGACGCCTACAGAAATCCTTCTTTCTTTGTCTTAATTTCTTCTGCTGCTTGTGAGATAAAGTGTGACACCTAGGACCGTAAAGCGTCACATGTGACCCGAGAAACACCACCTATTACCTGTCATTTGATGCATGTGATCACTCTTGCAACGTAATTTAAACTTTCTGCAGCGCCTGTGAACTGTATTTTAACGTTTTGTCATTTTTAAATGTTGCGTGTTAAGAAATAAATTCCACATTCAAAGTTTTAAGTTTTGCCTAGTAATAGTTAAATAACGCCTTTTAGTTGTTATATGACGCCTAGAATTTTCTTCTTGTTATTGAGTTTAAATTGATTTGTTCTGTATTTTGACTCTCTATTTTTCTATTTCCTACTGATGAAACAACACCTGAAAGTGTAGAAGCCAGAATTAAGGGTTACAAGGCCAAACAAAGAGGTAAGGATTCTAACAAAATACTCTAAACAACTTCATAACATAAATCTTTTGGAAAGTTTAGAGGTAGAATAACATTTGTATGTTCATTACATAAAAGTTAGTAGTGCATACAAAAATAAGTTTCCTATTCTAAGTTGATTTTATGTTTTAGGTTCTTAAGCTTGATTTGATAAATTTGATCAAAAGAACTTAGGTGCATTGTCAATTTGATTTCAATTTTTTCTTCACTTTGTTCCTTTGTGTTTACTAACTTGTTGGTGGAGTTGGAGTGGAAACTATCACCACTAGGTGAGTAAGAAAAACAAGCATCAAAAACCTCAAAAAAGCGCCTAGCCTTTGCTAGCTACAAAAGAGGTATTTTTGGAAACAAGCTTGCTTTCCCTTAACTTGTGGAAATTCATTTATACCTATTTTAAATAGGAAAACCCCTATTATTGTCCATCTTGAACAAAACATTAGGAATATGCTCTCAACTTTTAGAAGTTGATCAAAAAAGCCAAACATGTTTAGTTTGAGGTGGTAGAAACAAAGGGAGGCAAATTAACCACACATTTCAATTTTTAAGAACCTCCTTGTAAAGGGGTTGAAAAAGAATAAGTGTTTATGAAGTGTTTGGAATGAAGAACAAGAATAGGGATATGCTCTTCACTTTTTAATTGAATCAAATTCCCAAACTTGTTGAACTAATTTCATGTGTCCCTTTCCTATATATGCTAGTTAAAATAGAGCTTTAGAGGGCCTGCCTCCTGAGAATTTCCTTATGAGGACGATGAGAGGGAACGACCCAAAGTGGGATACAATAACTTAAGCTACAATAATATTTGACCCACTATAAATAAACACACTCTTCCTTAATGGGAAAGTGACTAAATTGTGTGCAAGTTATCTTCACTTCCTCGATTAGTCCTTCGAGATTTCAAAAAATCATACTTTTGTGTTTGTGGGAAGCCCACAAGGGGGTAAAATAACTTGACATAGTTTAGAATGGAGGTGTTAATTAAATTCCAATTAAGTAGCAAGCTACCTTTTAGAGCCAAAATGTTAAAATCCAAATCTGACTCTAGGTAGATTGCTTGGAAGCTATTTTTGTGTTATACTTGTGAAAACGACCGAGAACATACACGTAATTTTTTTTAGGGACATGATGCAAACTTGATCTGTGTTTTATGTTTGTAGTTACTTTTCAAGCAAGAATATTATCTAGCATACTTGATCATAACCATAAAACCTTTAAAATCCAAAAAATTTGAGAAAAACAACTTTGATCTGCTAAATGCCACGTATGAACATTTAAACGATGCCTACAACAAGTTTTGTGATGCCTGTAACATTGAAACAATGCCTAGAATCATTCAAACACCCCGTATGTGACTTGAAAGTG
This sequence comes from Thuja plicata, assembly GCA_018584345.1. NCBI lineage: Eukaryota > Viridiplantae > Streptophyta > Pinopsida > Cupressales > Cupressaceae > Thuja > Thuja plicata. The sequence goes on along the minus strand of MU224050.1, from coordinate 1,178,429 downwards.
ACACCTAGAAGGTTTACAACAATGCCTATCAACATAAAAATGTTGCCGGCTAGCTGTAGATTGTCTCGTAGAAAAATTCCAATTAACGCGTGTGAAGAGTTAAATCACACCTACACACAAGGAAGTGACGCCAAAAAAAAAAGAAGGGAAAATAGTGGATATTTCCCGAGGGTTTGGAATAATTTTTAAAACATATTTGGATACCCTTTTTGGAGTACTTTGTGTCTAGTCTATCAGATAGATCAAATTCCTTCAAGTATCTATCATGATGAATCTTTTTGAAAGATGAATCAATCCTATGGAAAATCAAGATCAAAATCTCCATTGGATTCAATACAATGAATTAACTGAAGATGACATATTGGAGGCATCTAAAGATCCCATATTTATGGAAATAATGCACTTAATTTTTAAGATGGATAAAGAAGCATATTTCTTAAATTTTGCTCAATTAGGTGCTAATCTTTCTCATAATGATGATATATCAAGCTTAAATAAGGATGAGAAAACAAAAAGAATACATAATCTAAAAATCCATCATTAAGATCAATCTGTCATTTTCTTTATGATGATGGGTCATCCATATCTTCATTTTCTTCACAAGATGAAACATTTAAGTGCAACAAACCTATCTTGGATCAAGAGAAATTTCATGACCACCCTATTTGTGATCAAGATAATAAAGAGAATGAAGAGCAAGCTACCACTCTCAATCAAGATCTAATGCATAAACTTCTATCTAGCAAGGTTTCTCCTATAGCCTTTACTCCTTTCATCCTTTTTCCATCTCACAAAGCTTCACAACTATCCTAAATTCATCCATCAAAGTGCAAGCCTAATGATGATAATTTCCACGTTGACTATGTCTACCCTTAAGGGATACCTCTAAAAGAAACCCAAGCTAACTTACATCTTGTTGCAAATCATTTCCATGCTTTAAAGATCTTAGACCCTAAGCTATCATGTGCTTCAATACCTAATCAAAAGGATTCTCCATTATTCTTCCAAACATTCCCAACACATATCAAAACATGTACCTTTTCCTTAGAAGTGGCTCCATGTCAAGAGAATAATCCAAACAGAAAAGAAACAAATATTAATAAAGATCAAGATCAAGATGTTATACAATCAGCTCCCATATTTGATGAAGGTCCCATATCCATAAAATCCTATGATGATCCCCTTACACCCTTTCATTTCTTCCAAGAAGATATCTCTCCACCTTAAGAGATACACACCTCTCCACCTCCCAAGAAAGATCAAGATATCCCTTCCACCATTTCCAATGAGCATATTTAAAATCAAGAGAAAAGCACCCTCTCTACACCATCCAAAGATCCTTGTCAAGATCAAAATAATCCATCAACTTTTTTTCAAGTTCCTTCATATTCACCTCAAGAAACCATCATTCCTCCAAATTCATTGCATGATAATAAATCCCTTCAAATCTTGGTTTATCCTATCAAAGTTTTTCCTATGAAAGCTACTCATGAACCTACTAGTATAAAGATAAATCTTGAAAATGAGAGCCTTGGAAATATAACTCACTCCAAATATGTTGATATCCCTTTCACACCTTATCTCCCTCCATTTAAATGCAACCATATACCTTCACCATCCTCCAAATCTATTTTGGGTTCCTATATCCCAAAGCTAAAGTCTTCATCCCTTGCTTCCATATTAGGTCCCTATATTCCTCCATCAATCATTCCTACCATCCCTAGCTCTCCATTCACTTACCCTACGATGTATCAAGATCAACGAAGGCACAAATACTTGAAGAATTTCCAAACACCAATCCATATGAACCCTCCATATTCTTCCTATTCACCCAAAATTCCCATGTCTTTTGGAAGCAATTTGGATGTGGAACATAAAAATCAGGAATCCAAGAATCCACGTGTGTATAAAAATCACCATGTCCCATCTAATCGACATGTGAATGAAAATAAAAAATAAATATACAAAAGGCCACAAAGGTCCACAAAGAAAAAAGAAATATCGAAAAGGCCGCAAAGGTCCACAAAGAAAAAAGAAATATCCAAAAGGACACAAAGGTCCACCAAGAAAAAAGAAAAATCAAAGAAAATGTGGGTTCCTAAATCCCTCATTGAAGAAATGCATTCTAAATCATCACAAAAGAAAGAAAATTCAATAGTTTTGTGGATTCCCAAGTCACTTTTGAAAGACTTGCACAAAAAAGAAAAATCAAAGTTGACATTCAAGCTTCCAAAGGCTTTCACTCCATCTCCTTCTAAACATTGTCCACTTTCCAAATCCACTATCTTAGCTACATCCTCACCTCATTAATCCATTGTTCCTCCATCATTCCACCACCCTTCAAAGTGTGTGTCAAAGTTGATCTTGCCAACATTTACATCCTCAACATAACTTCTTCTTATCCTCACATTCATTATCCAACACATACTTTCCATCTTTCCATCCCTCTTATCCAATCTATGGCATAAAACCTTTACCACCATCTACCCTTATCCTCCATATGTGTCCTTTATCATCACCTTATCAATATCTTTGAACATCCTAGCCATATTTATGGTTTATTATAGCATATCTTTCAGAGGAGCATTGTCCAAAGATCCAGATGTTGGGGAAGTTTTGAAAAATACAAAAAAGAAAAAAATTTGAAAAAAGAAAAGAGAAAAGTGCCTTGGTGAAAACCTAGTAAATAGGTTCCTTGGTAGAAAATGTAAAGAGAAATAAATCCATCCTATAATTAAAACCACTTCTTGTGGCACCTTGGACAAGTACCATGATGAAAACCTAGCAAATAGGTGTCATGTGTAATTCCTTCCTCTTGCACTCTACACTTGGGGGCAAGTTTCATGCATACTATCCTCCATCTTCCTATCATTTATATCACTAGCATCCATATTCATTCTTTCACCTTTGATCTTGACAAGGTTGAACATATCCATTAGCATCAAGCATCTTGACATCTGTTATCCTTTCCATCAGCTTAATCACTTGTTGCATCCATGCTACCCTATCATGATCTTGCTTCATTATTCCACAAAATTCTTTCCATAATCCAAACGCCATCTCCTCATAGCGTCCATCACCCCTTTATCTTGATTGTGCTATCTTATCCACATCTTACCCAAATTGATCCATTGGTCTTGATAAAAAATAAAGGACATAAAGTAAAAAATTTATTATCAAAAGCTTCTTGACATGTCCATTCTTTTGGAATACTCACTTTCATGACATCGGGTCATTATCCTATATAGCACTACGTCATTGGCTTTCATTTCTTACCAAAAAACATGCTTCACATTGCTATATCTTTTTTCCTTGGCTTGGGTAATCTTGAGGAGATGGTCCTACTGGTCACATTTGCATGCTTCATCCATCATGGCCTTTCCATCTCTAATCCATTAGCTTACAAATCCATCTGTCATGTCCTATACCTTGCTAGACATTAAGGGCAAACCAATGTGATCTTTTTTGAGGGATGGTAAAATCTTTTTTAAAAAAATCTAAAAATATAAAAAATAAAAAATAAAAAATAAAAAATCTCTCAAAAATAAAAAAATCTCTTAAAATCAAAAAAATCAAAACATCAAAAAATCTTGCATAAAGTCTTTGAGCTACATTGTCACATTCTAGGTCTCATTTGTCCAAAATTTACATGGTTTCACTTATCGCTTGGGGGAAAATCATTGGTTTTTGGTACAAATGGATTTATAAGTGCTACATCTTGTTCACATTAAAGAAGCAGATTTTCAGAATTTTAGAGGAGAGATATTTTGGAACCTTTGATGGATATCATTGTTCAACCTAAACAGTTAGATCGTATAACTTGATCCGTTACCTTCATTGACCTATTTTATTGGGATTAAAAATTGACATCACCCTAAATGATTAGAATGTTTGGAATTCATATTGAAAATCTTGATACATTGCAAAACACTTGGAATTTTTGATGATTTTCATTGACCTTTTGTAGTCATTTTCTTTTTAGCTAATCAATTATGTTTCGACTAGATTGGCAATGATGAAGACATGATATTTTTATTGACTTTTGTGTTACTATTTTGACAAAGATACCCTAACTTGTGTGAAGTTGTCTAAAGACGTGATCATCAAAGAACCATCGAGGACATTCATACAAGGAGGTTTAACCTTTGTTTGTTTACGCAAAAGGATACCTTGGATATTTAGATCTTCCATATATTAATACCAAAATCCACTTGCAACATTGAATCTGATGAAACTGGTATTCATACTCCCATAGTTGGTCATTCAACTAGTGAGGGTTGTACTAGTTCCTAAAGAGGTTACCAAATGAGATGAAATTCATATTGATATTTTTATGGTCGTAGTGGCACCAGTAAGGATTGTATTGACTCCTAGTTCCACAACTCTCTATGTTGAAACTATATCTCTTTTGCATTTCTTTCACAAAAAACTCAATGACAGTTAGTTGCATTGAATTACATTTTCATGATAGGTTAATCTTGCATTATAGTTTTTATGGGATTTCCCTTAATCAAGGGGGTGGAAGTTAATCGTGATTATATCATCAAAATCTGTAACCAAATTACATCATCAAATGTCTGATTCATCAAATTGATCAATGCTACATCAAGGATATATCAGTATACATCTTCTCACCCAGGGGAAACCTCACCATGTGATCAACTAGGGGAAACCTATATTTTTTCATCACCCTCACCTACATCTGCACCTGACTCATATCAAATGACCCTATCTATCATCCTCCCCTCGTTAATCTTCCCATCAAATTCAATCAAATTTAATATCAATCAGTCAAATCATCCAATTGATCATTTCAAATCAATCATTTATCCTATCATCCATTTTCTCATCTTGAGTGCATCAAATTTCCTAACTCTAGATCTTGAGGATGGAAAATCAATCCATTTGTTCATCTCTCTAAATCTTGAGAGTGAATTATCAATTTATCCAATCAATCCATTTGTTCGTCTATCTAGATCTTGAGAGAGAATTATCAGTTTATCCAATCAATCCATAAATCTACCTATCCTATCTGATTCACATCAATACAACATCAACCATGTTATTCTGACTGACATCAAGTGATATCCAATCATCATCAATATATCTAAAACATCAACAACATTTTCTCAAATCATAGATATTCTCATCTTTTCTTCGCACTGGGGTATGTTTTGTGGCCAAGATCATCATCAATATTTTTCAAAAATGAAATCATCTTCAATCTTATTTTACATCATTCTCATCATGTTTTGCATATGGACATCAAAATGCTTTCATTTCTAAGGGGGCATCATCATATCATCAAATCAGGGTTCTACATGATATCTTATATCAAATCTGAGGCATTAAAAATTCAAACTTTTATCAGTGGAGCATTCTGCATCAGTTTCACATCATGCATTCTACATCAATTTCATATCAGGGATTTTGCATTAGTTTCACATTAGGGGTTTTGCATCAAACTTTCATATCAGGTTATCAATCTTTGCATCAGGTTTTGCATCAATCAATCAACATCAAATAAATGATTAGGACATCAAGTTTTCTTTGAATCAATGCATTTCACACATCAATTCAAAGAGGGGCATTTGCAGACACCTAAAATTGACCAGGTGTTCTCTAATCAAAAAATCTGTAAATTTCATCAAATTGCTCCTAATCTCATCAAATTGCATTAAAATGGAACAAAATCAAATCAAATGGGACAAAATCCAATTAAATCAAAGGATTAATTAACCATGACATCAAATAATCAAATATAAGCCTAAAAGGATCAATCAAAATTATATAATTGATTTTAATCAATTAATTTTATAGTTTTAAATAATAAATCAGATTGAACCTATTCATCCCTACATGGATAATTTAATTAATTGATTGAATCAAATAATCCTAATATCTTTCAACATGAATTTGAGCAACCAATGGGAGTGAGAACACAAAGCGCATGGATCACTCCTAAATTTGAATCTCAATCACTCATTTTGAACTTTCAATATCAATCACTCAAATTTGTCCCTTTGTCCAAACCTTTGAGACAATCATTTAAATTTTCTCCCCATTTGAAACCATTTGAAAGCCTCTCACTCAACCATGGCTTAACTATGATCAACTAAATCCACGCCCTACACTTGGAAAAATCCTATAAATAGAAGCCATTTTGAGAGCATTAAGGATCCTAGAAAATTCAAATGCAAAGCATAAAACATTTGTCTATTTCGTAGCATCTTGAGAAATATTGAGAAATTTCATAGAAAATTGAGAGAATTAAGATCATTTTATGAGCATTTGGATTACATATCATAGCTATTTTGAGAGAATTGAGCTAGATTAGGCATTTACTATCATCAATTTCTCATTCTAGGATTGTCATTAATAGAAATTAAGGCTGAGAGTTCTATTAAAAAAGCTTAGATAGAGATCCATGAGATTTTTATTGATTTAATTGCAATTCTTAGTTTAAATTTTTATTATTCTTCCATAGAATTTTAGGTAAATAAAACAATTTCATGAAGGTGTATTTTTTTCACGCACAGTACTTGAGTGTTATTAAGCCAAGAGTTAAGCGCATTTATATATTATCAGATGTGTGTTGAAAAAAACAAATGTATCCAAATAAGTACTATTTAGAAATACTACTGATGAGGGTTTTGAAGAACACCAGTGTGTCCAAATAGGTAGTGTTTAGAAACACTGTTGATTAGGGTGTTCAAAAACACTAGTGTGTTAGTGCAAAACTATCCAGTGGCTAAAAGACCAAGATAGATAACATTGATTAGCAAGATGACTGAAAAGATATTGAATTGGTTGCCCAAATGGCTAGGAGATTTTCCTTAGTGAGGAAATAGGCCTCTATGACCAAGGCATCGACTAATTCCAAGCTATGGTGTTGAGACAACAATTGGGAAAAGTGGTTGAAAGTCCATAGGCACAATGAAGAAAGCGACCTCTGTAGGTGAGATAGTCAAGCTACATGGTGATAGATGGAGTGCTAGTTACAAATGATGCATATTTTCCAGGTTTTCACCACTCGCGAGAATTGCTATTTTTTCTAGTGAGGCACCTGTTTACCAAATTTTCACTAGGGCACATTTTTGCTTTTTTCAATTTTTTTTCTTTTTGATTTTTTGATTTTTTTTTATCCATCAAGGTGCATGTTTACCAGGTTTTCACCAGGAGGATCATTTTTCTAGACTTTTTTCTGCTTTTTGTTGTTTTTTACATTTTTTCAGGATCATTTTCTCTGTACAAGAACTGCTCAAAATGTCTAGTTGTAGAAATTTTTCAGGTGGATTGTGTTGATGGGATCAAGAAATGTCTCCCCTCCTACAGTTAATAGTTGATAAGATCCAGAGCCAAAGGCTACAGTAATCATGAAGGGAACTAGCCAATTGGGTTCAAATTTCCCCTTTTGCTCATGATTTCTTTGATTCTTTGGATTCTCTCTAAGCACAAGATCACCAACCTAAAATTCTTTGTATCTTAATTTTTTTTGTAACCTCTAGAAATATTTTTTTATAGACCCTTAGATACTCAAGTTCTTCTTGCCTTATTTCATCAAGTAGTTCTAACTCCTTGATTCTCGAAATCTTGTAATGTTTATCGGTTATGAGTCCTTGTAAAGAGACTCTAAGTGATGGTATCTCAACCTTAATAGGTAGTAATTCTTTTGCGCCATATAACAAGGAACATGACATTGCCCTTATAAGAATTCTAATACTGGTTCAATAAGCCCATAAAGTTGGATTCAACTACAGATTCCAATATTTCCCTGACTTTCTCACTGTCCTATGCAAGATTTTCAATATGTTTTTGTTGGATGCCTTAGCCTGTCCATTCCCTTGAGGATAGTAGATAGAGGAACAGTGTTTTGTAATATTGAATTTTTCACATAATTCATCAATATCTTTGTTCTTGAGTTTTCCCCCATTATCTATTATAATAGAGGAAGGTATCCCATACCTGTAGATGATGTAGTTTAGGATAAACATTGATACTTCTTTACCAATTGCTTTGATAAGTGGGACCGCTTTAACACACTTTGTGAAGTATTTAGTGGCTGTAATGATGAATTTATGTTTGCTAGATGAGGAAGGATATATTTGACCTACCAAGTCAAAGGCACATTGTTGGAATGGCCAGTGTGTGATAAAAGGTAACAATTCTCTAACAAGAGCATGGATTAGGTTACCATGCAATTGGCATTTTTTGCAAGACTTAGTGAACTAAACATATTTCTCCATAGAAGGCCAGTAGTACCCTACAATTAGGAGTTTCTTAGCCAACAAGAGACCATTCAAGTGAGACCCACAAATACCTTTTTGGACCTTCTTTAGTGCATGTTCAGACTCTTCGCATTCTAGACACCTAAGGAGAGTACCATCTAGACCTCATTTGTACAAGTGGTTAGCTATGATCAAATAATGTGAGGCATTTCTTATAATGTTTCTCTTCTCATTTCTAGATGGGTCATCAGGAGTTATTTGCTCATGCAGGTAGGATTATATCTAGTTGTATCAAGAGGATTTGGTTCCTACAATTGAACACCTATTTGGGACTCTAGGGAATCATAGGCTATAAGAGGGATTTCTTCCACCAAAATTTCATTGAGAAACTAATTCTCTTCTAGTTGTAACATTAAGGCCAAAGTAGCCATGGAATCAACTTCTTTGTTTAATTCTCTTGAGTTTTGGTGGAAGGTGATAAAGACAAAGTACTTCTTTAGATCATCAACCATCCTCTTATAGGGTTGAGATTTTCATCCTTAAACTGGTACTAGTCATTTACTTGGTTGATCAATAATTAAGAGTCTCCTTAAATGTCTAGTTTTGTGATTTTCCATTTGATAGCTAACTTTAAACCATTTTCCAAGAATTCATAATTAGGTATATTATTTGTGCAAGGAAAGATCATATTGTAAGATTTATGGAGTTTGTATCCTTGGGGCGTTATAAATAATACATCAGCTCCAGACCCCTACTATGTGAATGATCCATCGAAGAACATTTTCTATGGGTGCTATGTCATATGAAGAATAGATTCATCAGGAAATTCTATGATTAGTGGTTTACTATCTTAAAGAGGAGAATCCACCAGGTGATCATCAATGAATTGTCCTTTGATAGATTTTATGTCAGTGTACTCAATTTCGAATGCACTGAATATCATCACCCATTTTGCTAGTCTATTAATCAAGGTTGTCTTACTTAATAGGTACTTTAAAGGATTAATTTTTGCAATCAGCTTGACAGGGTATGCGAGAATGTAATGTCAGATCTTTTGTGAAGAAAATACCACTGAGAGACAAGCCTTTTCAATAATTATATAATTGTGTTCATAGGAAACCATTTTTCTTAAATTTCTCTTTCCTTTCTTATTTCATTATGTTGTGCTAGGAAAGCTCCAAGTGATGTTTCTGTAGCTGATATGTATAGTGGGAGAGGTTTTCTTGGTATGGGGCCATTAAAATAGATGGATTTGCTAGGAATTCTTTGATATGTTGAAATTTCTTTTCACATCCTTCATCCCATTTGAATGTTATGCCCTTGGGTAATGTTATTGAAAAGGGTTGAGCTTTATCTGCTAGTGTTGAGATGAATCTTCTAATTGACTATAGATTCCCTTGTAATATTTTAATTTGGCTAATATTTCTTGGTGGTTGCATTTCCATAAATAATGTCACTTTTTTGGATCAACCTCAATTCCTTTTGCCAAGACAATCTATCCAAGGAGATTTCATGATGTTATGCCAAAGTTACGCTTTTTTGGATTTAGTCTTAATTTGAATTGATCCATCCTGTAAAAAAATTTCTCTAAGTCAACCAACTGTGTAGTCATTCTTGCTGAATTCTCCAAAGTGTAGTCAACATAATCTTCCATATTCTTATGCATCATGTCATATAATATGGTCCTCATATCTCTCTGGTACAATGATCCTATATTTTTTAGACCAAAGGCATAATATTCCAGGAAAATGTGCCCCAAGTACACGTAAAAGTTATCTTTTCCTAATCTTTAGGTGCTATTTTTATCTGATTATACCCTGAGAATCCATCCATGAGAGAATACATCTCATACCCTATTGTGAGGTCCACAATCATGTCAATGTTGGGGAGTGGGAAATTGTCTTTGAGACAACCTTTTTTTAAATTTGTGAAGTCCATTAAGACCCTGAATAAATTATAAGTCTTAGAAACAACCAAAATGTTTGAGATCCTGTCAGTGTATGCTATAGCTCTAATTAATTCTTCTTTCAACAACTTTTCCAACTCAAATTTAACCAATAGTGCGACATGGGGATGCATCTTCATGATCTTTTGTTTAACTGGTTTGATTCCCAGAGCAATAGACAATTGATGCATTATCAAGTAAATATCAAGTCCTAGCATGTCTAAGTAGGAGCAAGAAAATTTGAACTTTTTTCTCATGAAAAAATGAGTAAATTGTTGCTTCTCTTCTTAGGACAAGGATTGTGCCAGGTATATCAATTAGGGAAATTTTGTTGTTCCCAGATTGACTGGCTGTGTAGGTTCTATAAGAACTAAAGACCACTCCTGAAATTGATTAGGAAAGATATCATAGTTACCATTCTCTAGCGCCTCTGAGAGGTTTTCACCATTGGATACACCATTTTTGTACTATTTTAGGTTCTAATATTGCCACAAAGTGGTTTTCACTATCAAAATTCTTTTTCCTTTTATTTTTCTTTTTAATACTGAGAAACTTGATATCCCCCTCTATCATGTTCATGTTCTTTGCACTAGTGGATAAGGTAAGAGGCTCAATATAATTTAGATAACAAGCCAAGGTATAGTCATTTGGGGAATAAATAAGGTTTATAGGCTCGCTTGAATTCCACTCAATAAGTTTAGGGTGGATTAGGGAAAGAGATCCAGAAGATTCTAAAGATAGCACTATTTTATCATGGTCAAGGCTTTCAATGGGTAAGAGAATATCTATTATGACACTCTCTGAAGGAATACCTAGACCATAAAATTTCCTAACATCACTATCGGAGTTGTTGTTATAATTTTATGAATCTAACTCATTTAATCTAATGTTGGAATTTTTATTCTCCTCTTGAGTAGACATTCATTCAAGAAAATTTATTAGAGGAATAAGCTCAACTCTTGATGTGGATCTAGTTCCAGTATGGATATTATTTCCATTATTTCCAAAGTTCTAATTTATGTTTTGGGGAAGGACTATTTCCTGGGTAGCATTGACACTTTCCCCTTGTTCAAACTAAGATGCATATTTATAGATGACATCAAACTCAATATCTACAGTGGCATCGGAGAGGGAATCTTATTTTTACTCATTAGAAATTGTGTCTATAGAATGAGGCATATCTGGGACATGAGTAGGGTAAATTGGTTTCTCCTAGCTAGGATGGCATCCTTCTAGGTTATTTTCTCTGCCTTGACCAAATTTCTACCCATGAGAAATTTTCTGATTGTCATCCTATATACCTAGGTACTATTCTATGATCATGAAGACTCCTTTGTCTTCACTTGTGCTTCCTTAATATTCTTGATCATCTTCACCTTCTTGTGCTACTACTTTTTCTCTAGTTACAAGTATGGATGTAGGATGGGGTGAATATATCTCTATTGCTTTCACTCTTATGTCCATGAAATGAGGGAAATCAATTATATGAGAAATAGTAACTAGTTTCCCCCAGTTAGGGTGTCTATCCTCAGTTTCACCTTATTGTCCTAGTCCCACCTCATTTTCAAGTAAAAATTTTTTTTTGTTGTTGACTGAAAACTTCGTTGGTAGATTTATTCTCTTCCTGTGATTGTTGGGATGTTGATCTATTTTGTTTGAAGGGAGATCTAAGATTATGTGGGATATAAAGTTATCCTCAGTAGTTGGGATTATCTATCTGTATATATAAGATTCTTTCAAAATATAACTGTGTAATCTTTGATTCCTCCTTAGTATCATCATCAGAGTCTTTTGTTTGATTGTAATAGGACCATTGCTAGTAGAAGGGTTTGATTTCTATTCATGGTACCCTAGTCTTGTCTTATCTATTGGACTCTAGATTTTGGTGTGTATGGGTTCTAGCAATCCTTTACCTTTTCCTAGGGGTCCTTTTCCTTTATACCCCATATGTTGCATGAGTTGATATCCTTTTCCATATTTTTGCAGGGAGATCTAACCATGTTTGACTTCCTAATCATGCTACTCCTCAATAATAAATTTTTATTCATTTTCCTTTGAAATAAAAAACTAATATCGGTCTCTTCATGTATTTTTAATGGTTGGGAACTAGAAGGTTTGAATGACTATGAGGGATTTCCATATGACCTAGGGGATGTAGGGAGATTGACCATGGATGGCAAGGGATGTAATTGATATTATCCCATTCCAATGTCTTTAATTTTCAATTTCTCCTCAATATTTTTCAAGAGTGCCACTTTAGAATTCTCAAGCTCCTGTCTGTTAGATTCTTCCTTTTTATATGAAACCATGTTGTTGGCTTGCTTCAAAGTGTTTCTAGAATAGGTGTTGTCCACTAGGACAGAGATCTCCACTCTGTTTTGTGGGAATTTCCCACACTAATGATATGTCAAGGGGACAACTTTCATGTCATGGGTCCAAGATCTCCCCAATAAGATGTTGTATGCCAGGGGTAAATCTAACACTTGGCAGGACTTGGCAGGTTTAGTCCCTCTCAATCAGTTTTACCCTGATAGGTAGAACAACTAATCCCTTTTACGACCTCTCCTCTTCATCATATTCCTTTATGGTTATTTTCCTTCTGGGACCTATAACATGCTCTGAGAAACCCAATGTTGTCAAAAGTTTAAGATTACAAATATTAAAATCAGCACCTCCATCTATCAAGACACACTTGACTCTATGTTTGTGGATCAAAAAATTCTATATGCAAGGTTTGATTATGTGGATGATTTTGTGACTTATCATCTTCTTCTGAGAAGGATAGGTAATGAGGCGAGGTCAATTGCCCCACCATTGTGTGGAATAGATTGACACCGAGGTATTTTAGCATAGTTGTCTCTAGAAGGGCTGTTTCGAGATTCTCCTTATGCGATGGTGATATTTTAAGTAGTTCCAAAATGGATATTTGGGTAGGGGCTCTTTGTAATTAATCAACTAGATTGTAATTTGAAGATGGGATTTACAAGACCAAATTATTTTATGTTGAGGGTTTTGTTGTTGATGTAATAGGTTGTTTACACAAGGAAGATACTCCCATAAGGGTGACCTTAGATTTATTATGTGTTAAAGCATTGTGTATGTAAAATTGTACCTTCCTAAAATTAGTTTTCTATTATGATCATTTCAAAGGAAAGATAACAAAGATTAACTAGATGAATTTAAAACAATGCAAGAAGCATCTCATGGCTCTCTAATTATGAAAGAAAATAGTATGCTCTTAGCTTAAGCATCCATAATTACATTCCTAAAATTAGAATTGATAGATATTTGTGCTCATATAACTCCAATTGCTCACTAAAATGCAAATCCTAAAGATGTAATTGCTATGAATTCAAGACTATTTTCCTATAGTGATGATGTTTTTCTTCATGAGTGTGTGTGATGTAAATGCATTAAAAATGGCTTCTATTTAATGTGTTTTCCAAGGTTAGGGGGTGGATTTGATTAATCAATGATTAGAGCTTGGTTAAGTCAATTTTCTCAAAGGTTAAGACAATTTAAAGTGTGGTTTCAAATTAGGGGATAATTTGAGTGATCAAGATGCAACTTCAAGACGTGTGATGGGGGATGAATTTGGCTTAATCCATGTGAGCTCCCATTCTCAATCCTCATTGGTTGATCAATTTCATCCCATGTGATAGATGAGTAAATTAAGGGATTTAATTTACTTCTTTAGCCATGTGCACTCTTAAAAGGGTTGGATTTGATTTAAATTGATTTTTAACTATACAATTAAATGTTTAATTTCAATTGCACAATTAATTTGATTAATTTGATTTCATTAATACAAGGATTTTTATAATAATTCAATTAATTCATGGTTTTCATTGATTTTCATTGATTTATATTAATTTATATTGATTTTTCTCACTTTATGCTTGATTAATTCACCTTGACCAAAATTAGGTGTATACAAATGCCCCTCTTTGAACTGATGTACAAAGTGCAATGGTTTAAAGAAATGATTGATGATCTGATAAACCCTAATTTGAAATAATTATGATGCCTGATCTAATTAATGTTGGATGAAGAACCTGATGTGAACCACTGATTTAAAAATATCTCCCCGATAATGATTGAAAAATTTAATGCCCCAAATGCAGTTTGATCGATACAAATTTGATTAATAGGATGTTTCCCTTGATTGTGAGAAAAAAAAATGTTACAATATGACTCTTGATGTCAATCCATTGATACAGATATGATACCCCCTCAGGAAACGAATTGAAATGATGTGGGATAATGATGACTGATATCGAGCGAGTTTCGATGAGGTTCAAGATAAAATTGATTTGAGAAATATATATTCCCTGGTGAAGAAATAAACTCAAAAAGATCAAAAGATATAAAAAAAATACCATTTCAAAATGTCAAAAGGTATAAACTATGGTTAAAAGGGTTATTTTCAAATTTCATTTTCATTTTTTACCGTTCTTTCTCTCTGGGTGAAAAATAAGTTGATATTGATGGTGATTCCGATTCAAGAGCACATATTCAAGTGCAAGTGTCATTTCCAGTAAGCAGCCAAGTATGGACCTCTAGTGAGTGATATTAACCTCTTTTATTTGATCAATTTTGAAATTTATTGCATGAAAATTTGATGTTAACGCTTATTTGGGTAGAAAATTTTAATTTATGCAAAGTACCACGTAGACTAGGTTAAAGTAGCCCGTAAAAATTTAAGTAGTCCATTCGAGAGTTAAAATATCATGTAGATTAATGCGATATAGCATGTAGGAAATGCCTTTTTTTTAAAGTTTAAGCAACGCGTAGCAAATCCTAGGGCCAAAGTTGAAATGTTGTAGCATGTGTTAGGGATTTTTCTTGCAAGAACCTTAAAAAAAGTGTGAATGCTTGCTCTTATATATTTCTAATTTACTATATGCAAGAAAAGCCTAATTGATGAGGATTGGATAATATCCTCCCTTTTTTTGAGCTCCAAAAACTCAGGCAGGTATTACCTTTGAATGATTACTGACTTGCAGTATTTGTTATAGTGGATTAAGTCTTTTACTAGTTTGAGCTTTTTCTAGTTTGAGCTTGTTAGAGATTTTTCTTGCAAGAACCTTAAAACAGTATGAATGCTTGCTCTTGTATATTTCCAATTTACCGTATGCAAGAAAAGCCTAATTGATGAGGATTGAATAATATCCTCCTTTTTTGAGCTCCATTGACTCAGGAAGGTATTAAATTTGAATGATTACCAACTTACCATATCTTTTATAGTGGATTAGGTTTAATGCTAATTGCCTTTTACTGTATCAATAATTAGAAAACTATGCAAATGACTGTGATTAACCTGATACAAAACTTAATAAGCCAAACCATTATCTTGATAATAGAAAATAGTAATGTGATAAGGATTCTCATCCTTCTTCCTTTTATAGCTCTCTAAACACAGGAGGGTTAACCTATTGATTCTCTCTTTTAGTAATTAGAAAACTAAATTACATACTCTATAATACAATTACTTGTAAATATATTCTTTCTTATGAATGAAGTATAATTGATTGATTTTCAATATTGGATGATGAACAATTATTTTCCAAACCATAAACCAGTGCCTGATCCTATGGGAAATTAGTCAATCTTAAATGCAATTAGTGTATCTGATTGCTTATAGAAATTAATTATGCTTTCCTCTTATATAGACACGATATTCCTTTATTTCTGATTCTTGATTCTTGATCCTTGGCATGAAAAACAATATAGCCAATTTGATTTACGACTTTAACTCCTGATTTATTTTGTAGTTATCTTCTTGCCAACTGTATAAATCAATTGGTTAACTATGGTTGAATAAAATAAATAAAATAATTAGTTAATTCTATCCTTAAGCTCTGCCAGCTAGATATTTTGTCATTTTCTGATCTCTCTATTCTGTCAGTCAATTCTGTAGTTCGTCGATGGTGACAACTGCTAGTTCCGTCGGTGCAACTTTAGTTAGCATTGGGATCTCCGTTCATCTGGCATCATTGGATCTTGCTTGTTGGGAAACACTATTTTCTTGTTCGTCGGGCATCACTATGACTTTGTCTTTGTCTTTATTGATGGTGTGCACTCCGTCGGTGTGGTCTGTCACTTAGTGAAAACTTGACTTTTATGCATTGTTGAAAGCATAACCTCTGTTCCATTGATTCTCTAAATTCTTTTTCATTATGTATATGACCATACAAATGATATCAAGTTGACAAGAATGAAAATACAAACCACTAACTAGTTTAATGTTTTGCATCATCTTCAACTTAACATTATCAAACATTCAATCAGTTACATGTCATCAATCTCTCCCTTTGGCATTGATGGCAACATGCTATACTATCACACTATACTATTTCTAATACAAAATGAATTACAATTGTTGAGATTCATTAAATTACCAAACAGTTTGTTTTGATAACTGATAAAAATGTCTCATTGCCGGTAAGCTCTGTGTTAGCTTAGATTTGATTCTTGCAGCTTTCTTTGTTTTTTTTTGATGTGTTGTGTCCTCTGTTTGTGTCAATTTCTCTCTTTTGAAATTTCTACTTCTTGATGTCACTATCTTTTATTTGCAACCTTTGTAAACAAATTCTCTCCCTATGGATATGATCTCTCCTTGTTTGGAGTATTTTGATAATGAATAGTTTTTGATGATAATATAGATACATTCTCTCCCTTTGACAATAATGCCAAACAAATATTTGTCAAATATCTGACATTCTGTCAAACAATTTCTTCTATCCATAATATATTCCTTGAATTTCCCTTATCCATCATCAATATAACAATATGTTCTAGTGCTCGATTCTGATATATACCATTCTGTATAGAGATGCAGCTTTGAAATTCATTTTTTGCTTGCATCAATCATGAATGATATTCTAATAATATATGGCTGATGCAGCCTTCAGTCCTTTTACTCACTGGTAGACATGGGTTTGACCCCTAGTATTTTTCTCAGGTACTCAAATGTATCCTTGGGCAGTGGCTTTGGTGAAGATATCAACCAATTGTTCTTTTGATTCCATATATTCAAGTATGACCTCTTTTTCTTTAACTTGTTTTCTTAAATAATGGTACTTGATGACAATGTGTTTAGTCTTTGCATGCATGACTGGATTCTTGGAAATATTTATTGCACTAGTGTTATCACAATAGATAATTACTGGTTCTATGATCTTCATATGCATACCTTCCAGCAATTGTTTGATCCTTGCAATATTTGAGCAGTTTGCAGCAGCAACAACATATTCAGCTTCTGCAGTAGACTGAGAGATGCATCCTTGCCTCTTGCTAATCCATGTGACAAGTCTATCACCCATAAAGAATGCTCCTCCAGTTGTTCTCTTTCGGTCATTAAGATTTGTAGCCCAATCAGCATCGGTAAACACTTTCAGTTCAAATTTGCCTTCTCTTCTATACCATAAGCCAAATTCGTCAATATTCTTTAGATATCTTAGAATTCTTTTCACAACTATTGTATGTGATTCCCTGGGGTTAGCAGAAAATCTAGCAATAATTCCTACTGCAAGTGCAATATCTGGTCTAGTGTGTACAACATACATGAGTTTTCCTATCATTGATCTGTATAGAGTCCGATTTACCTCTATTTTCTTGTCTTCCTTTGTTAATTTCCATCCAGTAGCCATCGGTGTTCCAAAAGGTTTGGAATCTTCCATCTTGAATATTTTCAGGACTTGTTTGATGTATTTAGACTATGTAATGAAAATACCTTCACTTTATTGAATGATCTATAGACCAAGAAAGAACTTGATCTCTCCAAACATAGACATCTCAAATTCTTTTCTCATCTGATCAGTGAATGATTTGCATAGCATATCATTGCCTCCAAATATGATGTCATCAACAAATATTTCAGCAATCAAAGTGTTAGCATTATTATCTTCTTTCAAATAAAGATTACTATTTTCACTAGTCCTC
>MU224050.1:1118542-1160048 GCA_018584345.1 Thuja plicata | reverse complement strand
TTGTTCCTTGTGACTTCTCCATTCTCGTTCAGTTTGTTCCTGAATATCCATTTTGTACCGATGACATTCTTGTCATATGGTCTTGGCACAAGTGACCATGTCTTGTTCTTTTCAATCTATTCAATCTTATCATTCATAGCACTTATCCATTCTTCATTATCTGGTGTAGCATTCACAGATTTTGGTTCAAACTCACAAATTAAGCAATTTGAGTTTAAAGACTTACTTCTTGTTCTTGTACTAGCTTTCTTATCTCCTATGATCTGGTCCTCTGGATGGTTCCTTCTTACATATCTTGAAGTACAGGTACATCTCTTTGTGTATTAGTTTCATTTTCATTACCTTGCACATCATTTTGATCATTATCCTGACCGTCAGTAATAGCATTCTGACCATCGGTTGCAATATTCTGTTGTTCTAGATTTAAGCACTATTGCTCAGGTAGAGTTATGGGTCCTTCATAGTATACAAACTTTTTGTAGTTCTCTGGGTCTTTTGTTCTTTCCAGTTCATTCTTTTCTGCACATTCATCAATCTTCACATTTGCACTTTCAACTATTTTGTTAGAAGCCTTGAGTAGACATTTAAAAGATTTTCTTTTGGTAGAATACCCTAGAAAAATACCTTCATCACTTTTGGCGTTGAGATTTCTATATTTATTTTCTTTTAGGACATAACATTGACTACTAAATATTTTGAAGTAACTTACATTGGGTGTTTTACCATACCATAGCTCATAAGGAGTCTTCTTTGAGTCCTTTCTCAATTGTACTATGTTAAGTGTATAGATAGCAATGCTAATAGCTTCCCTCCAGAATATCTGGGTGATGTCCTTCTCTATCATCAATGTTCTTGCACAATCAATTATTGATATGTTCCTTCTTTTAGCAATCCCATTTTGCTGTGGTGTTCTTGGTGTAGAAACCTGTCTTTTTATACCATGCTTATTACAGAAATCAGTGAATTCATCTGATATAAATTCTCCTCCTCTATCTGATCTTAAACATTTTAGATCCTTACCACTCTATTTTTATACCATAGCCTTGTACCATTTAAAGATCTTGAATGATTCAAATTTTTCTTTTAGAAAAATGACTGTCATCATTCTAGAATAATCATCAACAAAGAGAATAAAATATCTATCTCCATAATAGCTCTTTGTCCTCATTGGTCCACATAAATTAGTATGAACTAATTCTAGAATGTCATCAGATGTATGGGTTTTACTTTTGAAACTAGATTTTGTCATTTCAACTTTTTGACAATTTTTGCACATGATGTTGTCTGGCTTTGTCATTGTCGGTAAGCCTCTTACACTTCTTTTCCTACTTATTTTTATCATGTTGTCAAAATTCACATGACACAGTCTTTTGTGCCACAACCATATTTCATTTTTCCTAGTCATCAGGCAAGTGGGGTTAGTATATTTTAGATAGAATAAGTTACCTTTTGTCTGTTCACTGGTACCAATCAGTTTTCCTTATTCATTGAAGATCTTTGCCTTCTTGTTCTCAAATGCTACTCTGTGACTTGAATTGTTCAACTAAGAAAAAATCAACAAATTATAATTCAATCCTTTTACCCAATAAGCATTTTCACATTTAATCAGGTTATTCAGCATTAGTATTCCTTTACCTTCAATTTGACAAGGTGTATCATTTCCCATTCTTACTGTACCACCTTTATAGTATTCACAAGTATTAAAATTTTCATTGTCACCGGTCATATGGTGAGTGCAGCCACTATCTATAATCCAGATATCATTCTTACTAATCTTAGATATGAGTGCAGTTTCTTCATACCTTTGATCTTCATCTGAATCATCCTTCACAGCTACAAATACTATCTCGATATCATCATCCGGTTTGGTGTCAGTATCTTCATCTTTGCAAGCAGCTAGATAGCTAGCCTTCTTGCCTTTATCCTTGTAATCTCAGGTATCATTTCTTTCTGATCATCGGTAACCTTTGTAATATTTGTTATCAGCTTTGTCAGATTTCTTCTCAAAAGATCTGTTATCACATCTGTCATATTTTATTTTGTTAGGACATCTTGCAGCAAAGTGTCCAATCTCTTTACAATTGAAACATACAAGTGGTAACTTTCCTTTGTATTTACCTTTGCCTCTTTGCATTCTTCTTACCATGAGTGCTTCTATTTCATCTAGATCTTCTTCTTCACTTTCGCTTTCACTATCTCTTCTAGATGAGTGTCTCTGACTAGATTTGCTTATTCTCATAGAAGACTTAAATGCAGACTCTAAACTTGGTAGGACACTATTATCAAAATTAGTCATCTCAAATGAAATCGGTCTACCAATCAGGCTATCAAGAGTGACTGTATTATTTTCTACTACTCTCATTTCTTGAATAGCAGAGACTATAATAGCATATACAGGTAATAAGGTTCTTAAGATTTTACTTACCACTGTTCCTTTTCAAGTGTACCTCCAATACATCGTATAGAATTGACTACTTCTTTTATTCTTGTGTTGTACTAATTGATGATTTAACCTTCTTTCATTCTGAGATCATCAAACTTTCCTCTAAGGCTTTCTGCATTGCCTCTCAAAACATTTGTATCACCTCCATGTACAAGTTTTAGCTTATCCCACATTGTCTTTGAACTTTTGCAATCTTTGAGATCCTCAAATTCAGCATCAGAGAGTGAGGAAGAAAGCTCTATAACCATGCAGTTATGTTCATTCTTTACTCTCAATTGATCTACCATCAATGGTCTTGTAGGAAACACATATTCAGTATCTAAGTATTGAGTAATATCATTGCCAATACCTGATAAGTGGATTCTTATTCTGCTTTTCCATGAAGCAAAGTTGTCTTTGTTTAACTTGGGCACATCTCGTCAGTTCATCTTGTGATCTTTACTTAGGTCTTGAAACCTTCCTTCTAAGCACACAAGCTCTGATACCAATTGTTAGTAATAACTGAGAAAGGGGGGTGAACCAGTGGCCTCAAAAATTTATCCTTTAAACTTTAATCCACCAATCAATACACCTCAGATTATTAAGCCCCTACAAGATGTATACCTTGAAAATACTTTGAATTAATTAACTATCTGTCAGTTTACCTTGTCTATCATTATTCTCCATGATTACCGATAAGCAGTAAAACTTATTTACCGAAGCTCAGTAAATATGCAGATTAAACTAATCAATCCAAAAATGCATATGTGAAATGTAAAAAAATAAAATAATAAACCATACACACATAACACATGGATTTTTGACGTGGAAACCCTGTTAAGGGAAAAAACCACTGAGATCGGTACCCAAAATTTTCACTCTTCTAAAGTGAACCCTGTTAGGAGCCAACCCTGTTAAAGGTTACAAACACATGGTTAAGTGCAACCTTGTTAGAGGATTTTTATACATAGGTTGTCACCTAGTATCTGGCATCTATGCTACCATCCTTGAATCATCCTTTAGACTGTCAATAGGCTTTATGCTAATCTTACTACCATCCTTGAATTAGCCTCCTTCTTAGACTGTCAATAGGCTTTATGTAAGACCGATGCTACTATCAAGAATCAACCTTTTTGGTAATCTGTTAGGATATACCTCAATTATAGAAGACGGTTAAGTCCTGCTCTGTTAAGAGACTTAATGCTTCAATGGTTAAACTGAAACACAATGACTTGTTTCTAATGCAAATTTGAATTGCAGATATTTAGATCTATTTACATACAATACCTCTCTGATCAATGTATCAATTCAATTCCTTTGTGCTTCACACTTTCTTCTTTGTGATGTTGTGCTTCACTATTCGTTGGTGTCTGCAGAATTTTTTAGCTCTCCCTTAGCTTGATTGTTCAGGACTGTATGAAGTTTATCCTTCACCAGTTTCTCTTTAGCATCTTCTTTCAATTCACTCCCCCATATATCTGATTGCTTAGGGAAATGAATTATGCTTGTCTCTTATATAGACACGATATTCCTTTATTTATGATTCTTGATTCTTGATTCTTGGCGTGAAAAACAATCCAGCCAATTTAATTTATGACTTTAACTCCTGATTTATCTCGTAGTTATCTTCTTGCCAACTGTATAATTCAATTGCTTAACTATGTTTGAATAAAACAAATAAAACAATCAGTTAAGTCTATCCTTAAGCTCTGTCAACTAGATATTTTGCCATTTTCTGATCTCTCTATTCTGTCGGTCAATTTTGTAGTTCGTCGACGGTGACAACTACCACTTCCGTTGGTGCAACTCTAGTTAGCTTTGGGATCTCCGTCCGTCGGGCATCATTGGATCTTGCTTGTCGGGAAACACTGTCTTCTTGTTCGTCAGGAATCACCATGACTTTATCTTTGTCTTTCCCAATGGTGTGCACTCTGTTAGTGTGGTCTGTCACATAGTGAATACTTGACTTTTATGCATTGTTGAAAGCATAACCTCTATTCCTTTGATTCTCTGAAGTATTTGGCATTATGTATATGACCATAACGATGATATCAAGTTGACATCAATGACAATACAAACCACTAACTGGTTTAATGTTTTGCATCATCTTCAACTTAACATTATCAAACATTCAATCAGTTACATGTCATCAAATACCAATATTCAGCTTTCTGGGATCATCTGAAACAATTACTCCTTCCTTGAAGGACCTCACAAATGACTGCACAATTACCTTGTAATTGATATATTTAAATGTCTTGAAAACCAAATATATAAAAGCTTGAACACATATAAAAAGAGACAACACGAGATATAAAATTGAGAGTACAATGTATTTTATTAATGTCTACCTGCTTCAAAATACATTCAATAGACCAAAATATAGAGAGGCTCAGACAAAATTTAGTAGTCTTCCTTGTAATTGTATTCCATCATCTTAAAAAAGTTAAAATATGCTCTATATATAGTTTAAAACCATCTTGGAATCCTGAAGAAGTAAGGATGCAACAAAATTTGGATGGTTTAAGACCTAACCCTAAAATAATAGAAAAGGAGAAAAGACAAGAAGAGACCAAGCGGTGGATGGACAAAAATGAAGAATGAAATCATATTTGATCTTGTCTCCTTGTGATTACTGGAACATTTGTATGTATGTGTTCATGATAGCCTCCAATATTTGTACCAAGACCTAGTGACCGCCATTACAGGATAATTTACACTAGACTTCAAGATGACTAACCTCCATGTACTCAAAGAGAAAGTGCCAGGTGTGCTTTTACTCTTCATCAATAATATCAAGGTAAATATTGGTAGGCTT
Source organism: Thuja plicata (assembly GCA_018584345.1). Lineage (NCBI taxonomy): Eukaryota > Viridiplantae > Streptophyta > Pinopsida > Cupressales > Cupressaceae > Thuja > Thuja plicata. The sequence continues at coordinate 1,154,808 of MU224050.1, read as the reverse complement.
CTTCTTCTTAGGCTTTGTAAGAACATCCCATTCTGTGACATCATCTTCTGTTGGCCAATCAAAGCTCAGAATGTTTTCAATTTATGTTTTCTACCTTCCCACCTAGCATCTGTAATGCTTTTGACATATATTATAAATTTGTTGAAATATGTTTCGGCCTTAAAGGCCTCATCTAAGATCTTATTACATCTCTCCATATCCAATTCACCATTGTCAGAAATATATACCTCTTTATTAGGTAATAAAGTATCAACTTTTGTGCTCCATGCTCCTAATGGCTTGATTTCATTATCCTCTGGCCTAAGTGATGGCACAAATTTATTATAGTTAGGCCTAAACATATTAACTCTAGCCTCGATCTAATTTTCCTTGCCCTTGAAAAAGGAAAAGGTCACCCCAATCTATTCTATCTCTTCTCTAACATGGGTTACACTCTCTGGAAAATTTGATCTCAATAGTTGAAATGATGCTAACCTCTCAAATAATCCTATCCTTACTGACCATGTTGCATAGTAGGGGTTAAAAATTGAGACAACATTATTCACTTCAACTTGCAGGCCAGGAAATTTACCATTATCAACATATGCTATATCAACTTTGTCTTTTAATATATCTAACCTATGCTGCAAATTTGCATTAAGGATCCCAAAACAACTTCATTATGCTCCTTAATTGCCTGCTCTATTTCTGATGCAGCATACCTTTATCTTCAATCTGGATCTCAACATTTGTTCCTTCTTTAGGTCCAGTAGGATCAATCTTAGGCATCTCTTGCAATTTTTCAGTTAGGTCTGCAATTATCTTTTCCATTGCACTGATCTTCATCAGACCTAATTCTCTATCCTTGGTAATAAGGCTTGCTTCATCAAATAACTTCTAATATCTATTAGACATCTATATTTCCTTTGCCTCATTCAAGTGAGGAAAAATGGGTCAATGACTAAGAAATCTCTAGGTCTTCTATATTGTGTATAGACCATATTATCTTATCTCCTTCCATCTTCTCTTGAACATTAATTAGTGATTGATTTTGATTCTTAGGAGAATGACACCACATTTCCAGGGCTTGAGATTTAGAATCATAGCCACACCCTTTTATCATATCTCCTATTTGTGTCTCTATAGAAATATTGACATCAGACTACCTTCTGATCTAATCTACAATGGAAGTTGAAGCCAAGTCCCATCCTTCTACTAGGAGCATAACACTGGACTTCACAATTTGTCTGTCTTCATCAGGAGTCATATTTTCAGACTCTTCCTCTTGCTTATCCCATATAAGGAAGTCCTTAAACTCCTTAGTCTCTATGAACTCATCATCTTTTAGGAACTCCTCTTGTTGTAGTTCCCTTTCATCTTTCCACAAGATAAGAGGAATATATACATTTTCATTAGTGTCCTCCCTCTTTTCTTACCGTCTCTTATCAATTTCCTCAGTAGGTGATCATAAGCACTGGTCCCTATGAATAGGGAACCAATTCTATCCTTTTTCTTCTTATGTATTTTTGAAACAAATGGTTTCCCTTCTTCCTCCCTTTGTTTCTTATGTGGAGGCTCTACATCCACCTCAACCTCATGTTCTTCTCTCAAATTAATAATATTTTCCTCATTATGAGGTGGCTGATCCTGGGGTGGTGGGCTATGTATGGAATAGCTACTGTTGTATTCTGATGATGATTGTTTTTTGGGACCTCTATCCTTATCTTTAATCTGATCTTCAATTTGATTACTGAGTAAGCCATGTGCCTCAATAATCTTCTCTAATCTTTACAGATAGGGAATACCTGGGAAATATCCACCAGATGGGATCCCTTTCCTCTTTAATTGCTTATCCAAATCCATTAAATTATAATACTTTGTTAATCTTCCTGCAATTACATCCTCTTCATGGATGTTTTTGATCAAATCTTCTTACTCACAAGGCTGATGCCTTTTGGTGATGGGAATGGTAGGTGTTATAATATTATTGGCTCTTTCTATAAAGCCCTATGTATCAATATATCTATACATGGCAACATTCATCTTGTAGTGCCTCAAACATCCATTAACAGGGTCATAGGCCCTCTTTCCAATTGTAAAATCTGAGGCAATGAACTACCTTGGTGTGAAGGTCCCTTTCCTATGTAAGGCTAAGTGCTCTCTATCTATAAACATAAGTTTCCATAAAAACTCCATTATTTAAATTCTGGGTGGTACTCTATAAGGCAAGGTATGTGGTGGATGTGAACATCCATATACTCTGATTAGTGTAAAATTTTGGTGACAATAGAAGTCACCCCAATTATGATATCCATTCCATTTGTCAACAAATTGACAAGGTCTCAATAATTGAAGAACCTTTAGTGGAATTCTGGTCATATCTACCCCTAAAATTCTCAACAATGGGTAGACTACTCAATTCTAAAATGCACAAAACTCGTGCTACCTAGAAGTATAGTTCCATACCCTTAACCACAACTGCACAGGGTTGCTTTGTCCATGATAAAAACTTCTAAGCTGTAAATTTTATTGATCCATAATGTTGAAGTTGTAGAACATGATGAGATGCATAAGCAATGAGTACTGCAGGAACTTAGGTCTTCCTACCTTGTTCTGAATATCAATGAATCCTTAGTGCATCTTACCATTTACAAACTAGATGTAATCATAATCAGCACTTACATAAGGAATTTTTAATTCTAGGATTATCATTAACATGTATGATGATACCCTGTCCCTTTCACTATCCACACCAAAGACTCTACATAGGGCATAGGATATGTATTTCATGTAAAAATCTAGGTCTTTGTAAAAATATGGTGATGGATCACTAGGGATAGGGGCAATGTATTTCCTAGTTTTCCTTGGTGTGTGGGCCTGGATCACCTTAGATACAATACCAACCTCTCTGGTATATCTGGAAGCTAGGGCTTTATAGTTTATCTCTGTGGAACAGGGGTTATAAATATCAAAAGCCTTCATGAATGAATCTCAATCTAAGGTCACCAAAACAGTGCCATCATCCTTCTTGATGATCTTTGAGATAGTGTCATACCTATTAGCCAACTCTAAGATTAAGTCGAGCTCTATGAATATATCAAGGAAAACTAACTTAGCTAATCCACTGGTCTAGGGGTTTGATATGGGCATAGGGCCATCACTATTTTTATTGAAATAACTGAATAAATGATAACCATAACAGTCTGGTGTTCTAGCATCCCTAATATATGCGTAATTATCTCCTAGGTATTCATCATTTACCATTTTTCGTTGATTGGAGCCTGAGAGCAGTCAGATGAATTCTTCTGAATATTTTCTTTTCCCCTTGAGGTGGTCAGCATCATTGCTCTTCACGCTGGTAGAGGTGACACTTACTACTCTACTGATGATGTCTACTATGAATTGTCACTTATCAGCTTTCCTTTTTTACCGATATTTTAACAAATCTTCTCAAAACCCTCACTTTCAACTATTACTCACTTCAAATGTCAAACCTTTAGCACTAATAATCAGTTACTAGATTCTAAATTGAAAACTTCTCAATTCACTCTGTAGACCTTGATAACTCTATTCTTACTGAAAATGCTAATTACTCATGGAAATTATGATCTCTACATTCTTGGAAACTGGTAAGATAGAATGAATAATGGTAATGCCTATTAAAGCACCAATCTCTTTCATGAATTCACAATTCATTATTTTTTGTCTTTACTTCTGCGTGCTATGAAATCAATTCCTGCTCCTAGACATGGCATTTCAAACTGACAGATGATCAATTTCAAATGATTACTTTAAATATAAAAATCTTATTATATTCAAAAAGAGATCAAGATTTGATTCTATTTTCTCTTTTAGAACAACTCAGTAATCTATTAAATTATGTTGTCATAACTTCTTCATTCCTATTGGGTGTCAACTATGTAACATGGTGCGGAGAAAACCTCATATATTAACTTGATCTCACCATGGTTTTATTTTCTAACTATGCGACTATGTAATCTCATTATCGCAGAGAGTTATCGTTAACTCCAATCTTCTATTGAGACCTAACAACAACCACACAATCATCTTTCATATCAATGACTATCTCTTAATCACTGAGTGAAATCACTTAACTCTCATTCTCTTTGAGACTCCAAGAATTAAGGCTTTAATAACTTTATCTTACACCTCGGGTTTCCTTTAGAGACTACGCAACTGTGTAATCTCTTTGTCGCTTGAAGATTTCATTTACCTTGAGTTTCTATCGAGATTATGTGACTGTCACACGATCATCTTTTAATCAGACAGTCAGGGTGTAATCTTGTTTACTTTCTGTACTTTCATTTTCTCATGTGAGACTTCATGACTACCGTAGATTTTCTTTTAAATATAACGGCTTACGGGCAATCTCATTTTCTTTTCTCTTAACTATAGTTTACTTCATGACTTCATGACTCAAGAAGTCTCCATGTCACAAAAGAAAATTGCTTACCTCTGGTTTTCTTTGAGACTTTCTAACTAACTCTGGTCCTTGAAAGATTTAGCCATGTGTCCCAATCTGACTCATCACTGCTGAGTCACTGCAAATTTCTTTGACTTTTTGACTTTCTAAGGGGACTACATGTCATCCACAAGATCTTCTCTTTTTTCATGGCTTAGATCTTCTCACTAAAAACACACTTAAACTTAATTGAACTCACCTTCAACCATAGTTCCTATTGTGACATCATGACCCATTGAATCTCACTGTCTCTTTAAGAAATTACTAACTCATGGTTTCTTTCATGATTTAACACCAGCCACTAGATCCCTTTTAAATCAAATGGTAGTTGGTATATCTCTTTGTCTTTCATCTATCTAAAACTTTTGATCATGACTTCACACTAACCAGGGGATCTATCTTTCATCTAACAGTATTCACTTAATCTCTTAATCTTTAACTTAACCATGAATTTTAAAAGAGATCACGCGACTAAAGGATTTTAACCATCTTCTTAACCTTGGTTTCTTTGCGAGACACTGCGACTAAGTAAACTCAAAGTCATTGATATATTTCTTAACTCAAGAGTTTTCTTGGAGACTTCATGACCACCATAGGATTACACTTTAGATTGATGGCTATCGCTAAATCTCAGACCTTTTGACTTAACTCTTTCTTTTCTTTAGGATTACACAACTGCATGAAACCTCAAAACTAAATCTTAACCCAACTTGCAACTCTGATTATGTTGCGAGATAGTGTGACTCAGTAGACTCAAAGTCGCCAAAGAAATTCTTTAACTCCATTTTTTCAAAGAGATTATCTGCCAATCATAAGATCAAGATCTGCATCTATGGCTCGAGTGAAATCTCACAAGGACTGAAAGCATATTCATTTTTTATAGAGACAACATGACTTAAAGGAAATTGCCAAGTCTCAAAAAGAAAAGGAATATTCTCATATTATAATGAGATTGCATGATTTAAGTGAATAAATATGAAATAAAACACATGACTTAAGTGACCGAGTTTCTCTGAAAAATTAACAACAAAATAGAAAGTATTTTGATGAACTGGGGTTTTTCTTGGATATGCATGAAAATTTGACCTAGGGCTCAGGGTTTTGCATTCTTTCTTGATTTTGGCTTAAAGATCATTATTTGCAGAGGGATTTCAACAATAGTAGATAGGATTTTCAACTTTTAGGCATGGATATGAGTGAGAACTTCAAAAAAATTTTGGCAAACTCCAAAACTGGAAATACAACCAACAACGTCTATGATAGATTAAGTAATGTGTAGTTAGAAAACTAACATGTACTAAGTAAAATGTTGCTTTTTGGTAGTTAAGTAACACGTAGAAAGAATTAACTTGCGCATAAGTAATTCAATGAATACAACACAATGAAATGATGTGTACACTGAAATAAAATGACACTTAGGCTTACTTGAAAATTGAATCCCAATTTAGTCATCTTTAATGTAGATAGGATAACTGATTGTTTGCATGATAGATTAGGCCTGAGGTTGTGATGAAAATAAATGTGTTTAATGGTAATATAACCATTTAGATGAATTTTTGATAATGTCAATCTAGATAAGTAATATATGTTGATGTTTTCTTCATCCTCGCGATGTAGAAAATAGATGTCCTCAAAAAGAGTGATAAATTGATATAAATTTGATTGATTTAGAATGATCCAACTAAAATGATGATACTATATGATTCCATTTGATTACAAAATAGGTGTGATTCCAGAAATTTTATATCCATGGATTGCCACCTTGGCCATTAGATATGGTTGATTAGTTGACCGAATAGGAGTGATATGCGATTGGTCTTTGTGGATTGTCCTTCATTCTAGAGATGCCACAGTTCCAGATGATGTAGGGTCTTCTCATAGTTATGGCTGAGCATTGGCACTTTGACCATAATACCTTCCACTTTCCACCTTGAGAGATGATGATCACACATGAGGATGTGTATCAGATTTTTAGGATTCTAACTTGAGGAGAGTGAATCTATTACGGTCAGGTTTATGATGGAGAGGCTTGCAGACGTGTGTTTACAGATCCTACGATCAGAAATGATAGCATTCTTTGGGAATATTTTGTTTCATTTTCATGGCTTCTAGTAGTGCTTGGGTCACTAATAGGGGGATTCTTACTACCAGATAGATCAGGTCATAGTTTCACTGTCATATGGGGTCGCATCTTAGAGGACATGATCATAGACCTACAACAATTAGATTGGGGATCCTGTGTTCTCGCACAATTATATCATGAGCTTCATGATGTAGTATACATACATGGTGTGACTCTTTCTGCAGGGGTAGTATTATTCAGCTCTAGACATGGGAGCACATTCTTGTCACGAGGCTGATTATTAGGAGAGTACATGATCCACACTGGTCATATAGATTTCTCTATGAGGGAGTGATTGTCCAACCTCATCTAGTAAAATTATATTTTTGGCGATGTATGCTTGATGATATAGATTATGTGATATGGTGTCCTTATCTTGGTTGTGAGGCCTAGTGAGAGGATGATACATAGCTTCCTTATATGTTTTCTCCTCGTTGGATGATTGGTCAATCTCCATTGGTCATTGAGAGATTTTGTTTCTACCGAGTACTCTGAAAGTTTGGCAGGACATAAGATATCCCCTATGGATTAGCATTATATGCACAAGTATAGGTAGAGAGATCGATGTGGGGTCCATAGGTTGATTTTGAATATTCTTGTGAAGAGGTCCACATGATGTGATACATAGTTTGGGATATGTGAGAGCATGTTCCTGATGTAGGTATGTCAATAGATTATTCACAGTGGTTCACACAACACAGATTCCCATAGTTCATAGATCCTATTGAGCCCATTCTCGATATTAATGATCCTTCTGATGATGATGGTGTTGGCGGAGGGTAAGAGGTGATTGCAGATAGAGAGCTTAGAGAGTTCCTCATAGGGGTGGTGAAGGAAGATTGGGTGGATGAGTTTGGGTGAGAGGTGGCAGAGTGAGAGCGAGGGTTGGAGGATTTTGTATCTAATATCCTCAAGTTCCTCCAGTAGTTTGGGGGACAGAGATGGCAAAGAGCAGCCAGACAGACTCAGTTGGCTCATGCTAGACAAGTTTTACTATAGAGACATGTTCCTCCTTAGATTTCCCCACATGTACATGTTGCACCATGGGTTCATGTTACACCATATGTTCTAGGTGATCCATAGGCACCATAGGATATAGACACCTTGGCATAGGATATCAAGAATTTGGAGGCAGGTATGACAACTATGAGTGGCCAGATTGATCAGGTTGCTAGCATGATGCATAAGTTTATGACCATGATGACACATAGGCTGAATGTAGCGAGCACTAGTCAGATACCTCAGATAGATCATGGTAGTTCAATAGGTAGAGGTACAGATGGCACTGGTGGTCCTGTGGGATAGGTGATACTGGTGGTCCCCCTAGTTGAGTGATGATCCTCATTTCATATATCAATGTACCATATGTATTTTGATCATGTGTACCTCTTTGATGATGATTTATCTTTGATTATACATGATGAAAATTGATTTCTACTATTATGATGACTTAATTCACTCTTGATTTCCATGATTATCTAATGATATATGAGACTTCCTTTAATGATACGATTTTCTATATGATGTTATGATGCACTTCTTTACATTCTATGGATGTAATGCCTTATATATGACATAGTTAGATGGATGAAAAATATATGCAAGATTTATTTCTAAATGCTTTTAATTTATGATGTATGTAATTATAAAAGATAAATGCAATGCAATGAAATTTATTGAATGTGTGTTCTTTTTGTATTTTGATAATGCAATATATCTATGAGATGCACCTAAAGTGAATGATGAAATGCATATAATAATTTTGGATAATGAATAATGTTTAATGATTTATAAATTGTAAATAACATTTAATGAATAATGAATGTTGGATGATGTTGGAATTGGCTACTATTGATGTTGTTGGCATGCATGTTTTGTCACTGATGTCAACATATGTTTCTGTGGAGGAAGAATAGATTGGTTATTACTGTTGTATGATGACTGATAGAAGTGTACGGATACTATACAAGTGAATCAGAATGAGAAAAGATGGGGATATGTAGAGGGATGTATGATGATCTTATTTCTAAGGTTTCTTGGCTTAATATTTCATATTGGATGAGTTATAGATGTTTTCGTGAAGACTGGTTTCTGAAATATGACAACGATGATTGACATAGTGAATCTTTGTGTTTTGAGTATATCTTACAGATGATGATGATTTAGGTTATGCAATCTTAAGGGATGATAGAATACATGTTCAAGAATTTTTTTGATGGGTCCCAAGTTTTATGAGTGATGATGACATCAGCTGTGGCGTGTATTCTAGAGGAGACCTATTTGGAGTCAACTTCTGAGATGTAGTGTGTATTGTGGATTGCGAGCGTGGATTGTGGACCTTGGAATATATTTGATGTATTGTAATTGATGTATACTTGTTCTAGATACTATGTGTATCTTAGGAAGGGGTTAAATATTTATTTTTATATTAGGAAAGCTTAATTGGCTAACCTAATCAATTATTGTAAAAGGGTATATATGAGAGATCTTTTCCTTTGAAAAGATGTGTGTATGAATGTATACGAAGAGAAGGTGATTGACAAAGAAGTGAGGAATCTGTAAACCTTGATTGACTATTGGATGTAGAGAAGAGGATATGTTCATTATACTTCATTGTAACTAACCAAGGAAAGAGTTGCTATCAGACAGTTCACTAGATTTTATATTTTCTATATACACTTGTTTGGGTTGTAAATCCTTGAAGGTGGCTTTAGCCTTCTATGGGTAGTGTGCCTGGACAGTGAGCCCATTATTACTTTGAATCCTACAGGGTTTGTCCTTTAACAGGGACTATGTATTGTAATGTTGTAATAAGCTCCTAACAGGGCTAAATATTTTAACACGGATACTATACTCTGAGTACATCATTTGTGGGTGCTAATTCCCACTAGGGTTTTACCTTTAATAGGGTTTCCTTGAAAAAAAAGGATTGTGTTATTATGTTGGCATTTATTGTGTCATCATTTGATCTAAAGTTTTGGTTTGTAAAGTTTAATTTTTAATAATATGTCTCATAACTGATTCTCCCCAGCCCCCCTCTTAGTTGTGTTGGTGGACTATTATCCTAACAATTGGTATCAGAGCTATTGGTCCTTAGAGAGAAATATTAATAGCTTGAGGTGATCCCAAAGATGACTTACTATAGGAATGATAGCCCGAAGCTTCATCCTAAAAACTTTGGCAATTGGAAGAACAAGATGAGAATGCATTTTCTATGCTTCAAAATTGACTACTCGATGATTACTAAAAGAAAGGAACATATGAAAGCTGAGGATGGATTAGATAAAGCTACCAAAGATGAAAATAAGATATTTTCATGTAACATGGTCACAAGGTAAGTGTTGATCAGTGCACTTTCTGAAGGTGAATTCACAGAGGTAAAAGACTTAGATTCTACACATGACATTTGGACAAGATTGGAAGCACTATATGAAGGAGATAAGTTTACAAAACAAGAAAAGTTGTAGAATTGGAAGGAAAAGATGGAAACATTGAAAATAAAAGATGATGAGAACATTAGATCATATTCATAGAGAGTTACTAAATTTTTTATTGGCATAAGGAACTCTGGAGGTACTTACAGTGAGGAAGAAGTAATTGCAAAAATTCTCAGATCCCTAACACATGTATATAGAACTTAAGTACACGATATAGAAGAGATTATACCTTTGATGCCTAACTTCAATAGAGAGATGTTGATTGGGAAAGTGACTACCTTTGAGGCCATAGAACTGGGAGATTCTCTAGCTAAAGTTGAGCTAGGATTCAAGGCAACTATAGATAGAAACAAAAAGACCTTATCAGGAATTGCAAGCACCATCAATAGTGACTTGAGAGAAGAACTTGGAGATTATGTTGATGAATGGGAACAAATATAAGAAGAAGAAAAGAAGCTAGATGAAGTTGTGGCCCTAATTGATAGAAGAGAAAAGAGAGGTAAGGGTAAATTTGAAGGAAAGTTACCTTTGAAATGTTTTTCATGAAACAAGATAAGTCATTTTGCATCTCGATGTCCTACAAGGGTTCCAAAGCATAAACGTAAGTTTTACAAATCTAAGTATCCAAAAGACAAGGAATGTTATTATGCTATCGAAGGTGTTTCTCATGATGAAGTTGTTGACTATGATGAGATTGGATTTATTGCTATTAAGGATGATGGACCTGGACCTTTACATTAAGAAAAAGCCTTAGTATCCTGTGTTGAAAATAAATTTGAATGGGCTATAGATAATGGTTGTTCACATCATATGAATGGAGATAAAAATGAGCTTTTTAGTCTAAAAACATATGATGGTGGTATTGTAATATTTGGTGACAATACTCCTAATCTTATCATTGGAGTTGGATCTATTTCTCTAGATGGAAAAACTAATACTGATAATGTACTCCTTGTTGATGGACTTAAGCATAATTTATTGAGTGTTAAACAACTAGTGGACTAGGGTTATCAATTGAAATTAATTGATGGGAAATGTTCTATCAGAAGTAAGGGAGGAGACTTGATCACATCTGGTACTAAATCTAGAGGTAATATATTTGAATTAAACACATCTGAGGCTTCTTGTTTTATTACAAAGGTTGATGATAGTTGGCTATGGCATAGAAGATTTTGTCATGTTAACTTTGATAATATTGTGAAGGCAAGTATAAAAATGCAGTAAGAGATCTACCTAAGATTGTTAAACCATCTAAAACTATGTGTAGAGAGTGTGTTATGGGGAAGAAGACTAGAAGTAGTTTTAAAAGAAAATCTTACTCTGCGAAAGGGAAGTTAGATTTGGTACACACAGATTTGTGTGGTCCTATAAGAAAAAGATCTTACAATGGTGAGAGGTATTTTACACTTTTTGTTGATGACTTTTATAGGATGATGTGGGTTACATATTTAAGAGAGAAATCTGAGGCATTTGATAAATTCAAGATATTCAAAGAAAAAGTTTAGAATGAATTAGGCTTGAACATAAAATGTTTGAGATCAGATAAAGGTGGTGAGTTTACTTTAGACTTGTTTAATACCTATTATGAAGAGCATGGAATATATAGATAGACATCTGCTCCTAGAACACCACAATAGAATGGGATAGCAGAGTGAAGGAATGGAACAATATTAGATGTTGCCAGGACTATGTTGTTGGAAGGAAATGTATCACATGTTCATTGGAGACAATTTGTTGGTACTACTATGTACACCTTGAACAAAATTCATATCAGAGGGGGTACAATCAAGACTCCTTATGAATTATGGTTTAATCATACTCCTACTATAAAATATTTAGAATATTTGGAATTAAACGATATATCAAAGGAGATTATGAGATAGGGAAGTTTGATGCTAGAAGTGATGAAGGTATCTTCCTTTGTTATTCTACTAAGAGCAAAGCCTATAGATGTTTCAATTTGAGATTGGGGAAGTTGATTTGAAGTGCTAATATGAGGATAGATGAAAGGTTTCAGATTCAAGAGAGAATGTATGACTATGGTCATATTGTAGAGATTAAGGAGGTCTCTACAAATCCTAAAGAACCTTTGGAAATTGATAATGAGATTGAAGATGAATCAAATGAGCTTACTAAAACTCCTAAGACCTCAAGGTATGTTAAGAAGAAGCATCTTGAAGATCAAATCATTGATGATGAAAGTAGAGGAATGATGATGGTATCAAAAGTAAGACATGAAATTTGTTTGATTTCTCAAGTTGAACCAAAAACTACTAACGAAGCATGTAGAGATGAATCTTGGACTAAAGCTCTGTAGGAAGAATTAGAATAGATAAAGAAAAGAAACACTTGGGAATTGGTTCCAAGGCCTAAAAAAGAGAATGTGATAGGAACTAAATGGGTTTTAAAACACAAAATGGATGAGGAAGGAACAATGGTAAAAAATAAGGCTAGATTGGTTTGCAAAGGCTACTCGCAACAAGAAGGCATAGACTTTGAAGAGAAATTTTCTCCTGTTACTAGTTTGGAAGCTGTGAGACTATATTTTTCTTATGCTGCACATAAAGACTTTAAGGTATATCAGATGAATGTGAAATCTGCATTTTTAAATGGGGATTTGGAGGAAGAGGTATACATAGAGAAAATTGATGGATTTCCTCTGGCAGAAGATGAAGACATGGTCTTTAAACTGAAGAAATCATTGTATGGATTAAAACAAGCACCAAGAGAATGGTATGCAAGACTAGATAGGTATCTTCTTCTCAATGGTCTCATAAAAGGTAATCCAGGCAGTAATTTATACTTAAGAACTCGTGAAGATGGAATTCTAATTATAGAATTTTTTCTTGATGATATCATTTTTGGTGGTAATGATAAAATGAGTAAAAGGTTCTCTAAAGAGATGGAAAATGAATTTCAAATGTCAACGATTGGTGAAATGAAATTTTTTCTTAGTTTGCAAATTAATCAGAACAAGAATGGTATTTTTATATCTCAAACCAAGTATATTAAGGAGATGTTGAAGAAATTTGGAATAGAAGACTGTAAACCTGTTGGGACACCTATTGTGACTAGTTATAAACTTACTCATAATGATGAAACTCGGAGTGTTTTTCAGACAAAGAATATATCAATGATTTGAGGTCTACAATATCTAACTCACACCAGACCAGATATTTCCAATGTCATTGGAAATGTGGCAAGATATCAATTAGATCCTAAAGAGATGCATCTTCCTACTGTTAAAAGAATTTTTAGATATCTGAAAGGAACAATAGAGTATGGATTATGGTATGAAAAATCTGATGACTTTTTTTTACATACTTATACTGATGTTGATTGGGAAGGTAGTGTGGATGATAGAAAGAGTACAAGTGGAGGAGCATTTTTCTTTGGAAAAAGGATCTTTTCTTGGTTAAGTAAGAACTAGGATTGTATAGCCTAGTCTACTGCTGAATCTAAGTATATTGTTGCTGCTATAAATTGTACACAAGTTGTTTGGATGAAAAAAATGCTGAAGGACATTGGAATAATTTTTGAAGAGCCAGTGGTTATCCATTGTGATAACACTGGCATAGTGAATATGTTAAAGAATCCTGTAATGAATTCAAAGACTGAACATATTCCTATTAAGTATCATTTCTTAAGAGACAAGGTAGCATCGAAGGAGATTAGATTGGAGTATGTTACCACAAAGGAACAAATAGGAGATATATCTACAAAATATTTTCCAAAAGATGCTTTTGAGTATTTCAAAAGAATGCTTGGGGTGATAACCCCTCCTTGTGGTAATTAATTTATATAGGTATGCATCATTCTAGTGGCTTTTAGAGCTATATAATTTTTTGAACTTAATGTATGTATCTACTCCTCAGGGGGAGTGATCGCAGGAACACTACAGAACATATTTGGGTGATTTTTCACCTGGTTGTTATAGACATGAATATTTGAAAAAGATACACCTTTCAGAATATTTAAGAAGATTTATGGCAGCCTTTTTGATTGTTTTCAAAGGGGGAGAGATTCTATGTGAAAATCCCTATTATTTTAGGGAGAATTGTGTTAAGGATATTGAGAAGATTTTAGTGAGAGAGAGCACTTTTTGGGTTGATGAATTTTCATATATGTTGACATCAATGCCAAAGGGGGAGATTGTTGGATGATTTTGGAATTGGATACTACTGATGTTTTTGGCATTCATTTTTTTTCACTAATGTCAACATATGTTTCTGTGGAGGAAGAATAGACTGGTTATTACTATTGTATGATGAATGACAGAAGTGTACGAATGAATCAGAATGAGAAAAGATGGGGGTATGTAGAAGGATGTATGATGATCTTATTTCTAAGGTCGCTTGGCTTATTATTTCACAATTGATGAGCTACAGATGTTTTGGTAAAGACTGGTTTCTAGACTATGACAATGATGATTGACAGAGCAAGTCTCTATGTTTTGAGTATATCTTATAGGAGATGATGATTTAGGTTATGCAAGCTTAAGGGATGAAAGAAGACATGTTCAAGAATGTTTTTTATGGGTCACAAATTGTATGAGTGATGATGATGTCATCTGTGGTGTGTATTCTAGAGGAGACCTATTTGGGACTAACTTCATAAATGTAGCGTGTATTGTTGATTACGAGCATAGATTGCGGATCTTGGACTATATCTAATGTATGCTTCTTTTAGATACTGTTTGTATCTTAGAAAAGGGTTAAATAATTATTTTTATATTAGGAAATCTTAATTGGCTGACCTAATCAATTATTGTAATAGGGTATATATGAGAGATCTTTTCTTTTGAAATGATGTGTGTATGAATGTATATAAAGAGAAGGTGGTTGACAAAGAAGTGAGGATGTTGCAAAGATTGATTGAGTAATGTATGTAGAGTAGAGGATATGTTCATTGTACTTCATTGGAAATGACCAAGAAAAGAGTTTATATCAGACAGCTCACTAGATTGTATTTTTTCTATATAAACATGTTTGGATTGTAAATCCTTGATGGTGGCTTTAACCTTCTTTGGGTAGTGTGCCTGGGAAGTGAGCCCACTATTACTCTTAACTCCTAACAGTGCTAGTCCTTTAATAGGGACTGTGTAATATAATGTTGTGATAAGCTCCTAACAGGGCTAAATCTTTTAAGAGGGATACTATACTCTCAGTACATCATTTGTGGGTGCTAATTTCCTTAGGGGTTTTACCTTTAACAGGGTTTCCTCAACAACAAAGGATTTTTTTATTGTGTTGACATTTATTATTTTATCATTTGATGTGAAGTTTTGGTTTATAAAGTTTTAATGTTTAATAATATGTCTCACAACTGATTCACCCCCCCCCCCCTCTCAATTGTGTTGGTGGGTTGTTATGCCTAACAATGAATGCAATGGTAAATGCACAAGAAAGTCTTCTATAATTGATTTTAACAAGAAAATGATGATGTGAACCCCCTTTTGATGATGGTACTACCCCTTGAGCTTAGCAAATTCCTTTTATGCAATTTAATATAGAATGAAAATGCAACTAAATGTCATTTTTGCAAAGAAATGCAAAAGGATATACTTTCATCGTTGAGCCTTTTGAACCAGGAGCATGTACAACCATCACTGGTTGGATAACCACACAATGATGATATGAATAGTGCTTTCATCAGACTTCAATCAGTCAATACTAGTACAACCCTCACTATTTGAAAAAAACACCTATGGGAGTGTGAATACCAGCTTCATCGGATTCAATGTTGCTATTGGATGTTGGTATTAAGATATGGAAGATCTAAATATCCAAGGTACCCTTTTTCATAAACAAACAACAATTGACTCTCCATATGAAAATGTCCTTGATGATTCTTTGATGATCATGTCGTTAGATGAGTTTACATATCTTGGTGAATCAACCTCCAAACAGTCACACTACAAGAAAGAAAATATATCATGCTTTCATCATCCCCAATCTAATCAAAATATCATCAATCGGCTAAAAATACATTACTCAAGCAATCAAAACTCATCAAAACTAATAAGTGCCTGTACTTTTTGTCATTTATCTAATAGAATTCCATCTGATCTTGTGATTATTTTGCAAATTCTTAATCCTAATAATAAGGTCTCAAAAGGTCAAGGATCAAGTGTTGAGATCGAATGTTTGGTTGAACAATGGTGTAAATAAAAGGTTCAGAGTCTATTTGTCAAAGTTTTGATGTGCAAATTGTGACTCAAAGTTTGCTAGAAATCTGTCAATTTT
This sequence comes from Thuja plicata, assembly GCA_018584345.1. NCBI lineage: Eukaryota > Viridiplantae > Streptophyta > Pinopsida > Cupressales > Cupressaceae > Thuja > Thuja plicata. The sequence goes on along the minus strand of MU224050.1, from coordinate 1,138,542 downwards.
GAAAAGAATGCCCCCAAGTGAAAATGAACAAAGAATAACCTAGGAAAAATGAAATCTGATGATGAACAAGGCTTGACAGAATGTTGCTCAAAGACTTTATTAGGACTATGCACAAATGATAGATGTAATGAATATGTACAAATGAGATGATGTAATGAAGTATGTAAAAATGCAACTAAGAAAGACCTAAGGGTCAAAAAGGTGCTTGTTTACCATGTTTTCACCTCCCATTATTTATTGCTCTTTTTCTCTTTTTTCTTTTTTTTTTCTACCAAGGCGCCTATAGCTAGGTTTTCACCAAGGCACTTTTTATCTTTTTTGAATTTTTTTCATTTTTCATTTTTCATTTTTTTGATTTATTACCAAGGCACTTGATTACCATATTTTCACCAAGATAAAAAAAAATTTTAGGATCCATATTTGAGTGTTTTTTCTTTTCTCATGCTCAATTTTCCACTTTATTTCACTTTTTTCAAAACTATTTCCATTATTTTTGATTTTCTTCAGGATCTTTTTCTCACTTTTTTGGATTATTTCAAGACCTTTTTCACTATACAAAGAATGATGCTTTCTCTCATCTGATACTCTTTCAACTGATACTATTTCAACCTACATAGTTTCATCTAATCAGGTATTAAACCTCTTTAAATGGATGCTATTGATAGGGTCTTGTAACTCTTCTCCTTTAAAATCAGCTAGTTTATATGTCCCCGTGCCAAAATAAGAAGTAATGATAAATGGGCCTAACCATTTTGCTTCCCATTTTCCTTTCTTTTCTCTTTCCACCTGATTCTTAGAATTTTCTCACAACACTAAATCTCCAACTTGAAATGTTTTAGGTATGATCCTCTTGTTATAGTTCCTTGACATCCTGTTTTGGTACACTTTGAGATGTTCATATGCTTGAGTTTGATGTTCTTCTAGCAACTCCAACTACTAAAGTCTCACAATCCTATATCCTTCTTTTGTTATCAACCCTTGTAAAGAAACTCTTAAAGATGGGATCTCAACCTCTAAAGGCAATACTGCTTCTGCCCCATAAACCAATGAAAATGGTGTGGCTCTTGTTGGTGTCCTTATGTTGGTCCTATATGCCCATAATAATGGATTTAATTGAACATGCCAATTTCGTCTGGAATTATCAACTACCCTTTTCAATATGGTGAGGATGTTTTAGTTTGTGGCTTCTGCTTATCCATTCTCCTGAGGATAATAAATGGAAGAAGAATGATGTATAATATGGAACTTGTCATAGAGATCATCCACATATTTGTTTTTGAATTTCTTTCTATTATCTATTATTATAGTATGAGGAATAGCATATCTAAAAATGATGTTATTTAGGATAAACATAGAGATTTTCTTACCCATTGCAGTTGTCAAAGGCACAACTTCTACCCATTTAGTGAAATATTCAATTGTCATTATGATGTATTAATGAACATTGGATGAATGTGGAAAAATCATCCCTATTATATCAAACCCTCATTGATAAAAGGGCCATGGTGTGGTCATTGGATGTAAATATTTCACTGGCACATGGATCATGTTTCCATGATATTGGCATTTCTGACATATCTTAACAAACTGACAAGCATCCTTTTCTAGAGTTGGAAAAAGTATCCCATGTGAAGGATTTTCTTAGCTAAGTTTAACCCACTAGAGTGAGATCCACAAATCCTCTCATAAACCTCTCATAAAGATAATTTTGATTCCTCATCCTCTAGACTTCTAAGAAGCATTCTGTCAAGACTTTTGCGATACAATGAGTCGGAAAGGATGGTATAACGGGAAGCTTGGAAAAAAAAATGTCTCTTTTGACTGCAGTTTTGGTCCAAAGGTAAAGTTTGGTCTTGGAGATAAGTGAAAATAAGTCCATACCAAGGTGATTCATGTCCAACTAAAAGGCATACAATTTGGGAATCAGGAAGGTCAAACGCAGGTTTTACCATCTCTTCCACCAAGAATTCATATCTAGCATTTTGTTCTGGCATTTGAAGAAGAGAGGATAAGGTAGCCATGATATATGCTTCTCTATTTCTATCCCTTGGAATTTTCTCAAAAGTGATCAAGGCAAAATAATTTTTCCAATCATCTACCTATACTTTTATAGGGCATCAGCTTGTCATATTTTGTTTGGTACTCATCATTGATCTGATTTATGACTAGTTGAGAATCACCATACACTTGTAGTTAGGTCACCTTCCACTCTAAAGCCATCTTGTTGCCTATGACTAGGGATTCATACTCCACAATTTTGTTGGTGCATGGAAAAAGAATTTTATATGATTTTGGAATTGTGTAACCTTGAGGAGTAATTAGAAGAATGCCTGCCCCTAATCCATGTTGAGTGTAGGATCCATCAAAATAAAGTTTCCATGTTTTGGCCTCCACATTAATTATCTCTGAATCAGGAAATTCCACTTTAATAGGATGATTATCTAATAAAGGAGATTTTTCCAATTGATCAACTATCACTTGTCCAAGTTGATGGCTTTCCTATCTATATATTCTATATCAAATTCACTCAACACCATCACCCATTTGGCCAATCTACCTATAAGAGCTATTTTTCCAAGTAGATACTTTAAAGGATCAATTTTAGAAATAAGCTTCACTTTGTGCACAAACATATAATGATGTATCTTTTGAGAATCAAAAACTACCGCTAAGCATGCTCACTCAATGAAGTTGTAGTTGAATTCATACTTGGCCAAAGTTATACTAAGATAATAGATTGCCTTTTCTTTACCATCCTTCCCTTCTTGAGCTAAAAATACCCCTAAAGAACATTATGTTGCTTAGATGTATAATAATAAGGGTTTATCCTTGATAGGTGGCATCAAAATAGGTGGACTCATAAAATATATCTTCAATAATGCAAATGCTTCTTCACATTGTTCATCTCATTTGAAAATTGTATCCTTATGTAAAAGTCTTGTGAAAGAATGACATTTTTCTACCAATTAGGATATAAATATCCTTATGGATTGTAACCTTCTTTGCAATGATCTCATTTGACTTATGTTCTTAGGAGCCTCCATTTCCATGATAACTTGAACTTTTTCTGGATCTACTTCTATCCCCTTTTCCGAAACTATGTAACGCAACAATTTTCTAGATTGAACACCAAATCGACACTTCTTAGGGTATGAGCTAAATTTGAATTGCTCCAATCTTGTGAAATTATTCTCTAGGATGGGTAAATGATCTTTCCTTTCATGTGATTTGGCTAATATATCATCCACATAATCTTCAAGAAATGTATGCATCATATCATGAAAAATTGTGATCATTTCCCTTTGATGTTGTTTTCTCTTGATCCTCTAGTGGTATCTTAATTTGGTTATATTCACTAAATCCATCCATAAGAGAGAACATAGAGTGTCATGTTGTCAAATCCATTGTAGCATCACTACTAGGTAATGGAAAATCATCCATTGGGCATGCCAATTTGATATCTTAGAAATATGTGCATATTCTTATTGATTTATCATGTTTTGAAACTAGCACAATATTCGATATCCATTCAGCATAAGCTATAACCCTTATGAATTCCACTTTCAAAAAAATTTCCAGTTCTACTTTTACTAACAAAGCTATATGATGATGCATTTTCCTTAACTTTTGTTTCACCATCTTAACTCTTGATCTTAAATTGAGGTGATGCATGATAAAACTTGGATCTAATCCTGACATATCTGAATATGACAATGCAAAGTTAATTTATTTTTTGTTAAAGAATTCGATGAAGTCTTCCCTTTCAACTGGAGTCAAGGAAACTGCAAGCTGTATGAATCTTGGATCTAAATCAGTGCCAATATTAACCTTTTCTATTGGTTCAATCAATATAGGATATCTCTCTTCATCATGCTCTGGTAAGGTATCCAATCTCTCTTCCTTAGGTGCCACAGTTGGGTTTTCACCTTAGGAAACACCTTTATTTTTACTATTTTTGGGTCTAGTACTGCCACATTGTGGTTTTCACCACTAGACCACTTCTTTTTTTATTTATTTAGTTTATTTATTTTTCTTTTGGATTAAGAGATTGGTTATTTTCCCCCACTGCTATGATTTGATCCAATTCTTTGGTGAAAGAGGGTTCAACTCCATCTAGGTATAAGGCCACAGATTTGTCATTAGAAAATGAGAGTATATCATTTGGCTCATTTTGGTCCCAATCAATTATTTTTGGATGGATAAGAGATAAAGATTCATTGGGAAAATTTGTATCCACGGGATTTAAGGACATGACTTCGTTAGAAGGTTCATACATTATATCACTTAAATCAATGACATGGGCTTGCTCAAGGTGTTCCATAGATTTTGGATTAAAATCCTCCTCACTTGAGTCCTCTTGGATTTCTATGGGATAAAACACTCATGGATTAAACCTAACATTTGAATCTCCTACCCACGAAGGTACCCATGGGTCACCCACCCACAAATTTTCATTTGATGCTTGTCCTAAACTTGTTGCTTGAGAGTTATTTGGGACTTGAATAGAACTTGATCCTTGGTGCATATTTGATTTCCTATTTGTACTAGATTCAGGAGCGTAAGTATGGATGAAACCCACTTCCTTGTCATGAAAAGAAGCCTCAAATAAAGAATCTCATTCATATTTTCAGTTCTTCTTTTACAAATAAAGCTATATGAGGATGCATATTCCTTAACTTTTGTTTCAACATATTAGCTCTTGGTCTGACATTGAGGTTATGCATGATAAAAACTTGGATATAATCTTGGCATATCTGAATACGACCATGCAAAGTTAACTTTTTTTGTTAAAGAATTTGATGAAGTCTTCTCTTTCAACTAGAGTCAAGGACACTGCAAGGTGTGTGAATCTTGGATCTAAATCGGTGCCAATATAACCTTTTATGTTATTTAAATCAATATAGGGGATCTCTCTTCATCATGCTCTGGTAAGGTATCCAATCTCTCTTCCTTAGGCACCATAATCTGGTTTTCACCTTCAGAAACATGCTTTATTTTTACTATTTTTGGGTCTAGTACTGCCACATTGTGGTTTTCACCACTAGACCACTTCATTTTTTATTTCTTTTCTTTATTTATTTTTCTTTTGGATTAAGAGATTGGTCATTTTCCCCATCTGCTATTCTTTGATCAAATTCTTTGGTGAAAGATGGTTCAACTACATTTAGGTATAAGGCCACAGAATTGTCATTAGGATAGTAGAGTATGTCATTTGGCTCATTTTGGTCCCAATCAATTAGTTTGGGATGGATAAGAGGGAAAGACTCATTGGGAAAAAAAATTCCATGGTATTTATGAACAAGAATTTGTTAGAAGGCTCATACATTGTCTAACTTAAATCAATGACATGGGCTTGCTCAAGGTGTTCCATAGAATTTGGATTAAAATCCTCCTCACTTGAGTCATCTTGGATTTCTATGGGATAAACGCTCATGTATTAAACCTAAAATTTGAATCTCCTACCCACAAAGGTACATTTGGTTCACCCATCCACAAATTTTCATTTGATGCTTATCCTAAACTTGGTGCTTGAGAGTTATTTGGCACTTGAGTAGAACTTGATCCCTGGTCTATATTTGATTTTTTTTGTACTAGATTTAGGAGCGTAAGTATGGATGAAATCCAATTCTTTTTAATAAAAAGAAACCTCAGATAAATAATCCCATTCATATTGATCGGAGTCATCTTCAATTTTGGAATCTACCATATGGACATGTTCATAGGAATCTTGGACATTGCTTGAACCAGTTCCTTGTTCTTGGTATCCTATGGCTGATTTTTCATCCTTAGATCTCCAAGGAGGTTGTATGGTCTCTAAAAATCCTCTATTTCTAATTCCTGAGGGTCCACTTCCTTTATATCCCATCTTTTTCATGATGTGAAAACCCTTACCATATTGATGTGTTTGGATACTCACATTTTGGACCCTTTCTACATGGGAACTCGAAGCTTCCTCATCTTTGTACCACCACTTTAAAACTTCATTATCTTCTTTGTCTTTTGATGAGTTGTCACTTGGTCTTACAAAATGGGCATTACATTTTTTATTTGCATGAGCACTAGTTGGCCTTCCAGGTGATTTTGGAGAAGAAGGTAAATCAAACAAGGACATAGAATATTCTCCCACACCCTTTTGATGGATTTTGCATTGTTTCTAAAATCTATTCATCAATGTGTCCATATTTTTATAATGTGTATCTTGGACTCCTTTATTTTGAACCCTAGAGGGGTTTGGATCTCCCTCCTCTTTATTTGGAACACTTAAATTAGCATTCTTGTTACTTGTGTCTACAAAACTCACTTTCTCCTTTCCCTTAGTTGATGTAGATGTATTCATTTAGTCTATATTCGAGATAATGAAAAAATTGGAACTAGGACCATATTCTTACTTTTTCTCATTAGGAGCACTTGGGGTAGCCCCTTCACTATTATGTGGGATGAATGTCTCATTCATAGGTTTAACAATATTGCAATATTGGAAAGGATTCATATCCCCACTTGTGGTAATTTCTCCACCCATGTATGGAAACTTGATATATTGATGGTATGTTGATGGTACCACTTTCATTTCATGTATCCATGGCCTCCCTAGAAAAATATTATAAGTTAGCTTCATATCAAGAAATTGACAAATAGTATCCTTTTTTATTGGTCCCACTTGAATAGGAAACACCACCATTCCTTTGGAAGGCCTTTTCTCGTCATCATAGGCTTTGATAGTAATTTTCTTCTTTGGATCTATGGAACCTTCATAAAATTCTTGGGCTTTGATTGGACTCAATGTTCAAATGTTTAGACCAGATCCTCCAACAATGAGGACCCTTTTGACACAATGCTTTTGAATCAAGACCTCTATATGTAAAAACACATTTTGAGGATGATGGATGGACATGTCATCTTGTTCAAAAAATGAAAAAAAAATGTGGTGTTATAAGATGACCCACCATATTTTGAAACCTATCCGCATCTAGGTTATTGGGTATGCTTGTTTCCACAAGAGCCTTCTCTAACATTTCCTTGTGATTTGGTGAAAGTTTCAACAACTCAAGAATACAAATTTGAGCAGGTGTCTTTTGTAATTGATCCACAATATTGTAGTACCATGGACAAGAAGATGGTTGATTAGGACCCAAAATCTTAGGGATAGCTCCTTGTAAAGTAACCTTTGATTCTTGCCCCCTAGTAACCAAATTAGAGGTTTCCTTTGATGGTGGATCTTTCACAACATTAACATTGATAGTATTCTCATATCCTATTAATGAATTGATTACATTATCATAGCTATGTGAAAATTTTACTTTTTTATTACCTCCTTTGTTATTTTGGTTACTATTCAAAGATTCTCCCTTCTCATGATTGAAGAAAGGAGTTTTGAAAGCCACATGATCTTCATTATTTGGTGACCCTTCCACCTTGATGATTCTATTATCTATCAAATCTTGTACCTCATGCTTTATTCTCATAAAATTATTTGTGTTGTGCCCTCTATTTAGATGATATTCACAGATATTAGCTTCATTCCACCATGAGGGTTTGAGGTTCATAAGGCATTGCCTCTGGTAACATAATTATTTTTTTAGTAATGAGAGTCCTTAGAGAATTCTCAAGTGGTTCACCAAAGGGTGTGAAATTCCTCCTTGGTGAAGGGGTAAATAAAGATCTTGGTTTTTTAGCCTCTTGTTTGTTTTTCAAGTTATTGGTATTGGGGTTGTTGTTGTTGTTGTTGTTGTTGTTTTTGTTGTTAAATGGAGCCTTGTATGCTTGGTTCACATTATTAGCTTGGTTTGAAGATATTGTGAGATTAAAAGGATTGGCTTTCAAATATGTGCCTCAACAACCTCATCATTGACAAGGCCCTAATTGGTGTTCTTTAGCCAAAAGTGGTTGCTATTACTTGAAGTGCGATTATGATTGTTGGAATTGTTGTGATTGTTAGGAGAATTTTTGTTTTCCTTGTGTAACTTGATTTCTCCACTCTTCAACAAAACTTCCTCCATTGTAACTCCATTTTCAATCATATCTTGAAAGGAACGTGGACATTGTAATCTCAATCGATAGTTCATATGTGTGCTCAAACTATTCATAAAAATATCCATTTTTTCTTTCTTGGGTACACTTCTAGATTATCGAGCAAATACTGCCCTCCATCTTTGCAATAAATTCAAAAATGATTTCCCATCATGTTTCTTGGTGTTACATAGGTTAATCATTGTGACCTCATGCTTTATTTTATATGAGTAATGAGTCACAAACTTGGAAGCTAGCTCTTCAAAAGTTCAAATATCGAATGGTAACTTGGAAAACCATTCCATTGCAGCTCCTCCCAAACTCCTTGTAAATAATCTCATTAAATAGGTGGTATCATGCATGAATTCCAAGCTTAAAGTGCAAAATTCCCTCAAATGATCTTGTGGATCAGATTCCCCCTCATACTTGTCATACTTAGGGAAAATTACATTTGTGGGGAAAGGTACCATAATTATAGATTTGTCAAATGGAAATGGACATAAAGCCTCAATTGAAACTAGCTTGGGAGCTGCTCTTTTCTTCATGTTATCCAATTGCATTTGAAATAATTTAAATTGTTTATTTATGATGTCGATTGGATTAGCCTCATCTTATTTCTTCTTCAATTGATCAACATCATAATCATGGGGAAGTTTCACCTCCGCTTGGGCTAGGTCAAAGAAATACTTCTCCCTATCTCTTTCTAGGAGTTTCTCCATGAGCTTCATGAAGAATGGACTTTGAACCGCCTCATCTACCCTTTCTTTGGAAGCCTCCTCTTCTTGAGTGTCCTTATTCCCTCCATTATTATCCATCCCTTGAATTTTGAGTTCATTTCCTCTTCCATTACCCTCACTATTGTTGGAATCCTTATTTCCACTATTTTGATTGTTGGTGGTTTCCTTGTTGACAAGATTGATAAGATCAAGATCCATGTTTCCAAAGGGAAATGACATCCTACTTGGTTCCACTTCTTTTTTAGGTTCAATCATTTTTTGTGAGGAAGTAAATTTATCACTTGGAAAAGGAAGTTCTTGCTTAAGATATGTCCTGTCGGCTTGTAAGGTTGACTTGACATAATGGGATCTCATAAAAGTCAACATTAGCATGGAGAAAAAATCTTGGGCTTTTCCCTTTGATCAATCCCTTTAAAATAATTTTGAATTTCTCAATCTAAGGGGATCTAACCAGTCTAAAATGATGAAGAGAAAGAACTCAAAAAGGGGTATCCAGTAGTAAATTCAAAATTTCTCCAAACCCTTGGGAAGTACCCTCTATTTTGAAGTCTACTTCTATAAGCACTACTTCAAGGTAAAGTACACACTGCTTCCAGGTATTATAAGCGCTTACTGGAAAATAGGAATGCGCTACTTGCTTGTTGATACACGGTGTTTGACTGTTGAAATGTGTCACTTGAGGTTTCAAAGCATTTCTTAAATGTTTCAACACACTATTTAAAATGTCTATATGTGCCACTTTAGGTTTCAAAGCATCATAATAATTCTTGTACACATCAGAACAATATTTGAATGCGTCGGATAAGTGTGAAAGTTGCAGTCTGTCACTGGTTTGATAAAACAAAGTTAAAGTTGATAATGTGATCAAATATTTTTGGATGTTTTTCACTTGCAAAATAAACATACAATCACAACACACACCAAATCTTGATTTTGACCCCTAATTCTCAACAAAAAATGTCTATTCTCAATCGTTTCCATGGGTTTTAAACAAGAAAAGCTTCCACGCAAACTACCTATGGTCAAATTGGCTCTTAATAATGGCTTTACAAGGTAAGCATTTCTATTTTAACCCAAGTTGTAATTATGGTTACATTCAAAATATCTTGATTTTCATCCCCCATTATAGAGGCCTCCCACACACAGAAAAACACAATTTTGCACAATCCTGAAGGACTACTAGAGGAGTTTTGATTCTCAATCTATTCTGTCACCCATCCCATTAAGGATGAATGCATTTTTATTATAGTGGGTGTCATTTGTGTATGTAAAATTATACCTTCACAAAATTAGTTTTCTATTATGATCAATTCAAAGGAACGATAACAAAGATTAACTAAATCAATTGAAAACAATGCAAGAAGCATCTCATGGCTCTCTAATTAGGAAAGAAAACAACATGCTCTCAGCTTAAGCATCCATAATGACAGCCCTAAAATGAGAATTGATAAAGATTTGTGCTCATTTAACTCCAATTTCTCACTAAAATACAAATCCTAAATATGTAATTGCTATGAATTCAAGACTATTTGTGTATAGTGATGATGCTTTGCTTCATGAGTGTGTGTGATGTAAATACATTAAAAATTTCTTTTATTTAAAGGATTTTCCAAGGGTAGGGGGTAGAGTTGATTAATCCATGGTTAGAGCTTAGTTAATTCAATTGTCTCAAAGGTTAAGACAATTTAAAGGGTGGTTTAAAATGAGGGGACACTTTGAGTGATCAAGATGCAACTTCAAGATGTGTGATGGAGGATAAATTTGGCTTGATCCATGTGAGCTCACATTCTCAATCCTCAATGGTTGATCAATTTTATCCCATGTTATGGATGAGGAAATTAAGGGATTTAATTTAATTGATTTAATTGATTTATTAACCATGTGCACCCTTAAAATGGTTGGATTTGATTTAAATTGATTTTTAACTATGCAATTAAATGATTAATTTTAATTGCATAATTGATATGATTTATTTGATTTGATTAATCCAAGGGTTTTGATAATAATTCAATTAATTCATAATTTGATTGATTTCCATTGATGTATATTGACTTATATTGATTTATATTAATTTTCCTCACTTTATGCCTGATTAATTCACCTTGACCAAAATTAGGTGTCTACAAATGCCCCTCTTTGAATTGATGTGCGACGCGCATTGGTTTAAAGAAATGTATGATGATCTGATAAACCCTGAATTGAAACAAATTTGTTGCCTAGTTTGATTGATGCTAGATGAAGAACCTGATGTGAACCACTAATTTTAAAAATATATCCCTAATAACGATTTAAAAATTTAATGCCCCAGATGTAGTTTCATCGATGCAGATTTGATTAATAGGATGTTGCCCCTAATGGTGAGAAAAAAAATGTTACAATATGACTCCTAATATTAATCCATTGATATAGATATGATGCCCCCTCGAGAAACAAATTGAAATGATGCAGGATAATGATGACTGATATCGAGTGAGTTTCGATGAGGTTCCCGATAAAATCAGATTGAATATTGGTTCCTTAGGTTTGAAATGAGATGAATCAACGACTCCGTCAATGACCACATTCTTATTTTTGTTCCAATACTTTCTCTTTTCTTTACCATTATTTTTGTTACGATTGTTCGATAATTTAGTATCTTTGTATAAGGTGAGTTCACCTTTATTCACAAGAACCTCTTCAATTTGGATAGCACTTTCCACCAATTCACTAAAGTCAGTGTGCTTTTGCATCTAGATCACGTAATTCATCTCGGATACTAAGTTGTTAATGAAGATGTCTATTTTCTTTATCTTTGGTAGTTCTCTACGATACCTTCTGAACATTTTTATTCCTCTTTGAATAAATTTAACAAAAGGTTCACAACAGTGTTGTTTTTTGTTGTATAGACTCAATATGGTGACAATATGTAAGATGATGTAAGAATAGTGTTAGATGAATTTATGCACAAGCTCATCGAATGTTTGAAATCCTACTAAGAGCTTGGTAAACCATTCCAAGGCTTTTCCACTAAGGCTCCAAGGGAATGGTCTCATTAGGTAATTCATTTCATGCATGAACTCCACGCTAAGAACACAAAACTCTCTCACATGATCTTCACGGTCAGTATCCCCATTGTACTTATCATAATTTGGAATCTTGACTTTGGGAGGGAATATGTGCATGTGTAAGTTCTTAGAAAATGGAAAGGGACATATAGACTCTAGTGAATATTTTTTAGAGGACCGTTATTTCAAATTTTTAGCTCTCTAAGTTCACACTTAATGTCTTGTTATTGTTGGTTAAGAATAGTGATAGGAGATTATTAATCATTTTGTATTACTCCTTCAATATTGAAGTCAAGAGAAATTTTGATAGTTGAGCATGCTAGGTGCATGAAGAGCTTATCCTTATCCATTTGCATGAGGATTTGCATCATCTTTTGAAATTTTTTATCTTATTGACATCTTTTGATTTCCTCTTTAGTAGGTTCCTCAATCAAGGAGGAAATGCTATTATGGCACCTTTTTCATCCTTGGCTAGATCCCCATTCGTATGCCAACATGGTTTACATGTCTTGATGTTTAGTATGATTTGATTGATGTTGAGAGCCTTACATTTGAACTAGGGGTATTGATTTATTTATCTTGGTAGTCCCTATTTGGAATCCTTTGAGTAGATCTTGGTTTCTAACAGGACGAGGGTACTCGGGTAGAATTGTTGATAGCTTTTCTCTTTGAATCAAGATTATGTTTTTGTTGTTGGCTTCTAGTTTGTACCAGAGTGAAATACAATCATAGTTAAGACTTTGAGATGAATAGAATGATGGGTCAATGTCAAATATTTCCAAATGATCACTTGCCCGAGAGATTTGTAGGAGACATGTTGATGAAAGATTGTTAAGCCTGGTACAAGGTATCATTATTTGAGACCTAAATGTCTATTGGATGACAATTGTAACCAAGCTAGCTGAGATTGAATTTGGATGGGATAGTGCATGACAAGTAAGACCATTTGATAATCTATAATAAGAGACGAGAATGAGTCAAGCCACTTTGTCAAGAACTCACGATTGTTGTAGTGAGGTATAATGATTGATTCAGGCCACACAGATGGGCAATAGGATGAACATAAGGACATCAAGGATCAAAGTAACTATTGGATTCCAATCTGATCTCATAAAACAATTATCAGGTTCCCATGTGATAATTCCCAAGTTTACATACAAGTTGCTTCTATCTCAGATTGTTTTTTCATACGATAATTCTAATGGGTTAGAACGATAGGGTAATGTAGGGATAGTTTTCCACTTCACTTGGATAAATTTTTGGAATAATTTGTGCAATCTTGAGGTGATAATGTCAATGTCTGAAAGTGTCTTATATTGTTTTAGTGTCAATTTTAGGTGATTCAAACACATCAAACACAAAGGAGTGAAAATCAAGCACACTTTCTAGTCCTATAGTCAATTGGCTTAGTGAGAAAATCTTCACTCATTAACTTAGGTACACATCTAATAGATAATCATAATATCGCCACCACTATGCATGTAATGGGTATATTTATTTTGTATTAGCTGACTCCAAATGCTAATGGGGGCATGATATGATGAGTGTCTTAGGGGATTTACTATCTCCCTTGCACCTGGATTATCCACTTTTAGAGGTGAACCAGGTGACTACTACTCTATGGAATCTAGTAAGGGTCTCTGTTCAAGTACATCCTTTGTGTTTGTGCAAGCCCAATTAAGGTGCATAGCCCCACAAATCACCTTAGCACAAGTAGTCACATAAGTATTATTGAGAACCAAGGTCCCTACTATGTGTTAGGCGAGAGCTGAGTATAAGCTCAAATGGTACCTAACTTCCTAGGCTTTAACCTCAAGAAGAAAATTTGATTAACGTGAGTTGAACTGGTGTGGCTTACACCTTATTATCACATGTTTCATTCCCAAAATATTTTTACCTCAACTGGTAGGCCTGTCTAAATGGTATAAATGAAATAAAATAGATAGCAAAGAGAAAGTTTGGATTTTTGATTCTTCCTCAAAGAGGAGAAGAGCATAATCTCCTATTTCTCTTTGTTTTTTCCCAAACACATAAAACACTCCAAATTTTTCACAAAATATTTCTTTCCTAAGACAAGTCAAACATGTCTAGGTTTATGATCTTCCCTAAAATTAAAGAGAGCATAATACCCTAATGTTTAGCTTGTCTCACACAAGAAATCCCCTAATTAGACTAGGTGCCTAGATAATCATTTAAAAAGCATGATCATTTGGTTAATGTGGACATTAGGAAACATGAAAACACAATAACTTAGTAGTCCAAGAATGATTTATTTCTTTTTCAAATCATCCTACAAGCACAAAGAGATTAGTAGTTTTCAAAAAAGAGTGTTGCAGTGTTACTTTAACAAGCGGACCTTCTATTAGATGTCCTGAAAAAACATGTTAAGCTTCCAAATCAAAGAACCAAAAGACCAACACAACCACGTTAGAAATTAGAATTCAAAAATAATTTCAAATGAACCCATAAAATTTCTCTCTATTTTTAAACTAACAGAGTACAAAGGACAGACTGGCATCAAAACTCGTACAAAATTATAGAGCTAACTATATGACAAACAAAGACCAATTTCTTTGATGTTGAGGGTTTCATTGTTGATGAAATGGGTTGTTTACATCAGGAGGATACTCCCTTAAGGGTGACCTTAGATTGATTTTTTTATATAGCATTAGCTGATACAGACTATTTCTTGTCTTTGATTAAGATTATGTTGACCGATTGATTGGATGGTTAGAGCATGTCTATCACATTGTCATTGTTTGGATAGGTGTCATTTACCTTAGCTCCTTTATTCTTTGAAAATTACCCCTATTCATAAGAGGGTACAAGTTTCTTAAAAGTCTTGTGATCATTGTTTGACTGATGTCCATCAACTATGATGGTTTCATTATTAATCAAGTCTTGTATGACATGCTTTAACTTCATGCATTTGTTAGTCAAGTGTCCTTTGTTTTTGTGGTATTCACAAAATTGATTATCATTCCACCACTTGGGTTTGACTTTTGGCTCCCAAGGCTTTCAGTATGGTATTGTGATGATTTTTTTAGCCACCAAAGTATTTAGTGTGTCTTCAAGTGATCTCCTAGAGGAGTAAAGTTATGCTTGGGATTGTGTATTCATGGCGCTTTGTCTCTCAGCATGTCTTGATTATTCTTGGATGTTGGTGAAACATTCTCATTGTTCTTAGTATCTTGGATGCTACTAGATTGATTAAATATTGATTCCTTAGGTTTGAAATCAGATGAATCAACCACTCCATCATTGACTACATTCTTATTTTTGTTCCAGTACTTTATCTTTTCTTTACCATTTATTTTTTTAGGATTGTTAGATGATTTAGTTTCTTTGTATAAGGTGAGTTCACCTTTCTTCAAAAGAACCTCTTTAATTCGGATAGCACTTTCCACCAATTCACTAAATTCAGTGTGCTTTTACATCTGGATTGCATAATCCATCTCGGGTACTAATTTGTTAATGAAGATGTCTATTTTCTCTATCTTTGGGAGTTCTCTAGGATACCTTGCGAACATTTTTATCCATCTTTGAAGAAATTTATCAAAAGGTTCACCATAGTGTTGTTTGTTATTGTATAGATTCAACATGGTGACAGTATGTAAGATGATGTAAGAATAGTGTTGGATGAATTTTCACACAAGCTCATCGAATGTTTGAATGCCTAGTGAGACCTTGACGAACCATTCCAAGGCTTGGCCACTGAGGCTCTGAGGGTATAGTATCATCATGTATGTCCTTTCATGCATGAACTCCATGATAAGAGCACAAACCTCTCTCAAATGATCTTGAGGGTCACCATCCCCATTGTACTTATCATACTTTGGAATCTCAACTTTGGGAGGGATATTGGCATGTGTAATTTATTAGAAAATGGAAAGGGACATATAGACTCTAGTGAGTATTTGTTAGAGGATTGTAATTTTGATTTTTTCAGTTCTCTAAGGTAACACTTCATGTCTTGTAATTATTGGTTAAGAATAGTGATAGGAGATTATTTCTCGTGTTGTATTAGTCCTTCAATATTGAACTTGAGAGAAAGTTTGACAACTATGGATGCTAGGTGCATGACGTGCTTATCCTTTTTCATTTTCATAAGGATTTTTATAATCTTTTGAAATTTTTTGTCCTGATGACATCTTCTGATTTCCTCTTCAATAGGTTCCTCAATCAAGGAGGAAATGCTAGTATAGTTGCTTTTCCACCCTTGGCTAGATCCCAAGTCATATGCCAGCATGGTTGACATGTCTTGATGTTTAGTATGATTTGATTGATTTTGAGAGATTGACATTTGAACCAAGAATATTCATAGATATATAGTTGGCATGTCCTTATTTGGAATCCTTTGAATAGATCTTGGTTTTTGACAAGATGACGGTCCTGGGGTAGAATTGTTGTTATCTTTTCCCTTTGAATCGAGATTAGCCTTTTTTGTTGGCTTCTAGTTTCTACCAAAATGAAATACAATCGTAATTAAGACTTTGAGATGAATATATTGATGGGTCAATGTCAAATATTTCTAAATGATCACTTGTTTGAGAGATTTGTAGGAGATATGTTGATGAAAGATTGTTAATCCTGGTATAAGGTATCATGAATTAAGACCTAAATGTCTATTGGACGACACTTGTGACCAAGATAATTGAGGTTAAATTTATATGGGATAGTGCACAACAAGTAAGATCATTCAATAATCTATAATAAGAGATGAGGATGAGTCAATCCACTTTGTTAAGTACTGACGATTGGTGTGATGAGGTATAATGATTGATCCAGGCCACATAGATAGGAAATATGATGAACATAAGGACATCAAGGATCAAGGTAACTTCTATATTCCAATGTGATTTCATACAAAAACTCACAGGTTCCCATGCGATAATTCCCTATTTTCCATACAAGTTGTTTTTGTCTCAAAGCATTTTGTCATATGATAATTCTAATGGGTCAAAATGACAAGGTAATGCAGGGATAGTTTTCCACTTCACTTGGATGCATTTTTGGAACAATTTGTGCAATCTTGAGGTGATAATGTTAATTTATGAAAGTGTCTTATGTTGTTTTGGTATCAATTTTAGGTGATTCAAACACATCAAACACGAAGGAGTGAAAATCAAGCACACTTTCTAATCCTATAGTCAATTGGCTTAGTGAGAAAATCCTTTCTTGTTAACTTAGGTACATACCCAATAGCTAATCATAATAGGGCTACCACCATCCTTGCAATGGGTATAGTGATTATTTATTAGCCAAATCCAAATGCTAATGGGGGCATGATATGAAGAATTTATTGGGGGAGTTACTATCTCCTTGCACTTGGATTATCCACTTTTGGAGGTGAACCAGGTGACTACCACTCTATAGAATCTAGTAAGGGTCTCTATTTGAGTACATCCCTTATGTCTATGCAAGTGTAATTTAGGTGTATAGCCCCACAAAGAACCTTAGCACAAGTAGTCACGTAAATGTGATTGATGCCCAAGGGCCCTACTATGTGTTAAGAGAGAGTCGAGTATAAGCTCAAATGGTACCTAACTTCCTAGGCTTTAACCTCAAGAAGAAAATTTGATTAACGTGAGTTGGATTGGTGTGGCTTACATCTCATTCTCACATGGGTCATTCCCAGGATATTTTTACCTCAACCGGAAGGCCCATCAAAAAGGGTATACATGAAAGAAAATGGATAGCAAAGAGAAAGTCTAGATTTCTTATTCTTCCTCAAAGAGGAGAAGAGCATAATCTCCTATTTCTCTTTTTTTTTTCCAAACACATCAAACACTCCAAATTTTGCCCAAAATATTGCTTTCCCAACACAAGTCAAACATGTCTAGGTTTATGATCTTCCCTAAAATCAATGAGAGCATAATAACCTAATGTTTAGCTTTCCTCACACAAGGAATCACCTAATTAGACTAGGTTCCTGGATAATCATTTAAAAAGCATGATCATTTAATTGATGGAGACATTAGGAAACCTACAAACACAAAATCTTAGTAGTCTAAGAAAGATTTATTTCTTTGTTAAATCATACTACAAGCACAAAGAGGTTATTATTTTACAATAAAGAGTGTTCTAGTGTTGCTTTGACAAGCAAACCTTCCATTTGATGTCCTACAAAAACTTGTTAAGTTGCCAAATCAGAGAGCCAAAAGACCAACACAACCACGTTAGAGGTTAGAATTAAAAAATCATTTCAAATGAACCCATAAAAGTGCACTCTATTTTTAAAATGATAGAGTACAAAGGACAGATTGACATCAAAACTTGTACAAAAATCTAGGCTAACCATATGAAAACCAAAGACCAATTGCTTTGATGTTGAGGGTTTCATTGTTAATGCAATGGGTTATTTACATGAGGAGGTTACTCCCTTAAGGGTGACCTTAGATCGATTTTGTGTTTTAGCATTAGTGGATGCATGCTCTTTCTTGTCTTTTATTATGATTATGCTGACCGATGGATTGGATGGTTCGAGCATCTGTATCACGTTGTTATTATTTGCATAGGTGTAATTTACCTTAGCTCCTTGATTATTTGAAGATTCTCCTTGTTCATAAGAGGGTAGAGGTTTCTTAAAAGCCTTGAGATCATTGTTCGATTGATGTCCATGAACTGTGATGGCTTCATTATTAATCAATTTTTGTATGACGTTCTTTAACTTCATGAATTTGTTATTCAAGTGTCCTTTGTTTTTGTGGTATTCACAAAAGTGATTATCATTCCACCACTTGGGTTTGACTTCTGGCTCCCAAGGATTTGATTCTGGTATTGTGATGATTTTTTAGCCACCAAAGTCTTTAGTGTGTCTTCAAGGGGATCTTGTAGAGGAGTAAAGTTACGCTTGGGCTTGGGTATCCATGATGCTTTGTCTCTCAGTGTGTCTTGATTATTCTTGGACATTGGTGAAACATTCACATTGTTCTTATCAGCCTGGATGCTACTAGATAAATTGAATATTGTTTCCTTAGGTTTTAAATTAGATGAATAAACCACTCCATCATTGACCACATTCTTATTTTTGTTCCAGTACTTTCTCTTTTCTTTACCATTTTTTTTGTTAGGATTGTTCAATGATTTAGTGTCTTTTGTATAAGGTGAGCTCACCTTTCTTCACAAGAACCGCTTCAATTTGGATAGCACTTTACACCAATTTACTAAAGTTAGTGTGCTTTTGCAGCTGGATTGCTTAATTCATCTCGGGTACTAAGTTGTTAATGAAGATGACTATTTTCTCTATCTTTGGGAGTTCTCTAGGATACTTTGCAAACATTTTTATCCATATTTGAAGAAATTTAACAAAATTTTAACCATAGTGTTGTTTAGTGTTGCATAGATTCAACATGGTGGCAGTATGTAAGATGATTTAAGAATAGTGTTGGATGAATTTTTTCACAAGCTCATCGAATGTTTGAATGCCTAGTGAGAGCTTGGTGAACCATTCCAAGGCTTGGCCAGTGAGGCTCTGAGGGAATAGTCTAATTAGGTATGTCTTTTAATGCATGAACTCCATGCTAAGAGCACAAAACTCTCTCACATGGTCTTGAGGGTCACCATCCCCATTGTACTTATCATACTTTGGACTCTCAACTTTAGGAGGGTATGTTGCCATGTGTAAGCTCGTAGAAAATGGAAAGGGACATATAGAGACTAGTGAGTATTTGTTAGAGGATCGTTCTTTATTTTTTTTTCAGTTCTCTAAGTTCACACTTAATTTCTTGTAAAGATTGGTTAAGAATAATGATAGGAGATTATTCCTCGTGCTACATTAGTCCTTGAATATTGAAGTCAATAGGAAGTTTGACAACTGACAATGCTAGGTGCATGAATTACTTATCCTTGTCCATTTTCATGAGGATTTGCATCATCTTTTGAAAAAAAATTCCTTTTTGACATCTTTTGATTTCCTCTTCAATAGGTTCCTCAATCGAGGAGGAAACCCTAGTATGGTTGCTTTTCTATCCTTGGCTAGATCCCTAGTCATATGCCGACATGGTTGATGGGTCCTTATGTTCAATATGATTTTATTGATGTTGAGAGCTTGACCTTTGAACCAGGGGTATTGATAGATATATAATTTGTTGGAAATATGGATGGAGTAACTGAGAGGGGAGGGGTGAATCAGTTACCACAAAAATAAATCCACAAGTCCCTTAGATGTCTTAAATATATATTGTTGTTACTCGGTAGATTAACTTATCAT
>MU224050.1:1056685-1109205 GCA_018584345.1 Thuja plicata | reverse complement strand
CAGTGATACCGAAATCTCTTAGCAGAGTTGGTCTAACAACCATTTCATAAATCCTCTAACAAGGTGACAATTCAGTTGAATTGCTCAAAAGACCTCTCACAAGGCCACTCCTAGCAGGGTGATTAAATCCTTTAACAGGGTCACACCTAACAGTGTGTTTTGTAACCTTTAACAGGGTTGGCTCCTAACAGGGCTCACTTCAGAAGAGTGATAATCAGTAACTAGTTGCATTGGTGGTTTTCCCAAAATTGGGTTTCCACGTTATATCTGGTGTCACTTGTGTTTATGCTATTTGATTTATACATGTCAATAACTGTGAATGTTTAAAGAACAATAATAAGTTAATCTACCGAGTAACAACAATATACATTTAAGACATCTAAGGGACTTGTGGATTTATTTTTGTGGTAACTCATTCACCCCTCCCCTCTCAGTTACTCCATCTATATTTCCAACAGGATGATCCCTCATAAGACAATTTAAACATGTTAGTACAACAATTTAAGCATGTTAGTATGACAATTTAAGCATGTTAGTACAAAAATTGAAATCAAATGCAGACCCATAAGATAATAAATATGTTCTAAAATGAAAAACTATAGGCTAGTGATTTTTCATATGAGCAGGCATGAGAGACCATACGACAATGAACGTAGTTTCAAAAAAATGTTAAAAATATTGAGAATTAGGGCCCAAAACTAGTTTAGGCCCATGATGGGTGCCAAAAATGTGTCTGGTAAATGTAGTCTTCAACCTAAAAACAACAAACACTTAATAAACTATTAGCTCAAGGATTAGTGATCATCAAACCAAAATCTAACATTATGAAACTACCCTCAAAATCATCTTATTGCTTCCTAGATGAAGTGAGTTTGATTCTCAATGGATGCTCATCTATTTTGCATTTGGAATCAATGACTAGACAACTCCAAAACAGAAGATTTTAAAGGATGCGCATGATGCATTAACTTTCATACCTTCCCTCGAGATCATGAAAATTAAATGCATGAATACAACTAAGATAAATGCATACTAAAACATGAGTTAATCTAAGAGATATGCAACAAACATACTAAGAAATTGAAACTAAGATTCTATCTAAGAGAAAAGTGCACAACACTAGGCTACCATGAAAATGCATTCCTTAAATATGAACAAAATCTAGTATCAAAATAGCATTATGTTGTTACTTCTAAAATTTGCCTCTGTTTGAGCAAGGAGAGCTATCCCTTTTATAGGAATTTCCTCGAAATAGACAACCAAGATTTAGCCACGAAGTCTGGTTGAGATGCATTTCCCTTCAATCCATGTGGGCTTGATCCAAGTGGAAGATTGTAGATTGGTCAATCTTATGCTGGTTTGGGGGAGAATGAGAAAAATTTGGTAATTATCCCCTTTTAATTGCTTTTTATTTGGATTTCATGTGCTGCCACATTTGTGAGGATCTGTGAAGGGACTCTTTTAATTAAAATTGTTAGGACTTTTAATTAAACTGTATAGTTTCAAGAAATTAAATGATTTAAGCTCCAATTGAGAATTTGATTCAACTAGTATGATTTAATTATGCAAGTATGTTTGATTAAAAACTTACATATTTAAGGTCTAGACCAATAAATGCCTTTGATTTATGATTTTTAAAGCCAATTAATCAAATTAGGGGTTATGGGTTTACTATACCAATTTTAGGTGATTACAAATTTTCTCCGCATCTTCTTGATGTGGGTGTCCATTAGTGATCTGTAATGCGCAAGTATTGACTTTAACTCATCAAACCTTTTAGCATTTTCCTCCTTTGATTTTTCCTTTGCAACATATTCAAGTTATTTGAATTGAGTTT
Organism: Thuja plicata; assembly: GCA_018584345.1. Taxonomy (NCBI): domain Eukaryota; kingdom Viridiplantae; phylum Streptophyta; class Pinopsida; order Cupressales; family Cupressaceae; genus Thuja; species Thuja plicata. The sequence continues at coordinate 1,107,368 of MU224050.1, read as the reverse complement.
TCACTGTATTAAGAAGACTTATGACTTGGTCTGATGGACTTAATGATTCATCTTTGACATAATTTTCCATCAATTTTCCCAATACTTCAGATGCCTCCTCCATGAGTTTACTATCTTCAAGGCAAATCTTGAGAATCTCTTCCATGGCTTGAGATTGTGCTACTTGGGCTAGTTTGATCTTTTGAATAGGGGAAAGAACAGATAAATCTATTGGTCCTTTGGCCAATTGGGAATCTATCTCAGATGTCTCTTTTGACATAAGTTCTTGCACTTCTTGATAAGTGTCTATTTCCCTTCTTTTGTTCAGTCCCTCCACTTCCGCTTTATTCATTTCTATCTATTTGTGTTCATCAAATTGTGAAGGGAACATAGGGTTTAGAGAAAATACCTATCTAGTATCAATCCTTGTCTTATGTATCACAATTTTTACTTCCTGTGATGTATTCTTTGTATCTATCATTATGCCCTTTCCTTTGTGTCCACTATGACCTTCTTGAGTAATGTACCTTGATTAGTGACTTGACCGGTCACATTTATTTGTACCATCACCATCTTTGGTAGTGCTTCCATACCTATGCCTATGAGTTGTTACAAATATGGAACATCTTGAATATCAACATCATTTCGTATTTGCATGATTGGTGACTCAGTTATTTTAGATGTACTTTTCTTTTGGAATTCAGTGAGCACTATTGGATTCTCTTTTTCAAACAATTTTTGCATTATCTTTTTAGTCTCTTTGACTACATCTTCTATTTCTCCAGCCATCAGCCTATTTTTTATTCCTTTACTTCTAAAAGTTGGCTCTACATTCTTCATTAAGTTCTCAATCTCTTCAACTAATATTACTAGATAGAGTTCAATTATGGCTTATTCCCTTAATTATCTATCCCTTTTGTTGGATTTATTTTGTTAGAACTATAATAATCATGCAAGAAATTTGCCTAATTCATGAAAGCTCTACTTTTATTTAATCTGTCTTCAAGCCCTAATTTCAAATTTCCTAGCCGTTGGTAGAAAACCCTATATCCTTGGTCAAAATCTTGAAAGGCCCTAATTCCTTCATGACATGTTTCAATTTTGTGTTACCTTTTTCAATCCACTTAAGTCTCTGATTTTACCATGTGCGCATTTTTCTCTTTGCCTTGTCACGTAATCTCTTAACAAGGACCGAATATTTTTTTCTATCTAGTGACTTGGCACGGGCTTTTATCTCCTAATCTCAGAAAAAAATGGAATATTCTCTTTCTATCTTGAGATTTCACGTGCATCATCGATCTTGTTTTAGATCTTGTGGCTTGTGTGTAATCTCTGATTAAACCATGAGTCAGGTTATTCTTTCCTTGACCTCACAACTTAGTTAGTTGCGCAGTCTCCAGATAGACCTGAGGTCAAGGCAGGGTTTGCAATTTTTCTTCAGTCATGAGATCTCCAGATGGATTCATGGTTAAGTTAGATGCCTTGATATTTGATGCGGCTCAAGGGTTAGGAAATGTTCTCACAACTTTGATATCTCTTCAGTCACACAATCTCTAAATAGACCATGGGTCAAGTTAAACCAAGGTGGAGTATGCACTGAAATGAATAGAACCATTGATGAAGATCAAGATCTAGGGTTGGCGCTTACTCTCTAGATAAAGTTAGATAGTCAATATTCTTTTAGCAAACTAGAGAGATGGATAGAGATGCAGGCACGTGTCCAAGTGAAGAAAAAATCTTTTGGTTGTCGTGTGATCTCTGCATTTGACCTTAGTTAAGTTGGACATTGGGAGATTTAGTGGTAAGCTTTGTCATTGAATCTCAGAATAGACTGGGGTTAAGGCCAAGTAAATTAAAGTTAAGGATGAGATAGCAAGGGTTTTATTTGCAAGTCATTGATTGAGTCCTTTTTCTGACATGATTGTAGGGATGGCACGTGATCTCAGAAGGAATTGAGAAAGTATAGAAAGAGTCAGCGATTACGCGTAGGCCATCGATTTTGTCTGAGATATGTGGTTTGCACTCAATCTCGCAATCAAATGGCCAAGTAAAAATATATTTAGCAATTATGCACAGGTCATCGATGCATTTTTTATCCAAGGGTGTCTGCTAGATCTCGCAATAAATTGTTGATGTCATGAAATGTCTAGCAATTAAACGTTGATTGTAGATCTTGTTTTGATCGTGTGGACTGCGCTGAGTATCCTAATGAACCCAAAGTTAATATTTTTATCTAGCGACCTAGCGACTATGTTGTCTCATATTCTTGTAATGAACCCGAGTTCAAGCTGATTCAAGTTAAAGTACATTCAACAACTTGAAGATAACTAGTTACCACTAAATCTCTAGATTTAACTAGAGGTTAAAGTTAACTTGCCAGGGTTATGTATTTTCTTTCAGTTGCTGAATCTAGGGATAGACTACAGTCAAGATCTTGAGTTAAGTTAGTCATACAGGTTTGTCGAATAGAATGATCTAGACCGTCAATGCAATGTTAATATGATGGCTTTCTTGTAATCTCCAGTCTTAACTTGAGTAAAGGTAAATGTTTAGTGACTTAAAGATTAAACAGTCACGCAATCTCTAGATAAATTAAGGGTTAAAGCAAGGTTAAAGACTAGTTAAAGGCTGAGTACAAAGATAGAGGTAAAGATCGATCAGTTTCAATTTGATCCAATGGTAAGTGTAAAGCCTCAATGAAGAGATGTAAGATGATTAGTGATCAAGGCATTGGGCCTGCTTGACAAGTGGATTTCCAGGTCAGCATAGGTCATATGATAGTAGGATTTCTCTGAGCCAATAGAAAAGTTCCATGTGGATATCAGTGGGACCAAGGTTGCCAAGTTGTTTGTGGGGCCAAAGTAAAGAAAGGATAAAGGGTGGACAAGTTTGAGAGCATCATGTGGCTGGCGTAATTCCTAAAGAAGAAGATGTGCATGAAACCCTAGTCTACTTCCTATCACTTTTGCATTACTATTCCTAGTCAAGCGGCCATGGAGATTAGATTGTATTTTTGATCATTTGAAGAAATATCAGGTTGGTGGAGAATTGAAGGATAAGTGAAAATTATATTGAAAGAAGGAAAGATGTCAATTAGACCTGGATTATAGGGTTTCCTTCTTCTATATCTATCCCTCTTTTCTCTTTTTTAAGGGTTCCTATTTTCTGCTCTATTTTGGGGGTTCCTGATTTGGTTTTGTTACAGTTTCTCTACAAAAGTTTAGAGCAGGTTCTAAGTGTGGTACCTCTGAATATATTTTCCCTCTTCTATGCATGTAGGGTGTTCTTGTATCCTTTCTGTTTTAGGGAAGAGCATAATTTTTTAATAGCTTTCTTATGAATTAAATTCAGTACTGTTGTTCTGATACCAAGTTGTCTCCATTATGTTTCTTGAATCATAGAGAATAAAGCATTAAGGGTGTTTTATTCTTGTCTGTTGTTGATCAGAAATAGAGTCATTTAAGGAACGACTATGATTTAAGATTTATCTTCAAGTGTCTATGAGTTGGAATATCAAGGGTATGCCAATCTTGTCTTTCAGTGGATGTTGATTAATGTATTGTCTATTCCAAGGTCTCTTCCAAGGGGAGGGTTAAATTCTTTGAGTTGGTAATTGCATATTTTAGTACACAGGTGGATACACAAGTAGAACTTGGTTGATAGGGTATGGCTTATGTAAGGCATATAGACATATCAGAGTATTTTGTTTTCCTTTGTTCATGATCTTCTTTTCAATTTAATGTTTGACTTTGATGCCCACTCGATAACGCACTGGTCTATGAAAGGCTTGGGGTATTTGAGAGATCCTTTAACCAAAACATAATTGAAAATAATTTCCCTTTCATGTTATTAGGATTTAGGATTGCTCTAGTTTTCTGAAATGATCTATGCAAGTGGAATATTGCATAAGACTTGATAAAATATTGAGGTATTTGTTACCTAAAGGTTTGAAAACTGTTCCACAGTTATATATTTGCAAGCTTGTGTTTGTCACAAAGGAGCCATGTGTGTGCAGATTAGGTAATACCCACTTGAGTGATGTGGAGCTCAAAGTGAAGGAGGATTTTTTTCCTTGTTAATTAGACTTTGTCTTGTTAGAATCATGAGTTGGGATTTACAGAGTTGGTAAGTTATTGATCTATTTTGATTCTACAAGAAAAAGCTCTAACACATTCTTCCTTGTATCTAGGATATCATATGAGTGATCAGGCCAATTTAAAGCCTATTTGGTATATGATTTCACATGTTTTTATGGTTAGGATTTGGAAACTTCATGATTTTTTCATAGACTTATTCAGATTGCTTATGTTTTAAAACTACTATATGTGCATGTGCACTTTAAGTTTAATGAATATGTTATATATATGTTACTTGGTTATGTGGAATGAAACCTTGTATCTTTTTTGTCTTGCATTAGTTGGGTAGTTCTTCCTATAGCCATGTGATAAGAGAAAAAGATAATGTAGAAAAAATTATTATGAATTCTATCTTGGATATGTGTTGCAATTTTTGTATATGCACGCTAATCTCTTGCAAGAAATGGCAAGTCAGTAGGTGAAGAAGAATTCAGCATCAGAAGATGAAGTGGTCCCATAAAGTTGAATAATTGTTTTGGGACTCATAATGATTCCACCACTTTCGGTCAATAGTGATTATTGTTGCGGAATGGGTCAATGTAGTTAGTAGCCATTGTGGAGTAAATCAAGCAGTCGTGAATTCCTAGATTCATGCACAACTGAACGCAAATTACTCCATCAAATGATGTTGTTCATTTATCTTAAAATTATCATATACCTGACTTGGAGAATACTAGTTTTATGGAGTTCTGTTTTAAGTTGTTGTTAAATAAGCTGGACTTTCAGATTCTGGAGTTAGTTAGTTTTTGTGGGAAATCCTTTTGTAATCCAGCAGTAGAGAATTACAATTTTGTTGCTACTTTTTGTAGGTTAATAATTCAATGAGTTTAGTATGTTATTTCTAGTATGATATTTGGCACTATTTTGTCATAGATTCGCTATAAAAAGGATGTGCAATCCTTAGTTACAAAGGTATTATATTGACCAGTCATTTTTGGTGTCACTGTTGGGGATGGTGTCAATCTAATCTAGACCAAAGTCATTGTCTTAGTTTTAGTTCTGCATTATTCTATATGCATAGAAGAAGAAGAGATCACCTTGGGAGATTCCTTCCTCATAATATCTAGGTTGAACCATTCAATATCTTTAATCCTGAGCCTAACGAGCCCTAATTTGAGAACGTAGAAGAAGAGGAACCATTTCAAAACCCATTTTCTGATACACACAAACAACTACCTTCACTATCATCTTTTGAAGAGTCATTACATTTGAATGAACTTTTTTCTAAATCTGAGTATTAGGACAATCAATTTTCTCTTGTTATTTATTAGCTACGATAGCCAGGTCCTCCTCCAAGAATGGCTCAACCTACCTTTCCTTTCCCCATCCCTACTCAACATGGTAACCAAAATCATAAAAACATACCTGCCTCTTCACTTCCCAAATTTTATGGCCTTATTACTGAAGACCCAAATACCTTCCTCTTTGAATTTGACATCCTTTGTAGGAGTTATGATTATACAACTGACGCCCATAAGCTGAAATTGTTTCCATCTACTCTTAAAGAGGTTTTTCTAAGATGGTTCATGGGGTTAGGAGCCAATGTTATAGTGGATTGGGATGAAATGAGAAAAATGTTCCTTTCTAGATATAAGGAGTACTATAGGGTTCATGATTTGGAGGAAGATGACATTTTCAAAATTTCACAAAAGGAGGATGAGACCTTGGAAGATTATGTCTCAAGGTTTATGTTTAACCTACAACATAATACAAAACATCAGTTGAATGAGGAGTCACAAAAACATCTTTTCCTAAAAGGTGTAAATGATGGAAGTATTGAGGCCTTAGACCTTATGGTGGGAGGAGACATCACTCAGAAGAACTGGGCTGACATAAAGAATATATGTCTAAACTATTCAAGGGTTACTGTTAAGAAAGGTAGAGGACTCAGAGATTTACCTCATAAGTCCAATGGTTCAAGGGTGTCTAAGATGGAATTATCCAATCTTCTATCTAATTTCATGTAGGACATCATTAATAATTTTTCCACTCAACTAGAAAGCATGCGGGCAAGAAGGAAAAATGAAGAAGTTGATGCTATGTTAGCTGAATATTGTTCACATTATAGAGAAAGGAAGAGAAACTACAAATCCAAGACTGTTGCAAGTTTGGAGTCCCAACCAATGCCTACTGAATTCAAAGTTGTTGATGAAAATAGAAAAGTGCTCTATGTTTCTCAATGTAGGACATGGGCCCAAAGACCAGATATGCCTCAAGACCCTCTCCAAAATTATAGTAACAATAGTCAATGGAAAAATTACCAGAATATGGGTTCCCAAGGACTTAGTGGGCATAGTAATTGATTGCAACCTCAACAAGGTTGGAAACAACCTCAGTAAGGTTGGAAATAACCCTAGCATGGTTGGAAAAAACCTCAACAAGGTTGGATACAACCTCAGCAAGGTTGGAAATAACCCCAGCAGGGTTGGAAGCAACCTCAGTAGGGTTGGAAACAACCTCAGTAGGGTTGGAAACAACCTCACCAAGGATGACAGTAGCCTAATCAGTGGTCTAACCAATCTAATCAGTGGGCCTTAGTGCCACCACCTCAATACAAGGCTATAATACCTCCTCCTATAGCCAATAGCAGTCTGCTTAAGCAAACCCAGCTGCCAACTCAACCTAATCCTAATCCTAATAACAAGCTGCCAACTCAGCCAAAAAGTTATGTCATCTCCTTGAATGATATCCATCTAAGGTCAAGAGCCACTCTTGCTTTGCCTCAAAAACCTATAATAATAGAATTCAAAGAACCCCCTATTGAAAAAGTGTATGTGCCAACTCTATAGACCTCTCTTGCAGTCAAATAACCCCCATTCCCTCAAAGGTTAGTAGACCAAGCTGAGCCCATAGAGGACCAAGCAGTAGTAGATTTTCTCAACTAGCTGAAGCATATGACAGTAAAAATACCATTACTAGATGATATCAAATAAGTTCTTGTTTATACTAATTCCATAAAGGAAGCTTGCATAAAAAAGCTATGGAGAAAGAAGAAGGGTCCTAAAATTATTCATGTCTTAGGACAGTTGTCTAAACTTATTTTGGAGAAGTTGACTATACCCAAATAATCTGATCTAGGGAGCCCTATTGTTACTATCACCATTCATAGAATGCAAGTACAAAATGCCTTAGTTTATTTGGGTGCATCTATAAATGTAATGAAAAAAGAGGTATTATCTCAATTTCATATTATTAGCCTAAGAGAAATGCCAACCATATTGCAGCTTGTCGATAGTTCTTCTCTCAAACCTAATAGGATGATATAGGATGTCATAGTTACATTGAAGTCTTGGGAATACCCTGTAGATTTTAATGTCCTTTCCCCTAAAGCTAATATAGGGGGTATCCTCTAATCCTAGGGTGACCATGGTTAGCTATTGCAGATGCTTTCATATCCTGTAGGTTAGGGAAGATGACAATATATAGTGGTATCCATACTAAGACCTTGACTCTATATTCCCCTTCTCAGCCTCTGTTGCAAGATGATCAAGTAGTCTGGCTAGATTTAGGATATGTTGAATCAGAATTCAACTCAATCCATTAGCTTATGATGATAGTTAGAGATCCATTTGTAGCCTCTTGGGAAGATGATGAGGTAATCTCATCCATTGTCACAAATGAATATGGAGTATACTTTCAGTTGTGTTCACAACCAGACTGTATCCTGGAAACTGTTTTGTTGCCTCCAAATGCACCCCAATACTCAGCATCCTCCCAATTTCTTCATTCATTATTACCACATGATATGGATTCTTCTCCATTTTATTAGATATCCATGATGGATAAGATAATTAGGATCGAAGTAGGTCCAGGGAAAGAGTTGAATGTAAGCAGTGCTTTGTCCCTACCACATCAGGAAAATATACTGAAGTTGCCATAGGAAAATCAGCAAGCATTTTCCTGGGATTATACAAAAATGAAAGGATTGGATCCTAAACTTTGTACTCATAGAATTTACATCAGCCAAGAATATAATCATGTAAGGCAGCTTCAGAGGAGAGTTAATCATGTCTTAAGAGACATAATTAAGACTGAATTGCAAAAGTTGTTAAACACTGGTTTTATCTACCCTATCTCTAATAGGCCAATGGGTTTCACCCTTAGTTATAGTGCCAAAGAAAGGAGGGAAATGGATACTTTGTGTAGATTATAGGGAACTAAATTTAGCCACTAAGAAAGACCATTTTCCATTGTCATTTATAAATCAAGTTCTTGATAATTTAGCTGGCAAGAAATATTTCTCTTTCCTTGACGGTTTTAGTGGCTATAATCATATCCAAATAGCTCCAGAAGACTAGGAGAAAACCACCTTTACATGTCCATGGGGAACCTTTGCATACTTAGTCTTACCTTTTGGCTTGTGTAATGCTCCAACCACTTTCCAAAGAGCTGTCATAAGTATTTTTTCTAATATATCTGCTGACTATATGGAAATTTACATGGACAATTTTACTACCTATGGGAACACTTTTGAAGAAGCTAAAGATGATCTGGAAAAAGTACTCAAGAGATGCCAAGACTACAATATTTCTCTAAATAGTGAGAAATGTTTCATAATGATGGAGGAAGGTGTTGTGTTAAGTCATTTCATTTCATCACATGGCATTTAGGTAGATCTAGCAAAGATTGAGGTAATCAACACCTTGCCCACACCAGAAAAGAAAAATGATGTTAGAAGTTTTCTTGGATATGTTGGATATTATAGGATCAAGGACTCCAGTCAAATTGCAGCACCTCTTTATAACTTGTTGAAAAAGGATTATGAATTCTCCTGGGATTCTGAGTGTGACAGAAGAAAACTTTTTCTTGTTAGAGAAATTTCCTGGTCCGTTTCAGCTTATGATCCAAACGAGTCGCACATACACCCTGGCACATACTCCTTTACGCTGAGGACATCCTCGAAGAGCAGGAGATTTTATTCGATTCCTTATTGGCTGTCTGGCRTTTCTAATAAGTTGTTGAATRGTCGGCACTTTTTTTTATATTTGAAATTTAAGGAATGGTTTAGGTTAATCTTAACCAAAAGATTAATCTAACCTCTTTCTTTAAAAGTATAAATATTCTTACGTTGATAGTATCAGCATTAGGGATAATTCCTAAAAGAGAAAATCACAAATCATATAATTTATACACTACACTATAAATTATATATGGTTAAAAAATTATATATGGTTAACAAGAGACCATTCTTTATTGTTCTTTTTTCTTTTTTTATTTTCCTTCCTGCAACTTAAGGAGGTTCTAACAACCGCGCCAGTATTGAGAGGCCCAAATTAGGCATTGTCATTCCATATTGACATGGACACCTCAGAATATGCCATAGAAGTAGTGCTTGGACAGAAAGTGGAAGCAGTAGAGCATGCCATTTATTTCATCAGCTAAACCTACAAGGAGTAGAATCCAACTATACTATGATAGAAAAGGAATTGCTTGCAGTAATTTATGCACTGAATAAGTTCAAGCATTATATTACTTGTTATGAGATATTTTTCTATATTTATCATTCAAAAATCAAGTACTTAATGAATAATATTTCCATATCAAGGAGGTTGGCTCTATGGTTGTTGCTTATGCAAGAGTTTGATATCACTATTGTGCACAAGCCGGGAAAGGCCAATGTAATAGCTGACTTTCTGTCTCGCTTGAATATTCCTAATAATCATGAGGCCATTGATGATGGTTTTCCAGATGAGCATCTTTTTATGTTATCAACACAAAACCCATGGTATGCTGACATTTCAAATTACCTCACCACAGGTAGGACACCAACTCACTTCTCTTCTAAAGAAAGGAAATTGCTAGTAGAGAAAAGTTTTAAATTTTCTTGGACTGTTTGATTTATGTTTTACACCGGTCTAGATCAAATCATGCTTAGATGCATAAGAGAAGATGAAACTTATGATATCCTTTGGGCATCTCATTATGAGCCATGTGGAGGTCATTTTGCAACAAATAGAACAATATTGAAAATCTTGACCACTAGATACTATTGGCCAACTCTCCAAAAAGATGCAGCTAAATACACAAAGAAATGTGATTGGTGCCAATTAATAGGAAGGCCTACTAAATCCGATGAGATGCCCCTATAGCCTCAAGTAGTTGTAACACCTTTTTAAAATTGGGGAATTAACTTTGTGGGACCAATTGAACCTGCTTCCCAAGGTAAATCTTATATTTTGGTCTGCACTGATTATGTCACCAAGTGGGCAAAGGCTAAACCTATGAAGCATCCTAGGGATAATAATGTGCCAAATTTTTATATGAATTTATTTTCACAAGATTTGGTGTACCTATGGAGTTGGTATCTAACCAAGGAGCTCAATTTACTTCAAACCTCATAGCTTCTTTAATGGAGGAATATAAAATTTGTCATGGCAAATCATCTCCTTACCATTCACAAGAAAATGGTCGGGTCGAAGTAAAAAATAGGGAACTTGAAGCCATCCTTACCAAGATAGTCTCAGTTCACAATAGAGATTGGGCATCCAAGCTTCTTGAAGAACTCTAGGCTTATAGGACCACTTGGAAAACTACAACAGGATTCACCCCATTTCAACTAGTCTATGGTAAGTCTGCTATGATGCCTGTGGAATTTGAACATAAAATTTTAAGGACACCATTGGAACTCAATATGGATCTTACCAATGCCCAAAAGGAGCACATTCTAAACCTGAATGGACTCGATGAGTGGAGAAAATATGCCTTGTCTAACATGGAACTAGTGCATCAATAATGAAAAACAATGACATGATAAATTCGTCAAGGATAAGAAATGTTTAGTTGCTCACTAGGCTCTCCTATATGATTCAAGATATTAGCACACTCCTGGTAACTTTCAAAAATGGTGGCTGGGACCCTATGTGATTGTTTTTGTTTTCCCAAATGGTGTTATTCAATTGTTCATTGTTGATCATGTACACTTCAAATTACTGGTCAATGGGAAAAGGCTTAAGTTGTACCATAAGCCTCAAAGAAAAGAAGAGATCTCGCAATAGTTTCAATTTGAAGATGGTCGTGAGTTTCCTATAGCATGTCACTATGAGCAGTCCCCTCATATATGTTCTTCTCTTTAACCGTTTGCATCACTCCATAATAAAAACTTTCATCATGAAAGTACTTTCTCTATAATAAATTCCATCTCATTATTTCTCGTACATTCACCCATCCACCTCATCATTTCTCCACCAACAGATGATGCTTTCACCGTGCCATCAGCACCTTGTTAGGTTTGTATACACTATCCATGGTATTAATTTTATTAATTTGTTTTCAAATGGTTGCACTCTTGTCACATGTGCAATTGTGGGACCAATTGCTCAATTAAGCTGGGGGAGAGACATCATCTTATTGTTTTATGTGTCTATGTGAATGTTGTATGCTATTTTTTTAAACCATATTTGCACTTTTGCATGCTTCTTGACAAATTTAGCTTTTACGTGATGTGACAACTTTGAAGGAAATATTTATTTCACACATAATTTGCAAAGGTGGCTAGTACGAGAGTCTAAGCAGTAATTATGAATAGTTAATTCATGATATGTTTTAGATTTGCACTCATGTTTCCTTAAGAGCCTAAACTTTAGAAACTCCAGAACTTTCTGCATTTGAAATTGCCTGTAGCTTTGCATTTCAAGCAATCTCTAAAAAATCCTTGTTGTAGTTTGTTTGGATTTTCTACAATTGTTTTGTGTAGTTTTGATACTCTACTAGATGGGTGGAGGATTGATTCGGTGTGATCCTATAGTCCATGATATTATATTGAATGATCCAGCATGTATGCCACATTTTCAAGCCAGGGGTTGGCTTGCTTACATCCTTAAACTCACCAACTAGGATGGTGAAGTAGCATCACAGTTTTTAAGTACACTAAATTGCGGAGTAGCCATGGTTAAAGGGTTAAGGGTGGCATTTACTCAGACAATTGTGGGTGAGTTCATGGGGTTTCCATAGGAAGGAGAGGAATTTTTAGAAATTTTTGATCTAACAACTGCTAGAGCGCAGTTTACCCTGCTGTGTGTGAGAAATTACACCTTCATGAAATTAGGATCAATAAAAACAATTCTATGGAAAGAAAATAAAATTTTAATCTAATAATTGCATTTAAATCTATAACATCTCATGGTTCCCTATCTAAGCTTTGTTAAGAGAGCTCTCAGCCTTAATCTCTCTCAAGGACAATCCTAGAATGAGAAAGAATGATATAAAATGCTTAATCTAGCTCAAATGATCAAAGATGTGTGTGTTTTCAACTCAAATGCTCATGATTCATGCTCTCAAATCAACAAATGCTTCTCAACAATGCTCAAAATACTTCTCAATTGCTCTCAATTGCTCTCAATTGCTCTCAATTTCTCACTAATTGCCTATAATAAGGATGCTTTGCACTTGAATTTCTAGGATATCAAATGCATAGAAAATGGCTTGTATTTATAGAAAATTTCCCAAGGGTAGGGGCTAGAGTGAATTGACCATGGTCAAGCCTTGGTTGAGTGAAAGGCTTTGAGATGGTTTCAAATGGGGGTACTATTTAAATGGTTGTCCTCAAAGGGTGGGACAACAAGACAAGATCCTCAATTATCATTGGTTCATCAAATTGAGTTTAAAGAAATTAGGATTTATTTAATTCAATCTTTTAATTAAATTAGCCATGTAAGGTTTAATGGGTTGGATTTGATTATTGATTTAAAATTATACAATTAATTGATTAAAATCAATTATATAATGTGATTGATCCATTTTAGGATTATATTTGATTATTTGATTTCATGATTATTTAATCCTTTGATTTTAATTGATTTTGTCCAAATTCCTTGATAAATGTCCATTTGAATGAGTTTGATCCATTTTGATGTATTTTGATGAGATTTAGGGCAATTGGCTAAGACTTGTAGATTTGAATGTTTAAGCTACACCTGTTCAATTTTAGTGTCTACAAATGCCCCTCTTTGAATTGATGTGCAAAGCGCATTGATTCAAAGAAAATTGCATGTCCTGATGCAGATTAGATACTATTGTCTTGATTGATGCAAAACCTAATATCATGATCTGATGCAAAACCTGATGTGAAACTTGATGCGAAACCTGATGTGAAACCCTGATATAGAACTTGATGTGAAACTTGATGCAGAATACCCCACTGATAAAGTTTGAATTTTTAATGCCCTGGATTTGATGTAAGATGTTATGTAGAATCCTAGTTTGATGATATGATGATGCCCCCTCAGAAATGAAAACATTTTAATGTTTGGATGTAAAATATTTGATGAAACTCATGAAGAATAGATCTAAGATGTTTTCATTTCAGAAAAAACATTGATGATGATCCTGGCAACAAAACATGCCCCAGTGTGAAAAGAATTTGATGATAACAGCTATGATTGAGAAAATGTTGTTGATGTTTGAGATAAGTTGATGATGTTCAGATATCACTTGATGTCAATCAGAATCACTTGGTTGATGTTGTATTGATGTCAATCGGATAGGATAGGTAGGTTGATGGATTGATTGGATAAACTGATAATTCGCTCTCAAGATCTAGAGAGATGAACAAATGGATTGATTGGATAAACTGATAATTCGCTCTCAATATCTAGAGAGATGAACAAATGGATTGATATTCCTTCCTCAATATCTAGAGTTAGGAAATTTGATGCGCTCTAAATGAGCAAATGGATGATAGGATAAATGATTGACTTAAAATGATCACTTGGATGATTCGACTGATTGATATTCGATTAGATTGGATTGGATTGGATGGGAAGATTAATGGTGGGAGGCTGATAGATAGGGGAATGTGATATGATTCAGGTGCAATGTAGGTATAGGGAATAAACAGAGTTAGGTTTCTCCTATTTGATCAGATGGTGAGGTTTCCCATAGGTGAGAAGATGCATATTGATGATATCCTTGATGTAGCATTGATCATTTGATAAATTAGACATTTGATGATGTTGAGTAGGACTTTGATGATGTAATCATGATTAACTTCCGCCCCCTTCACTTGGAAAGATATTTAAAACATGGAATTAATCTATCATGAAAATGCAATGCAATGCAACTAATTGTCCTTGATGTTTGCAAAAGAAATGCAAACAGAGATATATTTTCATCATTGAGCGTTTTGGAACTAGGAGTCAATACAATCCTTACTGGTGCCACTGCGACCATAAGAATATGAATATGACTTTCATCTCATTTGGTAACCTCATTTAAACAGCCTAGTACAAACCTCACTAGTTGAATGACCATCTATGGGAGTATGAATACCGGTTTCATCAGATTCAATTTTGCAAGTGGATTTTGGTATGAAGATATTGAAGATCTAAATAGCCAAGGTATCCTTTTGCGTAAAGAAACAAAGGTTAACCCTCCTTCTTATATGAATGTCCTCGATGGTTTTTTGATGACCATGTCCTTAGACAAATTCACAGAAGTTAAAGAATCTCCCTCAAAACAATCACACAGAAGTGAAGAAAACATCATGTCTTCATCATCGCTAATCTATCAAAACATCATCAATTGGCTAAAAAGAAAATAACTAAAAATAATCAATGAAAAATTCATCAAAAATTCTAAGTGTTTTGAAATGTATCAAAATTTTCAAAAAGAATTCCAAACATGATGATCATTTAGGGTTTGTCAATTTTTAATCCTGATAAAATAAGTGAATGAAACTCAAGGATCGTGTTGTAGGATCAAACTGTTTAGGGTTGAACAATGATATCCATCAATGGTTCCAAAATATCTCTCCTTTGATTTCTGAAAATCCGCTTCTGATGTGTGACCAAGATGTAGCACTCTTGAATCCGTGTGTTACCAAAACCAATGATTTGCCCCCAAGTAAAAATGAGACCATGTAAATCTTGGGAAAATGCAACCTAGAATGCAACAATGCAACTGAGAGACTTTATGCAAGATGTTTGAATAGTTGGATTTTTTAATGTTTTATGGATTATTTTAGAGATTTTTTTTTTTATTTTTTTTTTTTATTTTTTTAATTTTTGGATTTTTAGAGTTTTTAGAATTTACCATCTCTCAAACAAGATCACATTGGTTTGCCCCCAATTTATAGCAAGGTATAGGACATGAAAGATGGATTTGGAAGTGGATGGATTAGAAATGGAATGGCCATGATGGATGAAGCATGTGAATGTGACCCGTAGGACCATCTCCTCAAGATTACCCAAGGTAAGGAAAAAATGATATAGCAATGGAAAACATGTTTTTGGATAAGCAATGGAAGCCAATGATGTAGTGCTAGATAGCATATAGGATAATGGCTTGATGTCATGAAAGTGAGTGGTCCAAAAGAGTGGACATGTCAAGAGATTTTTTTTTATAACAAATTTTGTACTTTAAATCCTTCATTTTTTATCAAGACCAATGGAGCAATTTGGGTAAGATGTGAATAAGATAGCACGATCACGATAAAGGGTATTGGAGGCTATGAGGGGATGATTTGGGATTATGGAAAGACTTCTTAGGAATAATGAAGGTGGATTGGGGAGAAGCAAGATCATGATACGATAGCATGGATGCAGCAAGTAAATAAGTTGATGGAAAGGATAATGGTGTCAAGATACTTGATGCTCATGGATGTGTTCAACCTTGTCAAGACCAAAGGTAAAAGAGGGAATATGGATGAAATTGAGATAAATGGTAGAAAGATGAAAGATAACATGGATGAAACTTTCCCTTAAGTGTAGAGTGCAAGAGGAAGGAATTACGCATGACGCATGTTTGCCAGGTTTTTATCATGGTACTTGTCCAAGGCACCACAAAAAGTGGTTTTCACCATAGAACGGATTGATTTTTCTTTACTTTTGCTACCAAGGTGCATGTTTTACTAGGTTTTCACCAAGGCACTTTTTTCTTTTTTCAATTTTTTTCTTTTTTATATTTTTCAAAATTCCTCCAACATTTGGATCTTTGGACAATGATCTTCTGAAAGATATGCTATAATAAACCATGGCGATGGAAAGGATTCTCAAAGATATTGATAAGGTGATGATAATGGAGACATATGAAGGATAAGGGTAAATAGTGGTGAAGGTTTTATGCCATAAATTGGATAAGAGGGATGGAAAGATGGAAAGTATGTGTTGGATAGTGAATGTGAGGATAAGTAGAAGGTATGTTTTGGATGGAAATGTTGGCAAGATAAACTTTGACACACACTTTGAAGGGTGGTGGAATGATGGAAGAACAATGGATGAAGGAGGTGAGGATGATGTTAAGATAGTAGATTTTTTGATATAGGAACCCAAAGTAGACTTGGAAAGTGGAAAATGTTTAGATAGAGATGGAGTGGAAACCTTTGGAAGCTTGAATGTCAACTTTGATTTTTCTTTTGTGTGCAAGTCTTTCAAAATTGACTTGGGAGTTCACATAGTCTTTGATTTTTCTATCTTTTGTGATGCTTTTGAATGCATTTCTTCAATGAGGGATTTTAGAACCCACAATTTCTTTTATTTTTCTTTTTTCTTGGTGGACCTTTGTGGCCTTTTGGATATTTAATTTTTCTTTGTGGACCTTTGCGGCATTTTGGATTTTATTTTTCTTTTCATTCACATGTCGATTAGATGGGACATGGTGATCTTTATACACATGTGGATTCTCAGAATTTTTATTTTTATGTTGCACATCCAAATTGCTTCCAAAAGACTTGGGAATTTTGGGTGAATGGGAATAATATGGAGGCTTTGTATGGACAGGTGTTTGAAAATTCTTCAAGTATGTGTGCCTTCATTGATCTTGATACATGGTAGGGTAAGTGGATGGTGAACTAGAAATGGTAGGTGTGGTTGATGGAGGAGTGTACAGACCTAATATGGATGGAGGGGATGAAGACTTTAGCTTTGGGACATAGGAACCCAAAATGGATTTGGAGGATGGTTAAGGTGTATGGTTGTGTTTGAATGGAGGGAGATAAGGTGTGAAAGGGATATCAATATCTTTAGAATCAGCTGCCTTTTTGAGGTTCTCATCTTTAATATTTATCTTTATACCAATAGGCTCATGAGTAGCTTTCATAGGAGAAAATTTGATAGGATCAAATGAATCTTGAAGGAATTTATTCTCATGCAAGGAATTTGGAGGAATGATGGTTTCTTGAGGTGAATATGGAGGAGTATGACAAGGAGTTAATGGGATACTTTGATCTTGACAAGGATCTTTGGATGGTGTAGAGAGGGTGCTTTGTTCTTGATTTTCAATATGTTCATTGGAAATTATGGAAGGGATATCTTGATCTTGCTTTGGAATTGCACTAGCTATAGAGCTTGGAAAGACACTTTGTTTGTGAAATGGGAGGATATCAGCTTGGAAGACATGAAAGGGTGCAAGGGGATCATCACAAGCTTCTATGGATATGGGACCTTCATCAAATATGGGAGGGGATTGTATAACATCTTGATCTTGATCTTTATTTATATTTGTTCCTTTTCTCTTTGGATAATCCTCTGGACATGGAGCCACTTCTAAGGACAAGGTAGATGCTTGGATATGCGTGGGGAATGTTTGGAAGAATGATGGAGAATCCTTTTGAATAGGCTTTGAAGCACATGGAAGCTTAGGGTCTATGATCTTTGAAGCATGGAAACGATTTGAAGCAAGATGTAAGTTAGCATGGGTTTCTTTTAGAGGTAGCCCTTGAGGGTAGACATAGTCAATGTGGAAAGTATCATCATTAGGCTCACTCTTTGATGGAGGAATTTTGGATAGTTGTGAAGCTTTGTGAGATGGACAAAGGATGAAAGGAGTAAAGGACATGGGAGAAACCTTACTAGATAGGGGTTTGTGCATTAGGTCTTACTTGAGAGTGGTACCTTTCTCTTCATTCTCTTGAGCAAAGATAGTGTTAATCGTTGTTTTAACACAAGCCAACTTGCTAGGATCTCGAGATTCGATCTCCTCTTTTGAAAGAATAACAGAGTTATTTCCAAGGTTCTTCGGGGTCGGGTCACAACCTGCTTGGTTACTCAGTTGAAGATAAATGTGATTGTTCATGAGGAGGCCTTTGCTGGTACGTTTAAGACAGCAAACTACAAAATATTGTTAATTCTCTTTTTTGGGTATTTTCTGTTTTAACAAATATGGTGTTTGTAAATAAAATGCAATTTTTGTGTTCAAGATGGTAATTTCAGAATTAATGACAACATTTGAAATGAGAGAAGGGAAACGAGAAAGGAAGCAAATTACAAAAAAAGTGAATTCCTAAGGACATAAACTGCCATAAACCCTTCCTTGCGGATTGAATGCTGGAGAGATTTGGAACAACCCACAAAGCATAAATTAGACCAAGTCACAATTCACTACTCCATGGATGCAAACGTTTTGGAGAGAAGACGTATTCACTCGTGCAAGATATTCAAAATCTATCAAATTGTGAAGCCACCAAGATGTGCGCACCTACGAGACGGATTTATTGTTAAGCTCAAAGATAATCTTTTCCACACATTCATCACAACAAGGTAGATACACAGCAGAAAAGTCCAACTAAAAGGAGCACGAATTCAAAAAACAATAACACAAAGGGCTATCTAAAAATAAAGAATAATGCAAGCATACATTCAATAAATTTGCATAGATAGCAGTAATTCACACACCACGAATGAAGCACCCAATGTTGATCTTTATTGAATTAAAAATTTGGCCCTTTACATTGTTTTTTTTTATTACAATATATAGATTTTTGATCCACAATTCTGATTTTCAGAGTTAGGGCATCAGAGAGTCTAAACTAGAGAAATAGAACTAAAACTAGAACTTTGCTGAAGGTAAACTACTGCTAACTGATACTATGTAACTTGCATGGATTCTTGAACCCATTTACAATCCATTTTCTCATCCAAAGAGTGCAAAATCCACTTGAGAAGAGAGGGAGAAAGGAGGAGAATTCCTTCTGTGAACTGGGAGTCTTCTTCTTGATCTTGGTGGATGCTTCTTGGATCCTTCACCTGGGTTTTTTCTGATGGTGGAAACTGATAGGAGACCCTTAGTTCCTCTGAAATAAACTCAAGTTGTCCATTGATCTGATCTAGAGTCGAACTGGTGTTGAGAAAAGTGACCTTGCTGAAAACACCCAGTTGTTTCGGACCCTGACCTCTACCCTGAAACTTTAATGTCTTAAAAATTTCCTAGGTGCTCTTAAAAATCTTCAAACTTCAGAGGTCCAAAAGTTGAGACTTGTCATGGGCTGAAAGGCCAAAAAACCTTTGAGAAGGCCAAAGGGCCAAAATCTTCACAGGCCGAAAGGCCAAAAAATACTCCTACTGTATGGGCAGAAAGGCTAAAAAATCAGAGGCCGAAAGGCCAAAAAATATTGCCTTGGTGAAATTTGACCAAGTATGAAAATATTGCTTGGTCCATCTGATATTTGAACCCTAGAACGTTATCCAGTGAAGACTTCTAGGTGAGCTACCTGAAGCCTTTGCACGATCTCTTGAACTTCCTCACTTCCTCAAAATTGATCTCTTTTCTTTTTACTTTTGTGACCCTTCATTCTTGTTTCTCTCTGAAGATAGTCAATTCAGAAGCAAAGAATGTGATCTCATCTTCATGCTGTGACATCCTGTGTATTTCATTTTTCATGTAGAACAGTTGTTGCAAGGCCTCTTTGGTATTGACTCCAACCAGAACATCCCTAAACTATTGGACCACTTCCTTGGAGGGACATAGAGCCTGTTGGCTTTCATCTCGGTAAACACTGAGGCCAACCCCTATGAACAAGGTATCTATATCTGAGACCCATTTTATTACCTCTTCCCACTTTTCTTCTACAAGGGCCTGATGTTTCTTGTAGGAATTTATTATTTTCACCATTTTTTTGGTCCAAGTCTCAAATTTATCTAGCTCTTCACCTTCATAGATTTTGACAAAAATTTGGAAGCATTGCTTTCTAATTACCTCCAAATCCTGGAGAGCTGCCTGCCACTTAGCTACCTCGACATCCATCCCCCCGTCATCTTCCACCAGTTCAATCAGTGAATTAACCTCAACCAAGATGGTCTTGTATGGCCTAAATATTGATGGGATTACCTTCTCTCCAAACTATTTGAAGTCATTTATCCAGTCGGCACTCACCTGGATGAAAGAGGGGGTAAATCCTGCTGGCAAATCTGGTGTAGCACTTTTATCAATCATGGCTTGTAATGAAGCCTCTAAAAAATTAAGGTCAATGGTACCCACCATTTTTTGGATGAACCCTTTCAATGCTTCATTCTGGTCTGTTAAAGCCTTGATGGTTTCCAAATCTTTATTCATGAAACCCAGAGCATGCTTGAGTCCCAAAGCTGCTAATGTTTTGCTCCCTTCTCTAGTTGGTTCCCCCAAGTCCACCTCTTTGAATGTATAGTCTCTTGAAGAACCCGTGGTTTGAGAGGTTCTTGGGGGTGGGATAGCTATTTGTGCTATCCACCGACCCTTAGGGTCTTGGTTCACATATGACATGGTTTTAGTAGGCACGCTCACGTCTGCATGGTGGAAAGCTTGCTTCACAGCAGTTATACTTGTATCTTCTCCGTCTAGTTCACTTGTGTAGGTTCTTTTCTGGGGTTGTATCTCCTTGGTAAACTAAGTAGGTTTACCTGAGGCAGTTACTGGCTCGTATGGTGCCATGTGGAGAATTGAGGTTAAGCCTTTTTTCCTTGGAGCTATTCCCTATTATGATTCCTTATCTTCCTCTCTTCTTTGTCCATCTTCTCCTTCTTCTAGTCTATCCTCTTCTGCATCCCCCTATATTTCCTCCTCTTCCTTATCTTTCTTACTAACTTCCTTTTCCTTTTCCTTCTCTAGGCCTTTGTCGACTGATGAATCAATTACCCCTTCTAGCCTGAGACTGGTCATGGCCACTAGTGAAGTCTGAAAAGGTGATGTGTCTTTTGTGCCTACTACTCCTTCGGTTGCCTTAGTGGCACATGTTGAAGGGATGGGTATTGGTGAAATAATTGTTGGCATGACTATAGTGGGAGGTGAGGAGATGGTGTTAGTAGATGGAGGTGGAGTTGGTGCAAGAGGAGTTGTTGGAGTCAGTAAGGAAGTTGGTGGAGTAAGTATGTGGGGTGGTGGAGTGAAAACATGACTCCCTCCAGATACATTGTCTAGTACTAAACTCTGAGTTACCCCACTGTCTTGGGTTTTAGGCCCTGGAGCAGAATTGGGGCCTACTGGTGGAGTAGGAACATTCACTGAAGTATTGGTGAACTGGACTAGTGGAGGAGTAAGGGCTACCTAAGGTTGTATGATCGATGGTGGAGTGAGGGCAACTTGAGGTTGTATGAGTGGTGGTGGAGTGAGAGCAACTTCAGGTTGTATGAGTGGTGGTGCCCCAGTGTATGTGTCTTTGCCTTGGTTTGAAAAGCCTTCAAGTCCCTCAAAATCAAAGACCATAAACTCATCCGGTCCTAGTGGATCCACAGGATCATCTTGTTCTTTGGGTTCCTCTCTATGTTTCTTAGTAGTTTCCTTTTCTCTCCTCTTCTACAACCTGGTCTTTCAGACTAAGGGATCACTTGCATCCTCTTCCTTAGGTTCTTCCTGTATAGTTTCTAACTGCAGAGATTCAGAACTCTTCTTCCTCTTATAAGTTTTCTTCTCAGTGGTGGGGGAAGATTGGCTAGAGGTGGATGGGCCTTCCCCTGATTGGAGTTGTGAAAATCCTTCTGGTGGGTCAATCTGGCTCGTCATTATAGTTTTCTTAGGCCTAGGATTGGAGCCATATTCAACTAGTCATTCATGACCATACACCATTCTTAGCTTCTGAGGGGGAGCCTTCTTATATTTAGGAGCTATTGACTTCTCTCCTCATTTTTTCTCTACTTTCTTGGAGGGCTCCATTAATATTTTCACTGGGATCAGGCTCATCTGGTGTGGCTTCCTGATCCAAGATATAGTGGTTTTTATCCTGTGCCTTGCCCTAAAGTCTATGTCATCATTTTCATCTTTTTCTACCTTGGCATTTCTGATCGACTGGTCATACACCTTATCTTGTGTGTAAATATCTTCTAAGACATCCCCTGAATCACATTGCCATATCTTCAAGGAAATAGGAACCTTTAACACCTATTTTTCCAGAGCTAGGTTCATTCTACAGTAATCTTGGATTCTGACCTCATGGTCATCTATACAGTTTATCCAATGATCTTCTCGGTGTGGCTCATGTACGTAGAATCTACCGATGATGTGGCTAGAAGTTCCTATGGGGTCAAAATGAGCTCGTACTATCTTGTAAACTTGTAAGGGGCAATCATCCCATTCAAATGCAAGGGATTTGCAAACCTTCATGTCCTATAATGTATAGGGTCCCAAAGAGATGGGAAAGTCCCAACAGTGCTTCTTCTTATGCTTGATGTGTTCATATGCATCTACGAGCTGCCTAGCCATCTCCAATATGATTATTCAGTCAGATGGATACCTGGGTACCTTCTTTGGTTGTACGGTTGACCCAACTATCTAAATGTACATGAATTTCCTGAACTAGATGAAATAGGCCCCAATGGCCCTCACCTTAGAAGCAGCTTCTTCTGACATCCTTTTAGAAAAGTCACCCTCAATAGATTGGATGACTTCAAAAATGAATGCATCGTTGACTATTCGATAATCATGGGAATCCTCTGACATGTTTTCTCCCTTTACCAACTATGGGTATACAAGATGGGGCCATGCATTTGGATCATTCAGACTTCCCCTCTTGGTGAGGCCAGGATAATCTGCCTGTGCAGCTAGTAGATACATTATGTAAGTGCTCATGTAGAACTTCGGGTTATGCTTCACTACTGTCAACTGCTCATCCAGGTTGTCACTAATAGTAGTTCCCTAGTCGAATCTTTCCTTTTGTTCCCTAATCCTCTCTATCAACAAGATCATCTAGTGCTCAAGTTGGGTGGACTGTGGTAACCCATACACCCAGCTTATCATTGTTATAGCTGTCTGGATATCATCTCTCATATAACCCCTCTGGAGGTCTATCTTGTCTAGTCTGTTCTTGGGAACTGGTTGCTTCAGGTACTCCTTATTCATCATCTCATTTACTGTTTGCTCCCTATTACCAAACCATTTGTTCCCCTTTTCAATGTAGAAATCATAGAAATTATATATGCCTTTGTGGAGGTGAAAGACGTCCTCAATGACATCCAGCCTGATGTCCAATACAACCTGATCTTCCAAGCTTACCACCACCCTTTTTATCTAAATCATAGTGGTGAGCCAGGGTGATGATCAATTCTAAAGAGGTAACAGCCATGGGGTGTGCGGCTGCATTTACCAGCCTGGATAGGACTAATGAGGTACAGTCCTTAGATCTATTTTCTGGTTGGGAGCACTGGGTCAGGAATTCATTCTAATCCATGTTTTTTATGTTGGTATCAGTTATCTCACTATGGTTGTTCCCTACCTTTGAGCTGGGGGGATTCCCCTTGTATTGAAACTTCATTGGGGATACTATCTTTGGTTAAGTCATTCCTGCAACTAAAGTCAACTATCAGTAGCTTATTGAATAGAAAAATCAATTTAAACTATGAAAGCAAGTAAAGGGAGCTGAAAAATAGCTAAAGTGCAAGCTTTCACACTTTCAGACCTTTCGGGGGTTTTGGACACTGAAAACTAAATCGGAGACTGAAAAGTCCAAAAGTGTGAACAGGCAAAATGGTAAGTTCAAGGCCATCAGAGGTTTCAGAGTTTTGGACACCAAATTAGGAGGGTTTTGCACAAGAACACCGAATTATCCGAACATGGTGAGGAGCTTGGATGAAGCAATTGAAGGTTTCATTTGTTTGGCTTTTTGGACTTTCAGACCTTTTGGACATTCGAAAGGTTGAAATGTCTGAAACGGCACTTGGCGAGGATGAGATCTATTTTTTGGCCTTTCAGAGGCTGAAAACCCATGGTAGGTGCCACAACTGACAAAAAAATGTGAAAACCCTAAACCTAGACTCAAGGATGCCAGAAAACCCTAGGGTCAATAGGGAGGGACATCCCTATCAACGCACAAAGACATAAAAGCCTGAGAGGGTGACAAAACAAAATTCCCTAGGCTAGACAAGCACTAGGCACACTGTAAAGACAAAAAAAATTAGACCTAGATGAAAGCAAGAAATAAAAAGAGGGCAAGGAGGACTTTCCTTATACGAACGAGTAGAGGAGGGCAACCAGGTGGATCGGAGTTGGAAGTAGTCATCAAGGAGGAACAAGAAGAGTCATGAGCAGGAGCACAAACAAAACAAAATGCAGAGTGAAATGAAAAGAGGAAGTCACCCCTTTTATAACCCATGGGCTGACGTCAGCAGTTTCAGGGCTGTGGATCCTGAAAGGCTGAAAAGACTAGACAAGGAAACAAGCCTTCGGCCTTTCGGTGTTTTCAGAGTCTGAAAACACTGAAAGGTTGGGTCTTCAGCCTTTTGGCCATTTTGACATTTTAGAGGATCTAAGTCCTCTAAAATTCCAAAGGAGCTAAAAGGTCAGGTCTTTTCCCTTTCGGCCATTTTGGTATTTCAAAGGACTTAAGTCCTCCGAAAGGCCAAAAGGGCTGAAAGGCTGAAAAAAGCTTCTTCCTTTGGTTTCAGTAGTCTTTCCCGGTGGCTGACTAGATCTCTATGAGGGGCAGATACGACAACAAGACAAAAAAGAAAAAGGGGGGTCCCCATGGCCAGAGGACCTTATAATGGGGTGTGTGTTGTGAACCCAGAACAAATAGCCCCGAAAAAAGGAGGAATGACCAAGGCATTTCTTCATCATCAATACTCTTCTAGAAAGTAGCTTTGCAGTAGAACCAAACCAAGAGGCGGTGGAGTCGATGATTCTTCAATGACCTCCAATCTGAGGTTCTTTCATTAGTTTCGTTGTGTGTGTTCATGTGTGTTCATTCCTTAAACCTTTGGTTGCGAAAACCAAGGTGCTTGCCAGTTATACCCAACTTTTCCAAATAAACCAAGGCTTCTCGAAAAGAGCTTTGTTTCTAGTCAAGCATTCATAGCCCCGATAAAGATTTCCTTGAGTCCCAAGTATAACCTTTCTCTACTGCCAGCCGGGCGTCCATAGCCCCGGTAGAGGTTGTCATAATCACCCAAGTCCGTTTTGCCTACTAGGCCATAAATTTCTTTGTGAGAGCTCCATCTTTTGGGAATCCAATTTGTTCCTTTTGCTTACTTGGAGACGTATCGAGCCTTGGATGCTCATTTCTTCCATGTATTCAGGTCCATAACTTCTTTTCTTTCTTTCTCTCTCTTCTTTTTTGTGATCTGAGCAACAATTAAGCGGTGTTGCCTAGATCTTTCACTTGTCACCTCTTTGGGGAACTTTTCTTGTGAGTGTTTCTTTCACTTTCCCTTTTGGGCTCTTCTTTCTTTCGTTATTGCCTCTACATTTAGTTTAGACTTGGGTTCTAGGATCGGTGGGTACCCGAACCTATGCACTCAGGTTGGCTACAATTGACAAATGCCTTAGAAACCAACACCCTCTAGTGTTTGTACCTTAATGTGTCTTGTGATTAGGATGACCAAACTTTGAACTTGCTCTTGTCTGTCAATGATAATCATCACTACTTTGTCTTTTGGGAAGGTTCTCTTACGCTACATGTATCCTTAGAGAAATTTGACTAAGAAATACCTCTGCTCCTCTTGCGAAACAACTGTACTAGATCCAAAACACACTGACCCGAAACAACAAACAAGCCCCAACTGAAGGAAAAAAAAACACGAGTGGAAGAAAGGACTGATGGCGAGAACAACAAAGAAAAAGGGAAAAAAAATGCAAAAGTGACTATGGTAGAAGCGTCAAAAAATAGTCCCATTTAGGATCCAAAGTAGTGTTTGAGGAATTTCCCATTGACTGGTAATGGGGTCAACTCTCCGTCCAATGTGTTGATCCTAAAAGTGTTCTCCCCCAAGATCTCTGATATTTGGTAAGGGCCTGTCCACAGTCTTTGGAACTTGGTGTGGCTGCCTAGATTTTCTTTCGCCTTATCCCACATGAGGAAAAGGTCAGAGATCCTGAAGGATTTGATGGCAGCTCTCTTGTCAAACCATCTTTTGACTACAGCCTAATGTTTGGATACATGTTCCAGGGCCAAAGTTTGTTTCTCCTCTAGCTTTACGAGATTCATGAATCTGACCTGTACCCGATCTTCCTCCCATACGTATTGGTCCATGAATCTTAGAATTGGGATCTTCAGGTTAATAGGAAAGACTGGTTGTAAGTCATAGACTAGTTGGTATGGAGACATCCCCAGGGTGTTCTTGATCCTTACGCGATCAGTCCACAAAGAATATTTCAATTGAGTGTGCTAGTCCCTGGAGTTGTCATCCAAGAGGAGTTTGATCACTATTGTCAGATTTTTGTTTGTAGACTCTGCTACACCATTGCCTTGTAGATAGTGATTTGAAGAGAATTTAAGGATTACCTAGTTTTTGAAGGCCCATTGCATGAGTGAGGCCAAAGAGAAAGAAGGGCCATTGTCACATACCAGATAGAATGGCATTCCAAACCTAGTTATGATGCATTCCTCCACAAATTTGGTCACGTCCTCAGTGGTACAATTCTTCAAAGCTTGCGCCTCCATCCAGTGCGTGCAATAATCAGTGGTTGTTAAGATAAACTTATCTCCTATAGATGAAGGGGGGTTAATCACTCAAACAAAATCTAAGCCCCATTGGACAAACAGGCGTACCTCATAGACTGGTTGTAAAGGTATTGCTAGATTTCTCTCTCGGGTCACGCTAGTTTGGCAAGTGTGGCAGGATCTCACGTGTTCATTGGTATCTTTAAATATGATCGGCCAAAAATACCCTGCCCTCAAGATTTGGTGAGCTGTGGCCTTTTTCGATCCATGTCCCATTTCATATTTGTCATGAAAGTCCACCAATATTTGTTTTTCCTCCATTCTATCTAAACATCTTAAGTACAAACCCTCGTAATTGCATTTGTAAACTTGTCCACTCTTGAGCATGTAAGAGCTACTTTTGATCTTCAAGGCTCTCCTCTGGGAACTGTTCATTTCCTCAGGGCAGTGATTCTGCAATAGATAGTACACTATGTCTTGGTACCATATATCTATGATCACGCCTTGGTCTATGTAATTTTGGCAGACTAGACCTTCTTCAAACTCAAAGATCAACTTAGTCAGGCCCTGGCCTCTTACCAATTTCATTGGTTGGATCTCTAGGTTGAACTCTTGGAGAATTGCCATCCATTTTCCTCTCTGCTCTCCCAGCTCATTCTACATTAGGAGGGATTTAACTACTGCATCTGGGCCTATCCTGATGACTTTACTCCTTAGAATGTAATGCCTAAATTTCTTCACTGCCTTGATGAGATAAAATGATTTCTTATCCAGGTTTGGGTATTTGAGTTCAGCATCTTTGAAAGGACAACTCATAAAGGTGATGGGCCTTTCATCTTTGTTATTATTCTTCTATGTGAGAATGCCAGTGCAGGAGTGCTTTGACATAAAGGAGTAGACCTTCAAAGGGATGGTGTAGTCAGGACTAGCTAGGACTGGTGCCGTGGAAATGGCATTCTTAATCTCTTCGAAAGACTTCTTGGCTAGGAGAGCCCATTCAATCTTGGCATCTTTCTTGAGTATGTCATTCAATGGTTTCACTATTTTTGCAAAGCCACTAATGAATTTCCTGATGAAGTTGATCTTTCCAAAGAAAGATTTTAATTCCTTACGACTATGAGGTGGTGTCAATTTTAGGATCGACTCCACCCTTTTGGGGTCAATAGATATCCCCTTTTCGGAGATGACATGCCCCAAGAGCTTTCCTTCAGTTACCCTGAACACACATTTCTTGGGGTTGAGGGAGATTCCGAACTCTCTACACCTCTTAAGGCATTTTCTGAGGTCATTTATGAGGTCAGCTCTTAAATTTGAGTAGACTGTGAGATCATCCATGTAGATGATAATGCACCTTCCAACTAACCCTTTGAAGGCTATGTCCATTGCTCTTTGAAAGGTGGCTCCAGCGTTAATTAGTCTGAAAGGCATTCATCGGTACGTGAAAGTCCCCCACTTAGTGGTGAATGTTATTTTTAGTCTATCCTCTTCCTGTACCATCACCTGATTATACCCAGAATAGTCATCCAGGAATGACATCATCTGAGACCCATTAACCTTTTGCAACACTTCATCTTGAGATGGGAGCAGATAATTATCCTTTTGAGAGGACTTTTTGAGGTTCCAAAAGTCTAGGAATAGCCTGATTTCTCCAGTCTTCTTCCTTACCAGTACTAGGTTTGCGACCCATGTAGAATGTCAAATCAGGAAGATGATCTTAGCGTCGAGTAGCTTCTAGACTTCCTTCTGAATTAAGGGCTCCATAGTGGGATTCACGGGTCTTTGGTGTTGTCGAAAAGGCTTAGAATCTGGCTTCAAAGGGATGTTGTGCACTATGATTGAGGTGTCGTATGTCTTTAATTCTTCATAACTCCATGCTATGACATCTCAATATTCAGTGAGAAGCTGGACCATTCTCTCCTTTTCTTCTTTGGTCCCTACCTTTCCGATGTGGACTTCCCTCAGTTCCTCTTCTATGCCCAGGTTGTAAGTGTCACATTCCTTACCATTAGGTGTTACATCAAGGTGTATTCTCACAGTAGTCTTATCAGTGTCAAAGATCCTTTCTAGTTCTACCATTCCCTTGGGTGTGGCATTGGTCTTTAGGTTTATAATGTTGTGATCGTCAGGCTCTTTAGGTTCAGTGGTTTCTTTGTCATTATCCTCCTTTTCTATGATCTGCTTCTCAAACACACCGGTGCACATGATAAATTCTAAGATATGTTGGTCATCTTGGAAGACTTGAAAGTTAGTAACATTATCCAGAATAGCCGGGGCTGCAACAAGTTCAACCAAGAATTTCTTTAGTTTTGATTTCTCCATTAGATGTAGTGAGCTGGCTGAAATAGCCAAGGCATCAGCAACAACATTCTTTCTTCTTGGGATGGTTTTGATGTTGAAAGTGTCAAAGTCATTTATCAGATCCCACGCCCTATTTTTGTAGGCTGAGAGCCTCTTATTGTTGCAAGTATACTAGCTACAGATCTGCTTGACAACCAACTATGAGTCTCCTTCCACTGTCAAGATCTTGATTCCTTTCTCGTGAGTTAGGAGGAGTCTGTGAACTAGTGCTTCATAGTCTGCAACATTATTAGTACAAAGGAACTATAATCTATAAGTAGCATAGAAAGACTTACCCCTTGGATTTATCAATTTGATCCTGATACCTTTTCCTTGTTTACATTTGGACCCATCGAAGAGAAGTTTCCATATCTATGGTGGTTTAGTAGGGCTAGTTCCAGCCAAGCTTTTCTTAGAAAAATCCTTGGTAGTTGGTTTTTGGCCCCTCTCTCCATCACTGTCAGAAGAAGTGGATTCTTCTATATTTTGAGCATGCCCAGGTTTGAGGAGTTCATTATCTTTATCTTCCAGTATTCCCTTGTGAGGGGGACATGCTCCATCATCTGAGGTACTCCAATCACTAAGCATGTTTAGGGAAAGGCTTCTATTTTCTGGATCTGACCCACTATCTTGACCTTGGGGTGGACGGTGTGTACAGACTAGGTTGTCCATACCTGGTGTGATGTTGTTGCCATCTTCTATCCCGAGTACATCTCCCTTTATTGTCTATGCTTTTGGTGGCTTATTTGGTTGGGCAATTTGAGCTAACACTTGTGACAGTGCCTCTTGAGAACTGGGGCACATAAACTCAGAATGACTAGCCTGATGTAATCGATAGTATCCAGGTAGCAATAAGATGTTGGGATCTGCCTCTTGACCCAGGTGTCACAGGCTAGCTGTTGTGCTTTTGATGAAACTCTGGAAGATATCACCACCAATATTCAGGTCCAGGAGACCCTAG
Source organism: Thuja plicata (assembly GCA_018584345.1). Lineage (NCBI taxonomy): Eukaryota > Viridiplantae > Streptophyta > Pinopsida > Cupressales > Cupressaceae > Thuja > Thuja plicata. The sequence goes on along the minus strand of MU224050.1, from coordinate 1,077,403 downwards.
GCGGGACTATGGTCTAACTCTTCACCTTCTTAGATTTGAAACATGAAAATGTCATCCAATCAATAAGTGCCCAAATCATTTTGAGTGAACAAGACTTCATTCGGGGCATTGTATTTCATGATCATCCTTTTTAGCTTCAGTTCTGCATCTATCTTGATCTAGTTGTTCAAACCTCTCCAAGGTAGCCAAAGTTGGGTGAAGTTTGTAGAGAGCCATTCTCTCAAGCATATAGTCCATTCTTAGCTTAGCAACATCCCATAAGTTTCGGGGATGTCCACTATGTGTATATCAATGCATTCTTGTATCTGGGGATCTGTGACTAGTTGGATGTGTATGTCTTTGAGCACACCAATTACTCTAACCTCAATTTTTTCCAATTGTATGACCACCTGGTTTGTTACTTGGGGCACCATCCCCAACTTCTAGCAAATTGATAAGGGCATAACATTGCATGAGGCTCCTGAATCGATCAGGCAGTTATGTAGGTTCTTCCTGAACATTCACAAGTTGAGTAGGAATGCCAGGACCTCTTACCGATCCATGAATACTGTTGGGAACACCTTAGATGTGTTAACACTGGACATGGGTGCCCAGGTGCTGTTGGTTGATGGGCCAGGTCTTGAATGATCAAAGGATCTTAAAAGGGCTTCCTTTTGAGATGGGCAACCCTATAATAATTCAAACATCAAGATGTTTGCCTTAGTTTTCTTGAGTTCATCCACTGCACTGTACTTGTCATTTGACCAGGTCATTCCTCGAAAGCCAGCATACGTACCTGTCATAGGAGGTATGGCATTCAGGCCCTTTGGAGGTATGGGATTTTTATTAGCCCAAGGATCCAGTGGGGTCGATTTCTTTCTTGGAGGTATACCATCAGTGAGGGGTTCCTTTCTACTCTGAAGGTTATGTGGGTTTCGCTGATCATAATGGAAGGCATAAACCTCAGAATATTCAGGTTCATTTTCTCTCTAAAAAGGGAAAAATAATTCATCTTCTCCCATATAAGCTTCTGAGCTTCCCTCTTTTCCAGACTCATAAGAATCAAACACCATAGCATTGAATTGTATCAGGGGCCCCTCTAGATTCTGGGTGTAGTGGTCTTGGGAGTTGTTCATATATCCATTATTGTCCTGATGCCTATTTGGAGCCTTGACAAAATTGGTCTCTGAAGCCTCATAAGTATTGGCATTATCTGTTGGGATGTTGCCATTATTTGGTCTAGTTTTCCATGGTCGATTTGGCCTTTTCTGCCCAGATGGTTTCTCTTGTGCATTGTTGTTGCCATATGTATTGAAACCCCAGTTTGGATTCTGAGGGTGTGTATTTGGACCAGCAGACGCTCTTTGGTATCCACCTTGACTTTGGGGTGGGTTTAGTTTCATTCTAGTAACTTCACTAGTGAGCTGTGATAAAGTATTTTTTACAGCGTCTAACTCGGAAGCCATGAGAGCATCAGGCTCATTGTGGGGTACAACCCTCTGTTCTACGAATGTCATTTTATGAGCTTCGTAGCCTAGATAAGTAATGGATGGAGGCACGGTTGTACATGGTTGTACCAGCATGGGTAAGTGGTTGGCCAAGGCTTGATTGTTTGCTGCAAATGGGTGTGGGACAGCAAGATTACTTGGGGTGGGTGCAGCCGCATAGCTTTCTTCTTGTGGGTCCATTTGCTGAGTAAAGGTGATGGCCTCATTATACACCTTTTCAATTGTATTTCTATCTGTCAGAGGAATCCTTCATAGAAAGGTTGAGGTGAATGGGTCTAGAGCTTTTAGGTAAACTTGTATGACAACATCATCTGGTATAGTGTAAGGAGCTTCCAGATTTTGATGCATTTTGTGAAAGCGATGATTAAACATAGCGATGGGCTCCTTAGGATCTTTCCTTGTGGTTATGAACTAGTGATGTGTCACAGTAGGATCAACATATAATTTGAATTGATTGAGGAATTTGGTTTCAAAGTCATTCCATACTGAGATAGACCCTCGTGGTAATATAAGGTACCAGTTGTATGAAAATTCTCCCAAGGTATATTGGAAGAGACGAAAGACAATGTCTTGGTGGGAAATCTCTTTACGGTTGCAAATTTCCTTGAAGGCATGGATATTTTCTTCCACTATCCTAGATTCACCATAAATGAATCATGTACAAAAATTCTCCAGATTTTTAGGTAACTCATGGAGCTGCCCGACAAAGTTCAAATGTGAGCTTGTTGCGTTAGCAAAAAAGGCCATCAGACAAGGTTGCTGCAAATTTTGATTTAGCAAGTTCTAATTTGATCGATGGATGCAACAATAGTTAGGGAAGCGATGTGAGATTGCTGTCCAAGAGGATTCTGAGGTGCGTCAAGGTGATGAGAAGATTTATCCCTTGCTTTACCCTTGTCGTTGCAAGCCCTTCGGTGGTGAGTGAGTTTGAGAAACTCACCTCTTTTCAGAGATGATCTAAGCACACGCTCAAACCTCTTTGGGGAGAAAGATCCAATATTATCTAGCTCTTAAGTCTTGAGGCCCTCCTTCTAGTGCCACTTTTTTTGAGAATTATTTTAACACAAGCCAACTTGCTAGGATCTCAAGATTCGATCTCCTCTCTTGAAAGAATAACAGAGTTATTCCCAAGGTTCTCCGGGGTTGGGTCACAACCTGCTTTATTACTCAGTTGAAGATAAATGTGATTGTTCACGAGGAGGCCTTTGCTGGTACATTCAAGATAGCAAAATGCAAAATATTGTTAATTCTCTTTTTTGGGTATTTTCTATTTTAACAAATATGGTGTTTGTAGAAAAAATGCAATTTTGGTGTTTTTCAAGATGGTAATTTCAGAATTAATGATAGCATTTGAAATGAGAGAAGGGTAACAAGAAAGGAAGAAAATTACAAAAAAAGTGAAGTCCTAAGGAAATAAACCACCGTAAACCCTTCCTTATGAATTGAATGCTGGAGAGATTTGGAACAACCCACGAAGCAAAAATTAGACCAAGTCACAATTCACTACTCCATGGATGCAAGCGTTTTGGAGAGAAGACGTATTCACTCGTGCAAGATATTCAAAATCTATCAAATTGTGAAGCCACCAAGATGTGCACACCGACAAGACAAATTTATTGTTAAGCTCAAAGATAATCTTTTCCACATATTCATCACAGCAAGGTAGATACACAGCAGCAAACTCCAACTAAAAGTAGCACAAATTCAAAACACAATAACACAAAGGGATCTCTGAAAATAAAGAATAATGCAAGCATACATTCAATAAATTTACATAGATAGAAGTAATTCACACACCACAAATGAAGCACCCAATTTATATATTTATTGTATTAAACATTCAGCCCTTTACATTGTTTTTTTTATTACAATATATAGAGTTTTGATCCACAACTTTGATTTTTAGAGTTAGGGCATCAGAGAGTCTAGACTAGAGAAATAGAACTAAAACTAGAACTTTGCTAAAGGTAAACTACTGCTAGCTGATACTATGTAACTTGCATGGATTCTTGAACCCATTTAAAATCCATTTTCTCATGCAAAGAGGGCAAAATCTAAAACAAAAGAGAGAGAGAAAGGAGGAGAATTCCTTCTATGAACTGGGAGTCTTCTTCTTGATCTTGGTGGATGCTTCTTGGATCCTTCACCTGGGTTGTTTCTAATGGTGGAAACTGATAGGAGACCCTTAGTTCCTCTGAAATGAACTCAAGTTGTCAATTTTTCTAATCTGGAGTCAAACTGGTGTTGAGAAAAGTGACCTCGCTAAAAACACCTAGTTGTTTCGGACCCCGACCTCTACCCTGAAACTTTAATGTCTTCAAAATTTCCCAGGTGCTCTTAAAAATCTTCAAACTTTGGAGGTACAAAAGTTTGAACTTGTCGTGGGCCGAAAGGCCAAAAAAATTTGAGAAGGCCAAAGGGCCGAAATCTTTGCAGGCCAAAAGGCTGAAAAATACTCCTACTGTATGTGCTAAAAGGCTGAAAAATCAGAGGCCAAAAGGCCAAAAAATACTGCCTTGGTGAAATTTGACCAATTGTGAAAATCTTGCTCGGTCCATCTGATATTTGAACCCTGGAACCTTATCCAGTGAAGACTTCTGGGTGAGCTACCCAAATCCTCTGCATGATCTCCTGAACTTCCTCAAAATTGATCTCTTTTCTTTTTACTTTTGCGACCCTTCATTCTTGTTTCTCTCTGAAGATAGTCAATTCAGAAGCGAAGAACGTGATCTAATCTTCATGCTATGACATCCTGTGTATTTCATTCTTCATGTAGAATAGTTGTTGCAAGGCCTCTTTGGTATTGACACTGGCCAGAACATCCCTGAACTGTTGGACCACTTCCTTGGAGGGACATAGAGCCTGTTGACTTTCATCTCGGTAAACGCTGAGGCCAACCCCTATGAAGAAGGTATCTATATCTGAGACCCATTTTATTACCTCTTCCCGCTTTTCTCCTACAAGGGCTTGATGTTTCTTGTAGGCCTGTATTATTTTGGCCATTTGTTTGGTCCAAGTCTCAAATTTATCCAGCTATTCGCCCTCATAGATTTTTACCAAAATTTGGAAGTGTTTCTTTCTAATTACCTCCAAATCCTGGAGAGCTGCCTACCACTTAGCTACCTCAGCATCCATTCCCCCATCATCTTCCACCATGTCAATGAGTGAATTAACCTCAACCAAGATGGTCCTGTATAGCCTAAATATTGACTGGATTTCCTTCTCTCCAAACTGTTTGAATTCATTTATCTAGTCGGCACTTGCCTGGATGAAAGAGGGCGTTAAACCTGCCGGCAAATCTGGTGTAGCCCTTTTATCAATCATGGCTTGTAATGAAGCCTCTAAAAAATTTGGGTCAATGGGGCCCACCATTTTTTGGATGAACCCTTTCAATGCTTCATTCTGGTCTGTTAAAGCCTTGATGGTTTCTTCATCTTTATTCATGAAACCCAGAGCATGCTTGAGTCCCAAAGCTGTTAATGTTTTTCTCCCTTCTCTGGTTGGTTCCCCCAAGTCCACCTCTTTGAATGTATAGTCTCCTGAAGAACCCATGGTTTGAGAGGTGCTTGGGGGTGGGATAGCTATTTGTGCTATCCACCGACCCTTAGAGTCTTGGGTCACATATGACATAGTTTTAGTAGGCACGCTCACGTCTGCATGGTGGAAAGCTTGCTTCACAGCAATTATACTTGTATCTTCTCTATCCAGTTCACTTGTGTAGGTTCTTTTTTGGGGTTGTATCTCCTTGGTAAACCATGTAGGTTTATCAGAGGCAATTACTAGCTCGTATGGTGCCATGTGGAGAATTGAGGTCAAGCCTTGTTTCCCTAGAGCTATTCCCTATTCTAATTCCTTATCTACCTCCCTTATTTGTCCACCTTCTCCTTCTTCTAGTCTATCCTCTTCTGCATCCCCCTGTATTTCCTTCTCTTCCTTATCTTTCTAACTAACTTCCTTTTCCTTTTCCTTCTTCAGGCCTTTGTCGACTGATGAATTAATTACCCCTTCTGGCCTGAGACCGGTCATGGCCTCTAGTGAAGTCTAAAAAGGTGATGTGTCTTTTGTGCCTACTGCTCCTTCAGTTTCCTAAGTGGCACATGTTGAAGGGATTGGTATTGGTGAAATAATTGTTGGCATGACTGTAGTGGAAGGTGAGGAGATGGTGGTAGTAGATGGAGGTGGAGTTGGTGCAAGAGGAGGTGTTGGAGTCAGTAAGGAAGTTGGTGGAGTAAGTATGTGGGGTGGTGGAGTGAAAACATGACTCCCTCTAGCTACATTGTCTATTAATAAAATCTGAGTTACCCCACTGTCTTGGGTTTAGGCCCTGGAGCAGAATTGGGGCCTACTGGTGGAGTAGGAACATTCACTAGAGGATTGGTGAACTGGACCAGTGAAGGAGTAAGGGCTACCTGAGGTTGTATGAATGATGGTGGAGTGAGGGAAACTTGAGGTTGTATGAGTGGTGGTGGAGTGAGAGCAACTTCAGGTTGTATGAGTGGTGGTGCCCCAGTGTATTTGTCCTGGCCTTGGTCTGAAAAGCCTTCAAGTCCCTCAAGATCAGAGACCATAAACTCATCCGGTCCTAGTGGATCCATAGGATCATCCTGTTCTTTTGGTTCCTCTCTATGTTTCTTAGTAGTTTCCTTTTCTCTCCTCTTCTGCAACTTGGTCTTTCAGACTAAGGGCTCACTTGCATCCTCTTCCTCAGGTTCTTCCTATACAGTTTATAACTACGGAGATTTAGAACTCTTCTTCCTCTTATAAGTTTTCTTCTCAATGGTGGGGAAATATTGGCTAGAGGTGGATGGGCCTTCCCCTGATTGGGGTTGTGACAATCCTACTGGTGGGTCAATCTGGCCCGTCATTCTAGTTTTCTTAGGCCTAGGATTCGAGCCATATTCAACTGGTCATTCATGACCATACACCATTCTTTACTTCTGAGGGGTAGCCTTCTTATATTTAGGAGTTGTTGACTTCTCTCCTCGTTGTTTCTCTACTTTCTTGGAGGGCTCCATTAATGTTTTCACTGGGATCGGGCTCATCTGGTGTGGCTTCTTGATCCAAGATATAGTGGTTTTTATCACGTGCCTTGCCCTGAAGTCTATGTCATCATTTTCATCTTTGTCTACCTTGGCATTCATGATTGGCTAGTCATACACCTTATCTTGTGTGTAAATATCTTCTAAGACATACTCTGAATCACATTCCCATATCTTCAAGGAAATAGGAACCTTTAACACCTTTTTTTCCAAAGCTAGGTTCATTCTGTAGTAATCTTGGATTCTGACCTCATGGTCATCTATACAGTTTATCCAATGATCTTTTAGGTGTGGCTCATGTACGTAGAATCTGTCGATGATGTGGCTAGAAGTTCCTATGGGGTCAAAATGAGCTCACACTATCTTGTAAACTTTTAAGGGGCAATCATCCCATTCAAAAGCAAGGGATTTGCAAACCTTCATGTCCAGTAATGTGTAGGGTCCCAAAGAGATGGGAATGTCCCAACAGTGCTTCTTATTATGCTTGATGTCCTCGTATGCATCTGTGAGCTGCCTGGCCATCTCCAATATGATTATCTAGTCGGATGGATACCTGAGTAGCTTCTTTGGTTGTACGGTTGACCTAGCTATCCAAATGTACATGAATGTCCTAAACTATATGAAATAGGCCCCAATGGCCCTCACCTTAGCAGTAGCTTCTTCTGACATCCTTTTATAAAATTCACCCTCAATAGATCGGATGACTACAAAAATGAATGCATCTTTGACTATTCGGTAATCAGGGGAATCCTCTGACATGTTTTCTCCCTTTACCAATTACGGGTATACAAGATGGGGCCATGCATTTGGATCATTCAGACTTCCCCTCTTGGTGAGGCCGGGATAATCTGCTTGTGCATCTAGTAGATACATTATGTAAGTGCTCATGTAGAACTTCAAGTTATGCTTCACTACTTTCAACTACTCATCCAGGTTGTCACAAATAATAGTGCCCCAGTCGAATCTTGCCTTTCGTTCCCTGATCCTCTCTATTAGTAGGATCATGCAGTTCTCAAGCTGGGTGGACTATTGTAACCCATACACCTGGCTTATCATTGTTATAGCTGCCTGGATATCATCTCTCATATAAACCCTCTAGAGGTCTATCTTGTCCAGTCTGTTCTTGGGAACTGGTTGCTTAAGGTACTCCTTATTCATCATCTCATTTACTGTTTTCTCCCTGTTACCAAACTATTTATTCCCCTTTTCAATGTATAAATCATAGAACTTATCTATGCCTTTGTGGATGTGAAAGACGTTCTTAATGACATCCGGCCTGATGTTCAATACAACTTGATCTTTCGAGTTTATCACCACCCTTTTGTCTGAATCATAGTGGTGAGCCAGGGTGATGATCAATTCTGAAGAGGTAATAGCCACGGGGTGTGCGGCTGCATTTACCAGCCCAGATAGAACTAATGAGGTACAGTCCTCAGATCTATTTGCCGGTTGGGAGCACTATGTTAGGAATTCATTCCAATCCATGTTCTCGATGTTGGTATCAGTTATCTCGCTGTGTTTGTTCCCGACCTTTGAGCTGGGGGGATTCCCCTTGTATTGAAACTTCATCGGGGATACTATCTTTGGTTCAGTCATTCCTGCAAGAAAAGACAACTATCAGTAGCTTATTGAACAGAAAAATCAATTTAAACTATGAAAGCAAGTAAAGGGAGCTGAAAAATAGCTAAAGTGCAAGCTTTCACACTTTTGGACCTTTCAGGGGTTTCAGACACCGAAAACTAAATTAGAGACCAAAAATTTTGAAAGTGCGAACAGGCAAAATGGTAAGGTCAAGGCCATCGGAGGTTTCAGAGTTTCGGACACCGAACTAGGAGGGGTTTGCACAAGAACACTAAATTATTTGGACATGGTGAGGAGCCTGGATGGAGCGATTAGAGGTTTCATTTGTTTGGCTTTTTAGACTTTCGGACATCCGAAAGGTCAAAACATCTGAAATGGCACTTGGCGAGGATGAGATCTAGTTTTCGGCCTTTCAGAGGCTGAAAACCCATGGTAGGTGCCACGACTGACAAAAAAATTTGAAAACCCTAAAACTAGACTCGACGATGCCAGAAAACCCTAGGGTCGATAGGGAGGGACGTCCCTATCGACGTACAAAGACACAGAAGCCCGAGAGGGTGACAAAATGAAATGTCCTAGGCTAGACAAGCACTAGAAACGAAAAGAGGGTGCGGAGGACTTGCCTTGTATGAACAAGTAGGGGAGGGAAACCAGGTGGCTCAGAGGTGGAAGCAGTCATCAAGGAGAAACAAGTGGAGTCGCGAGCGGGAGCGCGAACAGAAAAAAAATGCAAAGTGAAATGAAAAGAGGAAGTCACCCCTTTTATAACCCGCGCACTGACGTCAGCAGTTTTAGGGGTGTGGATCCTGAAAGTCTAAAAAGACTAGACAAGGAACCAAGCCTTTGGCCTTTCAGTGTTTTCCGATTCTAAAAACACTGAAAGGTTGGGTCTTCAGCCTTCCGGCCATTTTGGCATTTCAGAGGATCTAAGTCCTCCGAAAGTCCGAAGGAGCCGAAAGGTCAAGTCTTTGGCCTTTCGTCCATTTTGGTATTTCAGAGGACTTAAGTCCTCCGAAAGGCTAAAAGGGATGAAAGGCCAAAAAAGGCTTCTTCCTTTGGTTTCAGTAGTCTTTCCCAGTGGCTGACTGGATCTCTACGAGGGGCGGACACGATGACAAGACAAAAAAGAAAAAGGGGGGTCCCCATGGTCAGAGGACCTTAAAATGGGGTGTGTGTTGTGGACCCACAACAGATAGGATGGTCATGACGTTGTTCCTTATAAAAGATGGATTTGTTGCGCTTAAATGCCTCTTTGTTTGAAGAAGATGAAGATATGGATGGATCATGTTCATAAAGAAAAGGACAGATGGATCTTAATGATGCCTTGTTATAGGATGTATCCTTTTCTATTTTATCATCCTTCTTTAAGGTTGATATGTCGGTATTATGAGGAAGGGCAGATCCTAATTAAGCAAAATATGCTTATTTATCCCTCTTCAAAATTATGTGCATTGTTTTCATAAACCTAGGATCTTGGGATGCCTCCAATATTTCATCTTCAGTTACTTCATCATATGGATTCCCATGGAGATTTTTATCTTGATTTTGACAAGTATTCTCCACCATAGGATTGATTTGTTTCTCAAATAGATTCATCAACTAGCACATTTGACCTTATTTTTTGACCAAACAATGTGACCAACAAATAAAAAGGTTTTGTTTGGTTGGATTATAGAAGGAAAGCTTTGATTTTTTTTTAATCCATACCCATGTTGGTTGAAATTTCGACCAACATGGGCATAAATTTTAAAAAAAAAGGGTTTCACATTTCATTTTTTAACGCACGACAAATTTGATCAAGGGCAAAGCGGGAAGGAGGAAGCACTATTTGGGGAAGCACTGTTTGGAATACACTATTTGGGGAATCACTATTTGGAATACACTATTTGGAGAAGCACAACGAATTTGATCAAGGGCGAAGCGCAAAGGAGGAAGCACTATTTGGAGAAGCACTATTTGGAATACACTGTTTGGGGAAGCCCGACAAATTTGATCAAGGGTGAAGCGCAAAGGAGGAAGCACTATTTGGAATACAAAAGATTCACAGTTCAGAGTATGTTCCTTTTGTCTTCTCTTTTTCTATTTGTGGCACTGTCATTCTTGTGATGAACAGATAGCTTATTAACCCTACAAATTCATTTATACATCTTCGTGGTGAAATTATTTTTGATGCATCCTTGGTATTTGTCATTCATTTAAATAGTTTATGTGTGTATCATCTTAACATGGAAGCACTTCCATTTGGATGAGTTTAGCACCCTCATTTAGTATGTTTGCATAATAGATTTGCATTTTTACATGTTTAGGTGAAATTAGGGTTAGGATCTTATGGATCCTCCTGGATTTTTCCTCTCCATGGCTCTTCTTTCTACTTAGAACCTATGTATTGGTCCTCCTAGGCCTCAGCTTACTCTATCTCCAGGCCTTTTAGGACTTCTTAACATTCTGACTCTTTCCCCCACCTTCCTAGGTCCCCGACTGACCTGCGAGCCTTTCTGTCACATCCTGCTGACCTACCTAAAATCTCAGGACAGGGCCGAGGTTGACCCTGTCCTAGGAAAGGGCTGAGGTCAACCCTATCCTAGGTTAGGGCCAAGGTTGACCCTATCCTAGGATAGGGCTGAGGTCAACCTTGTCCCCCAACAAGTGTTGGTTCCTATTTCCAGATCCAGAGCTTATCGGGGTCTGAAACTTGAAATAGGTCCCCGGGTTCGGATGCAAAAGTGTTTTCTCCAATATTTGAGTTATTATGTTCCCTCCTTGGTTGGAAATATTTACGGGACCATGATTCAAGGTGAGATTTGGATTTGGATCCATTGCATTTCCCTAGGAGACCTATATTAAAATCTCTATATAAACACTCTCTTTTTCCTTCATTTGATCATGAGATGAGGGGAGATGAGATGGGAGGACATGACATGAGAGGACATGATATGATGGCATAATGAGGCAAGAAACTAAGAGGATGATATAGAAGGACAAACTAGGAGGACATATCATCATCTTCAATCAAAGCATTCTTCAAAGACAAGTTATTGTAGATCTTCATTAAAGAAAGAAGGCTTTCTCTTTGATCTACCATTCTCAACATTCAAGCATTCAAAGGACATTATCATGGGGTAGCAATTACAGATTGTGAGTTGATAGGAATACTTTAGCCTTGGGGGCTTCGTATGCTTTCTTTATCATATTCAAATCTATGCATTGCTTTCTCATTTCCATGTTATGTTAGGATTGTTAATCTAGAAGATTAGATCTCGATATTGCATGTTCAAAAGACTCTTTCCAAAGAGCAACACACACACAATATACATTCTATATATTTGGCTATTCGTGGAGGTGGAAACCACCAAAATGGGGGTTTGACTAAGGCAAAACCCTATATAGCCACCCTAAAACCCCTTTTTAGATATTTGCAGGTGCAAGATAGAGGATCTGAGGCCAGATCTGGATACCCTTTTTGGATCTCTTTCTGACTATGAAAATAGGGACGCTTTCAGATCTGTGCAGATAGTATTGGAAAAAGTGGTACAGGGTCAACCTTTTTCATAAGATGACATTGGAACAAAAAAAGATTTCTGGGTTTTTTCTGCTTCTGTGTTCCGGTTCAGCATCAACTATCAGCATCCCCAGAAACAGTCTATAGAACTCAAAAAATGAGTTTTTCTAGATCTTCTATGTCATGAGGTAGGAATCTTACTACATCATTCTTTACATGCTCTTTTCCATCCTTTTGATCAATATAATTAAACGTAATATCCTGAATTTGGACATAGGATTTCCCTTCATTATACAAATCTTATTTAGGAGATCTAGGGCATCAAAGGCCTCCAAATTTAGATCTTACATTTTGGTGAACCCGCGATAGACAACTCTTTCTTTTTGGTGTTATATTTACATTTCATATTAGATCTTGCATGAACATAGAAATAGATTTATTTTTTTCTTGCATTTATATTTCACAAAAATATATAAAAATTATAAAATTACCTTTAAAAAAGACAAAAACATTTACATTTTTCATGCTTGTAGTACTTCCTTGTGTTCAACATGTATGATTTTTGTTTTGAATACTTTGATGAGAATTTTGTGGTACAAAATGATAGATCCCTTAATGAGGTACGTGGAAGTGAGAATGTGAATGGTTCGAATGAGATCCCCATGGATCCTATTCCTATTTCATTCTCCTCCACAACTTCTTCAATTAACCTTTACCATAGGGTATATGCATGGTTACCTTCATATTCCTCTATTTGCAACATTGAGACACCTAAGACACTCTTTCCTAAACCTTTGATGACAGTAAAAGGGTGTCCTCCGATGATTATTAAGGGTAAACCTAGAGACCCTTTGGATTTATTTGATAACACAGATTCTATTTCGCATGCTTACCGCACACAGAATAATCCTCAACCTATTGTCCCAGCAACTTTACCTCCTTCTCAACCCATGCTTCCTCTAGCACCTAGGTTACCTTCTTCCTTTAAGGAATATGACTTAGTGGAACAGTTATACGCTACTCCAGCTAAGATCTCTTTATGGGAATTAATTCAAACTTCTCCTACATATCATGAGGCATTGCTAAAAGCTTTATCTACTCTTCCTGCTCTGCCTCCTAACTAAGAGGATATTAATTCATTTCTGGAGTGCATGCATACTATGCCTTATGTACCTCCTATTATGTCCTCCGATGATGATTTATCTACTGTTGAGGTGCAGAATCAATATGATGCTCTTATGGTTGTTGTCTCTATTAATCAGAGTATCATTTGTAGAACATTGATTGATAATGGATCTTGGCTTAATGTTTGTAGCATGGATATGCTTAAGGCAATTAAAGCTGATCTTACAACTATTCAACTGAATAACATCCCTGTTTGTGGATTTGATAATATTGCAAAGAAAACCTTGGGTATCATTACATTACCTATTAAAGTTGGTCCTGTGCTTCTTTACACTCCTATCCATGTTATGCCTAGACCACTCAATTATAACCTTCTATTAGGAAGACCTTGGTTACATACTATGCATGCGGTTCCTTCTACTCTTCATCGCAAGGTTAGGTTCATTTATAACAATCTGATGTATACACTACATGCGAATGATGCACCAAACCCTTGCCTGAATGCAGAATATGCTAAGGTTCCCAAACCTATTCAACCAATAAAACAACTTGAGCAACCCCCTAAGGTTAAAAAAGATGAGATTCCAGCCTCTTCCTTGATAGAAGATGATTGGGGAACATTATATTTCAATCCTACTTTTATAGGAGAATATAAGGTATCAGATTTGGAGTTTATGAAAGAACAAACTGAGTTTGAAAAACAAGTCTTTATTCCTTCTCCGCTTTCTGAGGAATTAAAAAGTAAATTTGTTGTTGCTTCTCATAATGAAACAATTGAGACAATAAAACCAGATTGTCATGACATTGTGACATATGCCGCTCCTTTAACTCAATCCGATATGGCTGACAAGTATAGTTCTAGTTATCATTTACTCAAGAAATCAGGATTTAGTGGGAAAGGTTGTGGTAAGTATGAACAAGGTATAAAAGTACCCCTGGATAATGACGGTTGCGATTATACCTATGGATTAGGATTGAATCCTTATAAGAAACCCTCAGTTTTTCCTCTGAATGTTAATCATATTTGTGGTGGACATTTGAAATTGGTTAATCCATTTCTCCTAGACATGGATCAAAAACCTAGGTTGGATATCTTTCCTGAGGAGGAAACCCTCACTAATTTTTTAGGGGCTTATCAAGATCTACCTACATTTCATCATAAACGAAGGAAATTGTATTGCCTCAACAATGAAGCCTATTTTGGAGAACATAATGAATAAAATATTTCCCCTCTACCAATAGATTCTCCCATACAAAGAAATCTATTAATAACTGAGACTATTGATGTTCAAGTGGATGAGAATGATGTTGAAAAAACAATCAAAATTGGGAAATGTTTGTATCATGATGAACATGATCAATTGGTTTCTTATTTTCTTGAATATAAGGATATCTTTACTTTGACATATTCAAACATGCCTGGTATAGATCCCAAGATTGTCACTCATAATATTGTCCTTAAACCCAATGCTAAACCGGTAAAACAAAAGATTTGTAACATGAATCCCGGCATCGCTTTACTTGTTAAAACTGAAATTGAAAAATTATTAGGTGCTAGATTCATTTGCTCTATCGATTATTCTGACTGGATTTCCAACATTGTGGCTGTTTCTAAGGGTAAAAATAATATAAGAATGTGCACTGATTTTCATGATTTAAACCAAGTATCTTTAAAAGATGACTTCCCGCTACCTAATATTGACATGATTGTGGATTCCACAGCAGGTCATGCGTTGTTATCTTTTATGGATGGATTTTCAAGTTATAATCAAATATTCATTCTTGTTGAGGATCAACTTAAGACCACATTTATTGCACCTTGGGGAACATTCTGTTGGGTCATGATGCCTTTTGGATTAAGAAATGCGGGAGCTACTTATCAACGTGCTATGACTTTGATTTTTCATGATTACATTCATAAGATCTTGGAAGATTATGTAGATGATATCTTGGTGAAATCTATACAAAGAGAGGATCATGTGTTTATTTAAAGACAAATATTTGATAGAATAAGGAGTTACAATATGAGGTTAAATCCTAATAAATGTGCTTTTGGAGTTGATTCGGGCAAGTTACTAGGATTTATTATCTCTAAACGAGGCATAGAAGTTGATACTGAAAAAATTGATGCTATTGTTAACATGCCTCCTCCTAAGAATATTTCTCAATTGCGTAGTTTATGAGGTAAAATACAATCCATTCGTTGCTTTGTTTCTAACTTAGCCGATAGGACTGTTCCTTTCACTTCTTTACTTAAAAAACATACTACCTTTTCTTGGAATGAGGAATGCAAAAGATCTTTCAAACAATTCAAAGAATATCTTGCTAATCCTCCTATCTTACAACCTACTCAATTCAATAAACCCTTTTATCTATATACTTCTGCCACTTCCAATGCAATAAGTGCATTGTTAGCTCAACATGATAGTGATGGAAAGGAACGACCAGTATACTATATTAGTCGAACCTTGTTAGATTATGAAACATGATATACTCAACTAGAGTGACAATGCTTGGCTTTAGTTTATGCTTGTCAGAAAATCCGGCATTACTTGCTCAATGTTGAAGTCAATGTGATTGTTAAATTCGATCCCCTAAAACATCTTTTCTCAAAAATAGATCTTTCCAGTTGATTAGCAAAATGGGTATTGTTGGTCACAAAATTTGATCTCAATTTCATTCTTCAAAAATCAATTAAAGGACAAGATTTAACTAATTATTTAGCTGAAGCTCCTTGTCCTCATGCTAATACAACTATTACCTCAGTAGAATTCCCCGATGAGAATATATATGTGATCAAACAAGATGATACTTGGGAGTTATATTTTGATGGCTCTAGGTGCAAGACAGGTCTTGGGGTGGGCATCATATTGATCCCTCCTACAAATAAACCCATTCCTCTATCATATAAATTAACTTTTCCTTGTACCAACAACATTGCAGAGTATGAAGCTCTTATAGCTGGTCTACGAGAAGCTTCATCTCTTCACATCCAAAACCTAGAAATTTATGGAGATTCACAATTGATTGTCAAACAAATAAAGGGAGGTTATCAAACTAAGAATGATAAAATGGCACAATATCAAGATTTAGCTCTAGATATTCTTTCACAATTCTCTTCTTACACCATACACACTTTACTTAGAAAGGATAATCAACACGTAGACGCCATGGAAAGCACAACTTCCTTGGTTTGTCTTGAAAATAATGATGATGACTTTCAATTTACTATACACACTCTTAAACTTCCTGAAATTTCTGATAAGACTACTGTTAATTGTTGTAATTTACATTCCAAAGAATGGTATTCACATATTTTTCATTTTCTGAAAGATAATACTTTTCCAGAATCGGCAACAAGGAACACACGTAATCGTATCAAAAATATTTCAGCCTGTTATATCATTTTAGGAGAAACCCTTTACAAGCATTCTTATGATGGATTACTATTAAGATATCTTAACAAAACTGAAGTACCTGTGGCTTTAGCAGAAGCTCACTCTGGTTCTTGTGGGGGACATTTTGGTGGGAAATCTTTGGTTAACAAACTCCTTAGAATGGAATATTACTAGCAAACAATGGAACAAGATTCCTTTAAATTTGTCAAGAAGTGTCCTCAATTTCAACAACATGGTAATTTAATTCATGCTCCTACTCGTGAGCTTCGTAATCAAATTTCTCCGTGGCCTTTTAGCATTTGGGGTTTTGACCTTATTGGAAAAATTTCCCCAGCTTCTTCTCAAGGACATACGTACATTCTCACCACTACAGATTACTTTACTAAGTGGGTAGAAGCTATTCCTCTTTGTTCTACTACTATCGATGTTATCTGTGATTTCATCCTTAATCATATTATAGCACAATTTGGTATTCCTTCAATGATAGTTTTGGATAATCTCAGCGGGAGAGTCTTATAGCACACTGTAAGACTCTCCCGCTGAAATCTCACCAACTGACTCAACTCATGATAAAGATGAGCCAGCATGCTATGGCCCCATGAGACAATGACTCTGTCACTCTCCATCTTGCATATGAGATGTGTGAATGGTGTTGGAAAAATTGTACCCTTTGTGTTGGGCACTACAACCAAGGAAATAATACAAAGCGTCACCCTCCATACCAGAGGTGTCGGACTTGCTAGAATGGCTGCTAATGAAATGTGATCTGACTGAGTTTGCAACTGTGGCACTCATCCCAAATAGTACTCCATATCAGAAAAAATCTCTGGAGGACCCTATGGTACTCTCGGTCTGGCAGGCTCACCTTGCATTGGCAGTCGCAGGATCCTGTACACATCCTCCAAGGTGATGGTGATCTCGCCTGATGGAAGATTAAATGAGCATTTATCCTTGTCCCCTCTCTATCATGGCCGATATCATCAACTGATGAAGCCTCATCTATGGTAGATCTTCAACCCAATATAGTCCCACATCTCTCAATAATTGAGTCTCCTCTGGCTGTAGCTCAGAGACACTCCCTCTGATAGATAAGAGTAGCCCTCCGAAGGGATGCTCTCGTAGATGGACTGGATCCTGCAAGCACAAACATGAACCATATCAGACCTTCTGAATCAGATAAATTCAAAACCTACCTAACCTAGATAGGGTCAACCTTATTATGATAGGGTTGACCTTTATGGGTCAAGGTCAACCTTTAGGGGTCAAGGTCGACCTTTATGGGTCAGGGTCGACCTACTCCCCAACAAGGACAAAACCTTCCCAGACAGGGTCGACCTTAAAGGGTCAGGGTCGACCATACTGGGTCAGGGTTGACCTTCTTGGGTCAGGGTCAACATTTCCTATAAAAACATCAAAATTTCAATCACAAATACTAAAAACAGGCACTTACCTTGGGCAAAGGCTATCTACCGGCTAGGCACTCTCATAGGACCTCCATACGGCTCGCTCAAAACTCCTCTCTCTTTGGCATCCTATCTCCTTGATCCAACTCTGTAAATGGTAAGAATGAGGAGGTAAGTATCTCTTTCTCCTATTTATAGGCTATAAATTAGGGTTTTGCTAGGGTTTCATCTCCAATTATTTAGGTTAAACTCGAATTTTCCTTCTATATGCATTTAGATAGACATTCACTCTTTTCATCATAACTTGAGTTCGGTAGCTCCGTTTTTACTGTCGTCAGAAGAATTGGAATCATGATTCAGATACCTAACCTATTGAATTAGTTTGGGAGGGTTTAGGAAACTTATAACTTGTTTAGAAAAGGAATTTTCAACATCTTGCATATTCAATATATAGAACTCACCTTATCACCCCGTTTCACCTTCCATGAAATAGTAAGCCGAATCAGGGGGGCATAAGGGGCTTTATATACCTCTCAAGATCATCATAGTAACATCTAGGTGTTCTTTGGATTTTCATTAACCCCATGTGTTGCAGGTTGCGGATACTAATGGTTTCTTGCAGGATCTTCACATTGAGGACTTCGCTATATCCTTTTTATACTTTATGATGATTTCTTACTTTAGCTTCCATATTCACGTAGTATCATATCTAAGATAAATTGGGGGCTAAATGTATCATCTTAAAATGGAAGCACTTCCATTTGGATGAGTTTATCACCCTCGTTTAGTATGTTTGCATAATAGATTTGCATTTCTACATGTTTAGGTGAAATTAAGGTTAGGATCTTATGGATCCTCCTAGATTTTTCCTCTCCATGGCTCTTCTTTCTAGGTAGGACCTATGTATTGGTCCTCCAAGGCCTCATCTTACTCTCTCTCTAGGCATTTTAGGACTTCTTAACATTTTGACTCATTCCCCCACCTTCCTAGGTCCCCGACTGACCTGGGAGCTTTTCTGTCACATCCTGCTGACCTGCCTAAAATCTCAGGATAGGGCCGATGTCAACCCTATCCTAGGATAGGGCTGAGGTCAACCTTGTCCTAGGTCAGTTCTGAGGTCAACCCTATCCCCCAATAGGTTTTGGTTCCCATTTCTAGATTCAGAGCTTATCGGGGTCCGAAACTTGAAATAGGTCCCCGGGTTTAGATGCGGAAGTGTTTTCTCTGATATTTGAGTTATTATGTTCCCTGCTTGGTTGGAAATTGTGATGGGACCATGATTCAAGGTGAGATTTGGATTTTGATCCATTTCATTTCCCTAGGAGACCTATATTAAAATCTATATATAAACACTCTCTTTTTCCTTCATTTGATCATGAGATGAGAGGAGATGAGATGGGAGGACATGACATGAGAGCACATGATATGATGGCATAATGAGGCAAGAAAGTAAGAGGATTATATAGAAGGACAAACTAGGATGACATATCATCATCTTCAATCAAATCATTCTTCAAAGACAAGTTATTGTAGATCTTCATTAAAGCAATAAGGCTTTCTCTTTGATCTACCATTTTCAACATTCAAGCATTCAAAGGACATTATCATGGGGTAGCAATTACGGATTGTGAGTTGATAGGAATATTTTAGCCTTGGGGACTTGGTATGCTTTCTTTATCATATTCAAATCTATGCATTGCTTTCTAATTTCCATGTTATGTTAGGATTGATAATCTAGAAGATTAGATCTTGGTATTACATGTTCAAAAGACTCTTTCCAAAGAGAAACACACACACAATATAGATTCTATATATTTAGCTATTCGTGGAGGTGGAAACCACCAAAATAGGGGTTTGACTAAGGCAAAACCCTATATAGCCACCCCAAAACCCCTTTTTAGATATTTTTAGGTGTAGGATAGAGGATCTGAGGCCAGATCTAGATACCCTATTTGGATCTCTTTCAGACTGTGAAAACAAGGACGCTTTCAGATCTGTGCAGACAGCATTGGAAAAATTGGTACAGGGTCGACCTTTTTCATAAGATGACATCAGAAAAAAAAAGATTTATGGGTTTTGTCTGCCTCTATGTTTCAGTTCGGTATCAACTGTCAGCATCCCCAAAAATAGTATACAAAACTCAAAAAATGAGTTTTTCCAGATCTGCTATGTCATGAGGTAGGCATCTTATTACATCATTCTTTACATGCTCTTTTCCATCCTTTTGATCAATATAATTAAATGTAATATCCTGAATTTGGACATAGGATTTCCCTTCATTATACAAATCTTATTTAGGAGATCTAGGGCATCAAAGGCCTCCAAAATTTAGATCTTACAATGTGTTTCATTATATTAGTATGCCACGAACTGTTAGATGAATTAACATCCACTACTAGTCCATTGATGCACACTGTCCTCTCGAATTCATTTAATTTGTTTCAACCTAGTTTGTATTTTCACCATTGGATTGTCCATGTTGCTGGATTAAAATCAAATTAGGGAAATATGCTTTAATTTATCCAACACTCAGAGCTATGGAGGTTGCCAAACTGCTTCAAGCTTGATACCCTAGGATAATCGAGTTTAGCATGTTTAGCCAGTGGGAGAAAGAAGGAACAAAAATCTACAGTTGATGGTGGATAGAGGTCAAGGAGTCGACCATGCCAAGACATTAGAAGGCCAAAAAAACTTTCCCAATCATCTGTGACTATTCAAAACACCCAATTTCAAACTAATCCATTAAACCCAAATCTAGCTTGATCACCTAGGGTTTGTGTTGAACTAGTTTGAAGTTGTCGGGATAGAATCGGTCATTCATTGTTTGGACTATCGAGACCAAAACATAAAAGATAATTGGGGAGTATTATTAGAGTATTCTATGTTAATCAGTTGTAATAGGGAATAATAGAGTTTCTTAGAAGGCAATTGGTGGATAGGATAGTTCCCTGAATTTGGAGGTATCCGAAGACTAAGGAATTTGTCATAATTAGTTGAAACCATTGTTCACAGTTTAAAGTGACATTCTCAATCGGTTCTGTAGTAGATTGGTCCTATTGAGCTTTAGTTTCCACCACTCTGCATCAAGATAATTGGTGGATAGGGTAGTTCCCTGATTTAATCTTATTTCATAGTGCATCAAAATAATTGATCACTCCACCAAAATTATCATTGAGTGGTCTCATA
>MU224050.1:1005217-1051623 GCA_018584345.1 Thuja plicata | reverse complement strand
TTATGATTGATTTAGCTAAGTTATTGATGTAGTTTATCTTACGATCTTGTATGTAATAAACTATGAATTTTATATCATGCATCTAGTTGTGTAGCCGTATATACAGGTGTAGGAAATAGAGAGGAAAAGAGAAGTGTATGGGTTGACTATGCACATGCGTAATAGTTTAACATTCTCTACTTAACAGGGCCAACCATGTGAAGGTGGAAGCTCATCAACGACATTAGGAAGTGATGCAAAATTTACTATTTGTAGTCGTTGCAACAGCGTCAGGCGCCAACTTTAGCATAGTATGATCACTAGACATGGTTGTATGTCTTCTACTTTTAAGTTGTGTTGTCTAGTGATCAGTAGACATTGCAACTTAAAACTAGAAGACATACAGCCATGTCTAGTGATCATAATGTGATGAATTTGGTGCACGATGCTATTGCAATGACTACAGATAGTAAATTTTGCATCACATAAACACGATAACTGGGAAACATAAATATAGATATCACAACAGTTGAGAAACATAAATGTAGATATCACAATAGCTGAGAAACATAAATGTAGATATCATGGTCACAATTGTTTGGAGACACAACATAATTCAGTGGTATACCCAGATGATGCAACGCAACCACTACTCCTCTAGTTCAAAGTTGGCACTGCATGATCCAAAAACCATAGATAAGGAATAAATTTTATCTATGGTTTTTTTGATCATGCAGTGCCAACTTCAAACTGGAGGAGTAGTGGTTGCGTTGCATCATCTGGGTATACCACTAAATTATGTTGTGTCTCTAAACAATTGTGACCATGATGCCTATATTTATGTTTCTCAGATGTTGTGTCCCAGGATCGCTTATGACCCTTTACGATCCCTAAGAATACATCTTAGAGATCTTAAAGTGTCGTAAAGGGTCATAAGAGTGTCCTAGGAGGGGCCAGATGAGCTTCCACCTTCACATGGTTGGCCTTGTTAAGTAGAGAATATTAAAGTATTCTCAAAACCAAGTGAAGCTCAAACTAACATACCTTCATTATTTAATCAATGCTAAGAGACACATGGAAGATGTGTGATTACTGAGGGGGTTTTCATTGATTGACCGCATAGGCAGGGAAGTACGCGTGGCACCATAGGAGCTTTAATATTTGGGGATTTTTTCATTCTACCTTTATGAGATCAAAACATTGAGCTTGTGTGTACCTTTTTTATATTTACGCTGTGTATTTTTTTTTATTTGGATCATTCTATAATATATATATATATATATTTTAACCAAAAATTAGTATTGGTCACTTTTTCAACGTTGGTCGCTCTGTGATCGGTGTCAATTTCGACAAACTTTGGTCGTAAAGGAGAAACATTGTGTTTGATGTTTTGATGAGACTGTTATGTGCTCGACGTTTGTTCTGACCACTGTTGGTCGCAATTGTGATGAACATTAGTCACTAGATAAAAATTTTGATCTGCGATTCTTCCAGCGTCAAGCAATTTTTTAGACGAAGATTCGGTCGATAATTCAACCACTACTAAGGTCGATATATCGATGATTTCTTTTCCTATCGAATATGTGACGAGAAAAGTTTGACGATAGTTTTTTTCATCGATTCGACCAATGGATCTCAAAAATTTGACTAATCCTCGTCGAAAAATAGGGTAAAATTTACTAGTGATCATTATAAATGTTTTTGAAGAATTTGATATATTTGTTGCACTGGATAGAAATAACTCCAAAAAGGGTATCCAAATATGATTTCAAAATCTTTCCAAACCCTTGGGAAATGTCCCTTGTTTTCCCTTCTTTGTTTCTGGGTGGTTCTTGCCTGTGTGTAGGCAGCCTTTAACTGTCGATACGCGGTCACTGGAATTCCTTTACGCGGCACTCTGCAGTTAGCAGGCGGCATTAGCATGTTGATAGGCGGTTTTAAACTGTTGACACACAGCACTTGCCAGTGGCTTGTGCAGTTGTTGAATGTTTACAAGTAGTAGTTTAAAGCTGTAGGTGGCCAAGGATTATTTTTAAGCGGCCTTGAATGGTTGGTACACGACTCTTTGCTGATCAAAGTTGAAATTGTCAAATTTTTGGTTATTTTTTGGATCTAAAAATTTAAAAGTTTTGATCAGACTTGTTAAAAAATATTCTCGCATAAAAATAGAGTACAATCTCAACACTCACATCAAAATTGTACCATATCCCTAAAACAACACTAAAAGTGTATGTTCTCGGATGTTTTTACGGGTATAGACAAGAATTTCTTCCAAACAATCTACCTAGAGTCAAACAATTTTGGCTTTAAACAATGCCTCTAAAAAGGTAGGTTTTCTATTTAACAAGGTTTTAAATCACCTCCGTTCTAAATCTTCTCAATTTCCTTTACCCCCTTGCGGGCTTCCCACATGCACAAAAGTACAATTTTGTGCAATCCCGAAGGACTACTCGAGGAAGTGAGGATGACTTGCACAAGGTTTAGTCACTTTCTGATTAAGGTAAAGTGCATTTTTTTATAGTGGGTTGGATGATATCGTGGCAAAAGAGATTGTCTCCCACTTTGGGTTGCTCGCTCTCACCACCTTCGTAAAGGAATTCTCGGGAGGCAGGCCCTCTAAAGCTCTAAAATAATCTAGCATGCATAGAAACAAGAAATCAAATTTGATTCAACAAGTTTGGGAATTTGATTCACTTAAAGAGTGAAGAGCATATCCCTATTGTTGTCCCTTATTCAAAACACCTCAAGCAAGTTTGTTCTTTTTCAACCCCTTGACAAGGGGGTTCTTAAAAATGAAGTGTTTGGTTAATTCCTTATCCCTCTTTTTCTACCAAATTGAATTTGCACGTTTGGGTTTTTGATTCACTTCAAAAATTGAAGAGCATATGCCTAATGCTTGTTCAATTTACACAAAATAAGGGTTTTCTAATTATACTAGATTTAAATGAAAGCCATAATCTAAGCAAGTGAAAGCTTGATTAGAGAAATACCTTGTTTTCGAAGCTAGCAAAGGCTAGGTGCATTTTTGATATATTTGCTTCTTCTTTTTTTTGTAACTCACCTAGTGGCGATTGTTCCCACTCCGGCTCCTCCAAGAAGTTAGTCAATCCAATTGAAACAAAGTGAAGAAAAACTTGGAAATTAAATTGACAATTCACTCCTAAGCTCTTTTAATCAAATTTTGCCAAATCAAGCTTAAAGAACTAGAAATGAAAATCACTCAAAGAGTGGGGAATTTTCTTTTATATGCAAAGAAAACTTTAATGTAATGATCATATAAGTTTTCTTCCTCTTTTAAAATTTCTTAAATATTTGAAGCATGAATTTCTTTAGAAAGTTTGTTTTGAGCTCTTACCTCTTTGCTAAGTCTTGTAACTCTTTTCTCTGGTTTCTACACTTTCGGATGATTTTTCATCTGCAAAAATGAAAAACACAGAGGATTAAAACAGTGAGAAAATCATTAAAAACTTGATTCAAAGCAAAAATATCTACGCAACATTTAACAGCTAATACGCGGCTTTTAACTGTTAACAAGCATAAATTAAAAAAATTTAAGCGGCTTTTAAATGTTAAGAAGTGGCTCTGGAAACTCCACAGGCGGCAAAAGAAAAACCACAGGCAGCATAGAAAGTGCAAAGTGCGGTCAAATATTGATATCAAGCAGCTCTTTAAAGTTCACAGGTGGTCTTTAATTGCTTACAGGCGGCACTTTACAAATTTAGGCAGCACACTTTGGTTCACACATGGCTTAAGAATAAAAGATGGAATAGAAAATTTCTGCATGCAGCACTTTACTAATCACAGGTGGCTCTTAATGTTTCGTAGGTGGCTCTTCTCCTATTTTCTGCAAAATAACAAGAAAATGATGCAAAACACACAAAATTTAAGATAAAAATGTGAGAAATGAGGCCTAAAGCCCCACGGTGGGCACCATTTATGTTTGAGAAATTACACCTTCATGAAATTAGGATCAATAACAACAATTCTATGGAAAGAAAATACAATTTTAATCTAAGAATTGCAATTAAATCCATGACATCTCATAGTTCCCTATCACTTTGTTAAGAGAGCTCTCAGCCTTAATCTCTCTCAAGGACAATCCTAGAATGAGAAAGAATGATATAAAATGCTTAATCTAGCTCAAATGCTCAAAGATGTGTGTGTTTTCAACTCAAATGCTCATGATTCATGCTCTCAAATCAACAAATGCTTCTCAACAATGCTCAAAATACTTCTCAATTGCTCTCAATTGCTCACTAATTGCCTATAATAAGGATGTTTTGCACTTGAATTTTTAGGATATCAAATGCATAGAAAATGGCTTGTATTTATAACAAATTTCCCAAGGGTAGGGGGTAGAGTAAATTGACCATGGTCAAGCCTTGGTTGAGTGAAAGGCTTTGAGATGGTTTCAAATGGGGGGACCATTTAAATGGTTTTCCTCAAAGGGTGGGACAAGAAGACAAGATCCTCAATTCTCATTGGTTGATCAAATTGAGTTGAAAGAAATTAGGATTTATTTAATTCAATCTTTTAATTAAATTAGCCATCTAACGGTGAATGGGTTGGATTTGATTTTTATTTAAAACTATACAATTAATTGATTAAAATCAATTATATAATTTGATTGATCCCCTTTTAGGCTTATATTTGATTTCATGATTATTTAATCCTTTGATTTTAATTGATTTTGTCCAAATTCCTTGATAAATGTCCATTTGAATGATTTTGACCCATTTTGATGAGATTTAGGGCAATTGGCTGAGACTTGTAGATTTGAATGTTTAAGCTACACCTGGTCAATTTTAGGTGTCTACACCTTCATACAGACCCACCGCTAGATATTGATAAAAGGAAAGGTATGAGCAAGTTATCTTTTCCAGATCCTTATAAGCAATGTGTAGTCTATATCATAAAGTATTTTACATGTGAAGGATGACAGGCATTCATACATTCTATCTATTTCAAGTTAGATTGAGTTTCTTGCGGCATGATAATTGACCTATAAATGTACCTAGTTTCTTATTCCATATCTTGAAGAAGAGAGCTTCCCTTGTGCAGGAAGGTAACCCAACATTGTCTCTCACCACTATTTAATTAAGTTAATTGTATAAAAATCTTTAAGAGATTAATCAGATATGTCATGGGAGGATTTTCTTTTGGGAGATTTTGAGAACCAAACCCTAAGCCCTACAAGGCGGAGAGTTGGGAAGAGGGTTCAAACTAAGCATGGGGTTATTAAAATTATTAAAGAACTAGACTCAATATCTTCCTTAGGCGAAAGGTCTAGGCCTAGGAACCCTAAAAATTACCCTCGAGCCTCTACATCTTGATCAGCCCAGAATAAAGGCAAGAAGAAGATTTCTAAAGAAAATACTACTTTCCCATCTGTAAAAACTAGGGCTCCTCTAAGGAAAGAAAATGAAGGAAGAAAAATTGCCTAGGGTTCTTGTCGAGATATAAAAGAAAAAGTTCCTACAGCTCCAACCGCTCCTAGGAAGTGGAAAATTCCTGATAAATAAAAAGAAACCCCATTGAGAAGAAGTTGTAGAAGGAAAAAAAATGTGTCCATAGATATACCACCAGCAAGGTCAGCTATTGACCCTAAAATTTTTGAGCCTAGTAAGCCAAGAATAGATGAACCTAGAGATAATCAGCAAGAATTGCCTGGTTTGTTTCCTGAAGCTAAAAAAGAGCATTCCCCTATGGGAAGAATGAATGAATAATGCATATTAATGAGGGGTGATTCTAGTTCTGATGAGCAATCCTTTAGGTTTTAGAGGAAGGGTTCATCTTCCAAAGGACTTGAAGTTGTTGATGACCTCATTGTCTCAAAAAATGATGTCATGTCAGAGGAATGCTTTCCAATGGAAGAAGACATGCCAGAGTCACCTCCTGTAGTAACAAGAAGGAATATGTTTGAAGAATATTCTGATGTTAATATGGGTTTTGGGAATGAAATGGTTGAATAGATATTAAATCATGGATTGGATGCATTGGCCACAGCTTCTCAGTAGTGTGGTAATTATGAGAGGTCTATGATAATATGGACATGCCCCACAAAGGATAAGCATCCAGGTGATGATAAGTTAGTTTTTCCACAATCAGCAAAGGAAAACCCTAGTGCAAATACTTTTTTAGGTGCTTCTTGTCCTGTGTCATTGTTTTCTATTATTTTTTAGCTATCTAACTAGTTAGTTATGGAAAGGGAACAATGGAGATAGTAGAAGAAATATTTGAATCAAGTCATTGATCGGCATTATCAAGAACTCCTGGAAAAAGGAAGAGGAAGTGGAGCAACTTCATGCAAATCTTACTAAGGTAACAACAATTATATCTGAGTTAATGAGTTGTCAATCTCAATCTCCTATATATGCCATATTTCTTAAGGAATAGTTTATAAACCATCAAATGACTTGTATAATGAGAGATAGGTCTCCATTGTTGAATGAGCCCCTTGAGTTTTATCTGGCTTTTCATAGCTCTCCTGCAACAATACAAAATTTGTTATGTGAGATTTTCCTCAATAATCTTACAGTACCCAATGATAGGGACTGGAATCCCTTGTTGTATGTTGGGGATATCCATTCAAGAGCCCTTATGTTGTGGATCCAAAATAAAATAAGTCGGGAGTCCCAAGCTAAATTTTATAGGGAGTTGGAAGAAGAAATTCCTCTCTACCTAAGACCAGAAGCCAAAGATCCTAAAACTTATTACTATGACTAGCTAAAAATTGCTTAATCAAATTTAGGGAGTAAAGTCATTTATCCCCTTAGAAATGTAGCTTTTGATGAGTATGTTCAAATGGCTGAAGCTTAGTTGCCTGAGGTTGCAAACTCAATATAGTGGCATTGGATCAGCATGAGTGAAGAACTAAGGAACAAGGAGTGACATTCTCCTCTCAACTTCAATATGGAAAATAGGCGAGCTCCATGGTATATCACATTGGGCAGAGTGGGACAGAGTTTTTGGATTCCACTTACCTTTTAGTCGCCCTTGCTTATTCTTATTGGAAAATTTAGAGAACTTGGATGACTATGATATGGAAGGGGAAGTAAGGAGGTGGGAGAAACACAGGGAAACCAAAGGATCCTATTGGAGCTATGTAGAGGGATGTATTGGTCAAAAAATAGCTACAAACTACATGATGACAACAAGGATAAAGAAATTCATGTTTGTTGGAGGACCAGAAAAATGAAATGTTGGGGGGAAATGATGAGGCCAATTTAAGGCCTATATGGTTTATGATTTCACATGTTTTTATGGTTAGGACTTGGAAATTTGATGGGTTTTTCATAGACTTATTCAGACTACTTATGTTTTAAAAATGCTATATGTGTGTGTGCACTTTAAGTTTAATGAATATATATATATATTATTATATATATATATATATATATATATATATATATATATATATATATTACATGGTTATGTGGAACGAAATCCTGTATCTTTTCTTCTTGCATTAGTTTGGTAGTTATTCATGTAGCCATGTGATAAGAGAAAAATATAATGTAGAAAAACTTATTATAAATTCTATCTTGGATATGTGTTACGATTTTTGTATGTGCACACTAATCTCTTGCAGGAAATGGTGAGTCAGTGGGCAAAGTAGAATTTAGCATCAGAAGACAAAGTGGTGGCATAAATTTGAATAACTATTTTGGGACTCATAATGATTCCACCACTTTTAGTCAATAGTGGTTATCATTGCGGACTGGCTCAATATGGTTAATAGCCATTGTGGAGTAAATCCAGTAGTCATGAATTCCTAGATTCATGCACAACTAAATGCAACTTACTCCTACATTAAATTATGTTGTTCTTGTATCTTAAAAATCATCATATCCCTGACATTGGAGAATCCTAGTTTTAGGGAGTTCTATTTTAAGTTGTTGTTAAATAAGCTAGAGTTTCAGATTTCAGAGTTAGTTTTAGTTTTTGCGGGAAATCCTTTTGTAATCCAGTAGTAGAGAATAACAATTTTGTTGCTACATTTTGTACTTATGCTTTATGAATGAATGAATGATATCTTTAGTTCTTAATCTATGAGTTTTTATTCATTCACTCTTCCGTGGGGGCCCATGCGAGAAGTGAACTTAGTTCATAGTTAAGTAGGAGTTTGTTTTAAGTTTTGTTGAAGTATTTAGAACTCTATTGCTCCTGTAGCCATTCGGTAACAAAACTATTGGTTGTTTCCTGCTGCATAAGTAAATAGTTAGTTTACCATTTGTACCATATTTCCAAAGCTCTAGATTAAATTGTTGTTCTGCTTCCTAACTTAGTATTTCCTTTAGCATTTTCATTACATAAGTAATGATGACACCTAAGATGGATTAGAGCATATACCTTGCAAACATCATTTCAAGCTTACGTCCCTAGTTGATAATTCAATGAGTTCAGTATGTTATTTTTAGTATGATATTTGGCATAGTTTTGTCATGGAGTCACTATAAAAAGGATGTCTAATCCTTAGTTACAAAGGTATTATACTGACCAGACAATGAGGACTTTGGAAGTTCTGATACAATTTTGATCAAGGCTTTCTTGAACTGTACATGTCTTTGACAACAACCTCTTCAATTATTCTCTTCACT
This sequence comes from Thuja plicata, assembly GCA_018584345.1. Lineage (NCBI taxonomy): Eukaryota > Viridiplantae > Streptophyta > Pinopsida > Cupressales > Cupressaceae > Thuja > Thuja plicata. The sequence goes on along the minus strand of MU224050.1, from coordinate 1,043,044 downwards.
TCACTTTCTAACTTATTAAAAAATTTATTTAATGGTCTTAGGTCACCATTAGTAGTAATAATCTTTTCCATGCTATTTTTAGACATAACTAGTTTATTGGATTCCAACTTGGTTTATTTACTTGTTGAGTTGTATCTGAAGATTTTGTCTTTGCAGGTTTCAGATGCTTCTTTTGAATTATGTTTCTTCAGTTTCTTTATAGCATCATTAGATTTTTTCCTTTCATCATCATCATCCACAATAAGAATCTCCTTTTTTTTATTTTTCTTATTTCTCTTTCTACTATCTAATAGACTCTTCTTTCTTCTTTTCATTACTTTGCTTTAATGGCTTCTTCCTCTCCACCTCTCTTGTCATAGTGGGTATCTGTGGTTTGGACATTGTTGCACTTCTTGTCTTCCTTCTAGTAGATTGAATTTGGAAAAAAATTGATTCTCCCACTTCCATAGGTATATTTTTTTTTGCAAATTTCTTCTTTATCCTTTTTGCAACTTCAGGTGCTTTCAGTTCTCTATACACCTTGAGTCCCTTCTCATTATAAGTTCCAAATATTGGTTCATTTGGATCCCTGGGATTTTTTAGTAAGTCATTTTCATACAAGTCTATAATTTTTTCATCCACCTCATAACCCATTGTTATCACCCAAGAAGATTTGGGTTCTACTACTTCCATTAGACATTCATCAGTGTTCACCATAAAACATATATCCTCCTTATATATTTAAACAAGACATTTGGGAATTATTTCCCTCTCATGCATTTTCTTCTGAAAGTTCTTGAAACACCCCCAAAGAGATGTGGTTCTTATTTTATCAGTCATATTACTCATGATTTCTCTAATTTGAAAGGCTACCAAATCTTTTACAAACCAATTGGTAGGACCTACCCTTGGAAACTCTTTCAAGAAGAAAAAATATATACAAAATATAAGTGTTGGAAGATTTTTGACCACGTAAGATTATGGTGTTTGGGTGTACTCACTAATGTTTTGTCATTGATGCCAACATACTATTTATTGTTTCAGACAGTGTGTTCAGTATGTTCAATGATTTTTGTTGATTAGGTGCTATATTGAAGATCTTGAGTTGTGATCATGAGGTATTGTTCAATGGTGTCTATAGATGATCTAGTGAGGTCCACAATAGTTTGGATGAAATTTTGAGTGAGGTATGATCGAGTTGCTAATTGTTGTTGTTACAATGTTTTTGTGTATAGTGGATGAGTATTTGGATTCATATGACTTTGATTTTATGTTTCAGAGGTTATAAAGTTGGTGATTTCATGATTCCTTATCATTGTGTTCACAGCTAGTGTTGTTTATGATTCAGAGTATGAAAATCTATCCTTTGTTGTGAAAGATTTTAGTATTTTGGTGTTCTTTTTTATCAGTGATGAAGATGAGATGATGCGAATTTTCTAAATGGTATGCATGCAGCTTGTTTGTGTTCTTTGATCATGTGATGATAGTATTGCTAGATTGCATCATTGGAGGTGAATGGATTTGAAGTTTTGGTAGCATTTTGGTGTTTCTTCATTTAGGTCCTATTGGTTCTTTTTTATGTTGTAATAGAAATAACAACAACCTCTTCCCTTTATAAAATGTTTTTATAGAGGAGCCACCTCCAAATGTATGCTTATGCAAGAAAAGGACCAACTAACAAGCACTCTCCTAATACTTCTACACTTTAGGTACTGCTACACCAAGGTGGGGATACCTTGTAATACCTTCTGAAATGTCTTTAAAAGGTACTATCAAGCAATAATCTCACAATGACTCAACATGACTGGGAGATACTAGGCAATTGGATAACTACCCATTGAACATCAACCATGAGATGGAGTATGAGATATAAAATATTAAAAACTTATACAGATGAATACATAATGGATTTTAAGATGTTTGTATTTAGGAAAACACAGTCAATGTGCAACTAGATATGCAATAAAATGAAACTTATAAGCTTCAGATCAGTGCTTCATCCATTTGGGATATACTCTGACTCAGATACGATATACTGATATTAATATTTGTCAACAACTTCAAATCATAATACTACCACCCCAAAACCCATACTATTGATAGATTCCTTGCAGTGTGTCAGATGAATCTATGCATAAATCAGAGCCTAATTTAATCTGATCTTAGATCAGAACTCTCAAGTAAGTACATAAACACAGAAAAAACTATGCTATTGAATCAAAAACTTCATAACTCATATGACACATAACAAAGGAGAGATTGGAATTTGGATCTTTGTATTATATTTAGAAAAACTTATTTCAATATACAAAAATACTTAGAGATAACTTGCAATAGATCTCTCAACTCTTTATTTCTCACTTCTTACAATATATAATACAAATTATACTATCTTTCCCCTATTGACTGAAAACTTTTCAAAATGGTTTACATTATAAATTTTCTAGCCCTTTCCAATGATCTTGGGAATCCTTTTATAGATTAGGATTGCAACAAGATTTAGATCAATTTGAATAGGGAGAAAATTAATGAATCACTAAAAGGACAAAATAGAAAATGGAGTGATAACCATTCTTGTTACAATAGATATTTCAGACATTTTGTCTATTGACCGCTTTGTACTTGCAGTTGCTTCAAATTTGTTCAATATGAGCCATCTAGAGTCTGTTGTCCTTGATGTTGTTGATGTATAATCCTTACTCTCAACTATATCAAACATCTTGTTGGGCTTCTTCATCCACCTACATTTGGTCATCTTCACCTGGATTAACAATTGTGTACCTGTCCTTCCAAGAAGTGTACACCTCATCACTTGGCTAGTTAAAACCAAGGATTTCATCCTAATTGTTGATGATCTCACCCCAGCTGGCACTTGCCTTCTTAACTTCTCCTTTCCAAAACTCTAAAAAATCCTTGGCTTTGTTAATGATATTTATAGTTTGGACAAATAAAATTGTGCCCTCCAAGGTAATGATGCTATGTATCCGGGCATTTATTTCTTCTTTTATTTGTCTTAACCAAAGTGTCTCATTCTTTATATCACCATCTTTCTTGAACATGTTAGGGTACATTTCTTACCTATCCTTTGAAAACTCACTCCTCAAGGTCTCTACTTTTCTGATGAAGATATTTCTTTTGATATCCAAGTCTACCATTAGTTTCAAACACTTGTGAGTTCTAGTTAAAATAATATCAATATTGTTTTGTTCTTTGGACATGGAATAGAAAGATTTCACCTTAGCCATTTTTCCTTTCTAGGTGTCCATGACCAGACCCCATTGATCTTTGTCTACATCATATTCATTGATAATATTAAAAACCCTTTTGCCTAACAAATAAAGATCGGCCAGGTTTACCTCTTTAGTACATCTCAGGAGTCTAGAGTATATTTTATCAGTGTGCCTCTTTTTTACCCATTCCTCTACTTCATTGCATGCCAAAGATTCTTCAAGGTCTTTTTTAGAAGTTTCTTCTAGCCTCTTCCTTTCAGCCAACAATCTATCTCTTTCCATTTCCACATCTATCAAAGTAACAGGGCTTGATGTCATAGGAGAAGGGGGATAAGTGACATATGGGCTAGATGATGAATGTTGGTAAGTTTCTTGAGAAATCATCATCTGAGGAATAGAAATTTATGATTTCTTACCTTCCAATTCAGCAATCCTTTTATCATGTCCAATAGTCTTCATCTTCTCTTCATTATAAGCACCCAAAACTCTCTCAAATTTTTCACTTAGGTTCTTGAGTTCGTCTTCTAGTTTCTGGGCTACACTTACACTAAATTTAGTAGATTCTAAAGTTATACCTACAGATTCAACATCCCCTATTTCTACAACTCTCCTTACCAGAAGACTACCTGAATGCTCAGCCTGATTATCCTCACCTGCTATTTTGGGGTCTCTCTTCTTCAATTGCCACATAACTAGGGGTGCATGATCCTCATTGAACTTCACACCCTTCAAAGCTTGGTGTACTTCTGTTTAGGTGGCATGAACAATCTTTATCTCCTTCCTGATAGCATCAATGACAATAGCATCATCTATGTCCCATTCAGGAAGTATTAATACTCCTTCTTTCCTTACTAGTGCTCTTCCTTCCTTAGGAGTTATTTTTTCAAACTTGGAAATCATCTCCTACTTTATTTCATTCTTAATTTCCTCCTTGCCTCTGGTAGCTTGTTCTTCTTGTTTTTTCTAGCATTTGTTCTTGAATTCATCAATATGAATCCTCCATAAGAACTGTAAAAATGCTCTTTCTTTGACAAAATTGTCATCAAACAGAAATTTGTGACTTGCTTGTTGATTCAATGGATCTAGCTCTTTGCCAGCAAATTATGCTACTATCAGATCCAATTGAGCATGTTTGGGCTCCTTAGGTGCCCCTTCCTATAATTCCTTAGTTGTGACATAAATTTGTCTAGTGTTTCCCATTTGCACTAATTGTTGGGCTACAACTTGTTCATCTATGCGTATTCGGGATTGGGAGGGAGAATAGATCGGTTCATGTTGTTGTTGTTGTTGTTGTTGTTGTTGTTGTCCCTCTTCTACCTTTTTCCTCTTGGGAGATGGAATACTTTGAGCATTAGGCTCTGGTGGCCTCTTTCCTTTAGGATCATTGGTTTGTCCACTTGCTGGTAAAATTGTGCTATATCCCCTTCATTTGTACACTACATATTCTCCTCATAGGATGTTTCTAACATGGAAGGCTTTACCCAAAAATTGCTTTAGCCTTCTCTGGCTTTGTTTGCAATATGTTATCTTGTTTATGGTTCAAAGTCTGCATAATCTCTTCAAACATGTCCATCAGTGATTCAATCTTCTTGGCCCAAGGCTGGAAATCCTTTAAAGGATCATATGTGTCATCAAAATGGTGAATCAAATAAAGGATTTTCTTGTAAGCCAACCATTTTTCTTTCTTTATTTCCTGGTTAATCAAGTCTAATTCATTTATGACTATGTCTTCTGGGAAGTTGAATTGATAGTTCAACACTACACACTTTGTCTTTTCCCTAAACATGTCTTTAATGAAACCCTCAGGGTCAGCACACCTGGATATTGATGTGGTAGGATTGTATGGTTTCAAAAAATCATGCAGGTGTTTCCATCCTCCCTTGGTGATGATAAACTTATGTGCAATAGTGATTACAAGAAAGATTGTTCCTTTTCCTCTTCCAGTTAGGGCATCTTCTTCCAAACTTCCAATCTGTCTCAGGACCTCTGTCAATCCTATTTTAAGGGGCACTATGTAGGGTAAGATGTTTGGTACTCCCCTAAAACCATAGACCCTAAATACAGTTGACACTGGATAAGGGATAACATCACCCCAGTTATGTACTATATTGAGCTCTAGATGAAATTCCTTTGGTCTCAAGAATTTTGATAATGCTTCAGTAATTCTAGGGTCCTCTTTCAACAACAATGTCTTGAGTCTAGTAGAAAAATATCTGTCAAAATTTATGTATCTGGCCTCTTTATTGTCCCAGGTCATGTTTGCATTCCATAATTGTATAGGAATGATTTTATTGTCCTTAGATCTTGTCAGTTTTATTTCCTTCTCAAAATAATTTTCCCCCTTATACAGAAACACATGCATCAATAATGAATACCAAGAAAAAGGTCTGGACACCTATCAGCCCTTCATAAATCAAGTCTGCAATATATGGGGTGAAATCAAAAATTATTGCCAGATGGGGATGCAAAATCTCAACCATCATTAGCATATAGTAGATAGGCATCTCAACTTTCTCATCATCTCCACATATTTGGCAAAGAGCCCTATAAACTAATTTGGCCTCAAAAGTAAAATAATCAAGCTTGAAAGGTTATTTTGTGTTAGGCCCTACCAAAACTAAGCCCCCAACTATGCCAAAGTATTGCTTGAGGGGTCCTTCTCTGAATTATTTCCTCTAGGCTTGGTAAACTTCCTTTAACTGAACAAATTCAATCTTATCCATGGAAGTGTTTGGATCATTCGGACTGAATACCTCCATAATCTCTTGTGCAGTCACCTTAATCAGGACTTGCCCATTCTTGTCCTTGACTACTCTAGATATGCTGTCATAATTCCTAGCTATACGTGTAAACGTGTCCATATCCATAAAAATACTAGGCACTACCAATTTTCCTACGTCAAACTGCCATACATTATTATGTGGGGGATTAGCATTTCTCTGACCATAAAGCACCTTAAACAAGGCCAAACTAGTCATACCTATCTTGGCATCCCTAATAGACTGACCCAAATCATATAACCCTTCAGTAATTTTCAGGCATGGATCCTTGGGGACTAATTCCTTCATATTTGAGGAATCATTAGTGGACATTGTTAATTGTTGCAGCAAATCATCACAGACATTTCTATCCTTATAATTGATCTTCCTGGTGAATTCTCTTCTGAGTGACATCATTAATTTAAGGTTTAATAGCCTAATATGAATAATAAATACTCTCTCTTTCTGCACCTTACTAGTTCTTTTAAATTTCTTATGACCCAGAAAATTGCCCGTACCAAAAAATTACCCGTTCCGCAAGAAGCTTGAAAATTCGGCCGCGATCACTGCAACTTTACTTCACTCTACAACTGCTATCAATTATGCACAATGACTTGAGTGATTGATATGATGGAAATCCCATTACTTTAAGCATTAAATTTTGACTGAGAAGAAAACACACGTTCACCATTACTCCTCTGACTTCAATGCTTGGCGTACAACTATTTAAAATTTGCTACTTTTGTATTTTAAAATAGAGCCATCAATTTTACTAACTTTTCCTTGTATCAAACGGTCCACAAAAAATATTCTACAATGTTCATCTCTTAGGACATGTGGCATCATGTTGCTTTCCCTTGATAGTTAACTTCCAGTCACTTTTGACCTAGGCTTTGTGCCAGCCGTTAGATCCTTCCCAACCCGTCTGATCTTTATTTAACTATGCATTACTATGAGGGCCCCATCAACTTAGACATGTGGCACAATGTCATTTTCCCTCGAAGAGTAAAGATCAGACACATTCTTCTTAAGGCTTAGCGTCGACCGTCAAATCTTATCTATCTTTAGTACCTTTAATCACCTTTATAATATGTGGCCTCGATCTTGCAAAGACACGTGGTAGCATGGCGCAATGCCTCATTGGTTAAAACAAAATCACCTTTGATCTCAGGCTTTGCGTCAGCTGTTAGATTAGATCTAACTTAACTGGTCTTTATTTGTCCTTACCCTACTATGAGGTCCCACCAACTTGAATACGTGTCAACACAGCGTGTTCCCTTAATGGGTAAAAATATTTCATCTTGTGATTAAGGGTTCACGCGAGTCATTGGATCTTATTGAAAATAGTGTTGATTTATCATAACCTTTAATCATCCATTGGACCCACCAGCTTCCATGCGGTAGCATGGCACAATCCCTTAATGACCATTTTGTGTGCATCTTGACCATAAGCCTTTGCACCAACCATTGGATCTAATCTCACATGCTCCCAATTTATTTCATCTACTTGCTCACATCTAGGCCCACTGAAGACACGCATCAAGATGGTGCTATCCCTCGAAGGGTAATTCAACAGCATCTTTGTTATGAGGCTTTGCGCCAGTCGTTAGATCATATCTAACTTGTTCTCCATTTAACCTTTCCTTTTTGACCACACTATGGCCCACCAGACTCCACGTGTCATAATGGCGCGTTGCCTCAAAGATTAAAATTTGATCACCTTCACATAGAGAGAATGCGAGAGCCATTGGATCAAAATACATTAGCTCGACAGATAGTGAATTTAATTAATCTCACAGACTTTGGACTTAGGGAATAATATAGGACCGCAGGGTTAGAACAATGACAACTTAAAAACATGAACATTTTAAAAGGAACCCATTCGAGACATGACTTTAAGTGACAAAATGTAACATGTAAATAGAAACCTTTTCAAAACTTAGGGTTTTATGGCCACAATTTTGTACTCTTAGACATGAAACAAGGGTTTTTCAAGTGTTCTTCACAAGACATTCTGCAAAAATAGACCACGACCCAATTGTTTGAATTTTTTTTTAATAGCCCTAACAGGTCCTAACCAACTTGATGGAGTTGTAGATACCCTAAATTGTCCCTCTTCATTTCTATATTAATTTAATTAATATTTCCTTTAAAAATATATTTATTTTTTATGAATTAGCTATATTTTTAATATTACACTATTTATTTAATGTTATTAAATAAATTCATCACCTAATATATTAAAATTCTATTTTGATATATGTTTCTGTTGGAAAAATAGTGAGAGCTCCCCCCAGGATTCGTAACAAGAGACTAACTACCTCATGTTAATTATACAAGTCTAGTGGTTGTATTGGTCATTGATAGGTCGATCTTTTGGTGCAAATGCAACTATACTTGTAACAGTTTCCTCCATATTCCTTATTTAAATAAATTTTATTTATTTAAATATCTTAATTTTCTCTAAAATTCTTCTAAACCCCATTAAAATTAAATCTAATTTAATTTAAATCTCACTTATCCTTGCTTCTAGCTAATTTTCCTATGATAACATTTAAAAGGTAATTAAAACCCTTTTGGCCTTAATCACTTGCACACATGTGACTTTTTCAAATTCTTGTTCCCTCCACTTGAAAATTCAATGCCTCTCTTCCACCTCTTAATCTTGACCATCCATTCTTTTTCCTCTTAATCTCCTTCACTCCCATCAAAACCCTACCTAACCCATCCAAAAATATATAAATAGGAGGCCTCACTCCTTGCAAATGGATCCTTTTCATTTTTATGCATTGTGTTGGGAGAGCACACCCACAAAATCTGTAAGAGAAAATCAAACAAGTCTTGGGTGCACTTGTTTCAGCTCATCGAAGGTTGTGGAAGAAGATTTGTGTATGAACTAGGTTTTTAGATATGTTAATGTAACTTGTATGCTCTTTTATCTCTAACATTTGCATGTCTAGTCTTGTTCCACATATGTAGGTTTCAAATGCATACATTTTGGCATTCTTGGTGGGACCCACATCCTAGTTTTGTTTCATCATTTTTGCATTTTTAGGTTTTTTGTCAGACTGGTGGAAAGGCATCTCCGCACCTACAAAGGCATCTCTAACGGAAATATGTCTCTTCCAGTAAAGAGGTATCTCTGATGGACAGGCATCTCTACCTATAGATAGATGTCTCTAACGGATATGCATCTCCACCTATAGATAGGTGTCTCCGCCTCTACACAAGCATCTCTCAAGGACAAGCCTCTCCACCTGTAGACAGGTGTTTCTACATATTTTAGTTTCTTTTCATTGTATCTTGCATTTTAGAGTTACTAATTGGACTTTCTTGCAGGTCTTTTCTATTTTCTATTTTCTATTTTCTAATAGTGGTTTTGCAAGACACTTGACCAAGATCAAAACATTTTAAGACTACTAATTCACTTGTTTTGCAGGATGTTGTTTGAAGACTTTGAAAAATTGAAGACTAATAATTCATTGGTTTTGTAGGTTTCCTTGGAGTTTCAAACAAATATTGTGTCTACTTTAAGTTGATTTGCTAGGCACCTAGTTTAATTAGGAAGGTTTGTTTCTTTTGGTTAGCTGAGTAGTAGGAGAGTTATGGTCTTATCTCTTTAGAAATAAGATTTAAATCTAGACCTACTTAATTCATCACTTGCAAAGGAATATTGGGTAAATGAATAGGTGTTTGGCAAGTTTGGGAGAAGCACTGGACTAGGAGAGTATGCCATTTTCCTTTAAGTAAAATCTGAAATCTAGACCTCTACTTGTTATCCATTTTCCTTTTTATTTTACCTTAGAGAGCATGTCATTGAGGGAAAAATCTCACAGGAATGACTCCAGTGGGAATAGGCAAACCCAATCCTTCCAACCCACTATAATCAAAATCCTCTTTGATATTAAAGTCTCAGAGGAAGTAGCTATTTCTACATTTGTGTATGCTATATTTTCGTAGGGCTGAGAGGTCTCAATCCTACGGATGGGACTACGTTAACCTAGTACTTGTAGGGCTATAGGCCTCAATCTTTCTTGCGGGACTATGGGGGATAGTTATGAATGGATTACCTTACTAGAACCCTTAAGATAGAAGCTACCTGGTTCACCCCTGAATGTGAGATAATACAAGTACAAGGGAGATAGTAACTACCCCAATAAACTCACCATATAGTACCCTTATTATAATTTGGAGTCAGATAATACAACATCACTAGACCCATTTTGTAGCTGGTGGTGGCCATATTTTGATTATCTATTGGGTGTATACCTAAGATAGCAAATGAGGTTTTTCTCACTAAGCCAGTTTCCTTAGGGTAGGACTAATTGAAGTCTACTTTTCGTCCAAGTCAAACTTTCATAATCTCCACATCAACCCACTTTTTCATCATCATCATACTTCTTATCCTAACCCCCCTCTTAATCATCCAAACAATTCCTCAAATCTCAATCATTCCTAATTCTTATAATCCTCATCACCTAATCAACCATCACATTATTAATCATCTCCTTAATCCAATCCAATCATCCATGTTATCCTAATGATCCTAGTCATCCATAATCTTCCTAACTATCTTCCGTATTCATCATTTCCTTCATCCTAATCAGATAATATAATTCCTTCATATTATTCTTAATCATCTTTTATCTTTCATTCTACCTTGATCATCCTATTCATTCACATTCTTTCTAATCATCCTTATTCATTCCTCTAATCTTAATCATCCCTCATCTATTCATAATCCATCATTTAAGACCCTAATCCTAATCAATTTCCCCAATCCAAGCAAGGTCCCATTCATCATCCAATCCTATCATCAATACTTCACCCTTATCTTTTCAAATCCCATCTTTAGACCTAGGAGCACCTAATCAAATAAAAAATTCATCAAATCAAACCAATCGATCCAAATCTTGATAATCATCAAATCGAATCCAAACATAAAATCTCATATCTTTAAGGCCCTTCCCTCACAATCATCCAAATAAAATTAATCAAATATTGAGGCCCTACCCTCACAATCAAACATATAATCACATACCTTTGAGGCCCTTCCCTAACATCAAATCAAAAAAACCTTTGTGGCCTGTCCCTCATACCAAAAGTCCTAAAATATTGCTTCTATTCCAATATAATCCCTTAATCGCTTACTTATTTCCAAACATTCCTCGTTTGTCTTCCAAACTCATCCATTATCAATCCTAATCTTCATATATATCATCTTATAATCCAAAACCAAAAACCCCATTCAACAATCATGAATATGGTTTGGTTTCATAAAATGGTTGAGGACTTTCAAATGCAAAACCCCAATCCTCCAACCATACCTTAAATTCAACCAACCTATCAAATACTCATGTCAACCTCATATCTTCTTAAAAACTATTCACCTCTTGATTATCCATATTTTCCTCCTCAACACATCACATCCAAACCTACTTCTTCTCACATTTCTTGTCTTCTTCTACCTTTGAAAATGTAAATCCATCACACTATCCCCCATCTGCAAAAGATTCCCTTGCCCAAGAGATCCCAGAACTTCAAAACATTGTCCGCGGTATGCAAAATGAAAAACAAAAGAAAAAGCTTCCCTTTAAGGACACATCCCCTTCCTCTTTTTTCAAGTTCATAATATGTATCTTCCATCCACTCCCTATCTTCCTCCTACTCCCAATCCTATACCTACATATAATCCTAATCCTCTAAATTCCACATCATCTTCACCCCCTGTGAATTTCTTTAGTGATTGGATCAAAAAAATAGAAAAGAAGTATCAATCTCCAACTCTAAACAAATTTTTACAATCCCCATGTCCATATCCCTTGCGTTAATACATACCCCTATCTCCTAAGCCCCATGCTTCTTCTATCCCTCTAGCTACCCCAATCAGGTATCTTTCATCTTTCTATTCTACCCAATATGAAGCTTCTACTCCAGCCATCACACCATTCCCACAAGCCACAAAACATCAAGACCCTATTCCACAACACACAAACATGGATTCCTATCTTCCCCTAGATCTAAGTGTTCTCCCATATTATGACCCCTCTCCATCTTTTAACATTGTTCCATATGAAGATCCTAGCGTTCCATACCAAGATCCCCTTTCCTTTCTTAGTCCAGCTCATGATCCTATTCCTAATGAAGAGCAAGACATCCCTTTCACCTTTCCATTTGGATATTATTTCCTCCCATTCTAATATCTCCCTATCTCACCACATGATCCCATTCCTAATAAAGAGAAATACATCCCTTATACCTTCCACTTTGAAGATTCAAACCTCCATGTAAAGATTCATCTCATGTTCCCATTCCTAATCAAGTTCAATACATCCCTTGTATCCCATCCATTAATTATTCCCCTTCATGTCAATATCAAACCATTCCATCTCTTAATCTCATTCCACTCCAAGATAAAACTATATCCTCTACCCTGTCCAATGATCCCATTCCATATCAAGATTTAAACTACCCTCCACTTCATGAAGATATTCTTTGTATCCCACCCACTAATCCTCCTCCATGTAAGGACCAAATAACTTCATCTCATGATTCCATCTCCTCTACCCTATCCCATGATACCCCTCCATCCCAAGATCCCATCATCTCTTCCACTCCACCATATAATCCTCTTCAAACTTGAGATCAAGTTCTCCCTTCACCTGCATGTCATGATCCCAATCCATCTCAAGATCCTACTATCCCTCCTAATCCCTCACATGATCCTAATACTCCACAAGTTTTTATTACACCTATGAAATCCACCTATGAACACCATACATATAAACATGGCTCCTCCACCTTTATCCATCATGACTTCCTTCAAACACTTATTGTTCCTTCCATCTCCCCTCCCCATTCACCTGGAATCATATCTTGTTTTCAAAATAAAAAGTATCCCATTGGAAATAGAATTTTTGAAAAGATTAACTATCAAAGCAAAGGGTTAGGCCTCCATGAAAATGAATTTTGGAACCTATCCAAATAAAAAAAATCTAGGCTCATACAGCCTTGGCTACCAAGCTCATGATAAAGATGTTTGTATACCTTCCAAGTTAAAAATCTCTCCATCTACACTCAAATGTTCTCATCCCCCATCCTTAAATCTATTTTGGGACATTATATCCAAAACTTCATCCCTTACTCATCCACATCCATTTTTGGTCCTTATGTTGCAAAGTAAAACCTTTCACCCCTTCCATCTATTTTGGGTCCTTACATACGTCCATCCATCATATCCAAGTTCACCACTCCATGACCTCAAATCTTGAGACAAGATCAACAGAGGCACACATCCTTGCATTTCTTCCAACATTCATCTACCATTATTCAATCCATAAATTCTCCAAACCATCTATCCTCGAACACCCATACCCTGCCTAATGGAAGAAAATTGGATGCCAATGCTAAAGTGCATAAAGTTCAAAATCCACAAAAATTCAAGGATCACCATGTCCCCTCTGAAAGACATGTTCAACAAAAAAAAAATGATCCAAAAGAAAGAAAAATTTAAAAGGCCACATAGGCCGAAAAAGAAAAATTCAAAAGCCATGTCGATTCTAAAGCTACTCATTGAAGCAATGCATATCAAATAAAATTCAAACTTGGCATCCCAAATTTCTAATACAAAATATTTATCCACTCATAAGTCCTCCAATCCTACATCTTCCAAATCCATTTTGGCCCCTTATACTCTAAAATCTAATATCCTTGCTCCATCATCTCCTTTGTCTATTTTTTTTCTTATATCCCAAAATCCACTTTTTCTACTCCATCCTCCCCTCTACAACTCACCACCCTTCAAGGTGTGTTCCAATGATGATATTTCCAACTCCTCTATACATTTATTCACAAGACTTCCAAATTTCCCTCCATAATTTGAAGAAAAAAGGGCATATCAAGGAATACCATCCATGGAACTAGATGCTTTATTCCTTCCTACACCATCTTCTTTATCACGTATCCATTGTCTTCCAAATCCACTCATATATCCATTCATTTATCCTCATCCCCTTGCACTCTACACTTGGGGGTAAGCTCCATCCATATTGTTCTACAATGCATATCCTGCACATCCCCTATCCACCACCTATTATCTTATCCAAATACATCCTCCTTTTCCCATCTTTGATCTTGACTATCATATTCATTCCATCCATCCATATGCACCTACCATATCCTTTAATCATTATCCATACACCATCCATAATCCTACATAAGTCCATCCACTTTATCCATATTTGATCTTGACATCCTATCCATATCCTCCATCTCATAGTCATTATCCTATTTATTTCCACCATCCCCGTCCATATGTTACAAGTTTGGTTTCCCTTGCACTGAAAGATCGACCTATTAATGCCCAATACAACCACTAGACTTATAGAATCTACATGAGGCAGTTTGTCCCTTGCCATGAATCTCAAGGGGAGTGCTGACCATTTTTAAAACAATCTCCCCCTCAGTGTTACCTGAGGGGATTTGAACCTGTGACCAAGCTCTAATACCACTTATTACAAGTGTGGTTGTCATTAGGTAAAATCACAAAGTTGTGTCACGTTTCAAGCTAACTTATCAGCACAACTGAATTTAAGTATTTCTAACTAAAAATTAGTTTTGGTCAAACACATGGTCTAATTATATTCATTTTAGCTAAGTTAGACATGTGTCTTAAATTTTCTAATTGGAAGTGTGTATTGAATGCATATTCTAGACAACTTAGGGTCCAATTGTGAAAAAAATAAAATTATTTCAAAAAATCGATGTTTCAACAACTCCCACTCCTTTTATTGAGATTTTGTAAAAAATATAAAAATACCCTTTTATAGATCTTGGAATCAATAATATGCTCATATAATTTTTATAGTATTTTGATTAGATATAATGTATTATAATTATAAAATATTGCAAGTAGATATTTTAACATTTGAGAAGATGTTGATTCGGAAAAAAAAAACAATAGTAAATCATATCAAAAAAATAAAAAAAATATATGGTTCACTAGAGGAGAGAGTCCTCTTCAAGAATTTATAATTTTTTTTTTATTGGGATAGATTTGATAGGAAATATATGGTGGGAGATGAAAACTATCAATTTAAGAAAAGTTGGACTTTGAATTGTTATAACAAGGAAAATATAGATCAAAAACCAATCTTTCCTTTTTCAAGCACTAGCTATATATGTCACCTATAACATATTTTGCAAACAAAGGAAAAAAATTTATTTACATATATTTTTTGGTGGGATCTAGACCCCCTGATTTTCAGCATTTTTCAACAACTAAAAATTGACTTTAAAAATTAAAAAAACATATCAATTCTTGTTCAAAAAAGTAATTAGAAATAATAGGCATAAAATTAATCCATTTTTACACATTTCATTAGTTTTCATCATCTTCAAATTCCAAACAGAAATTTCATTTTATGCCATTGAAGTTGAACAATTTTGGCATTTTTTACTTTTTTCTTTATAAAAGTGTGACATAGCTTTGTACTTTTACCCTGTTGCACCAAAATATCGACATGTTAATGCCCAATATAACCACTAGACTTATAGAGCCCACAGGAGGTGGTTAGTCCCTTATCATGAATCCCAAGGGGAGCGCTAACTATTTTTCCAACACCATAATCCTATATAAGTCCACCCTCCTTTCCATGTCTTTGATCTTGGTTATCCCATGCATTTCCTTTATACATTATCCATTATCCTATTCCATCTATATCCTCCATATCATTATCCCCTATCCTATTCGTACCCTCCATCTCATATCCCTTTCCACCTTTCCTACCTTTTCTCTTCATACAAACTAGAGGCACTAAAATATTCATGCATGCATTGGACAATACAAGCCTTTATCTCCCCCATTCATATCCTTTGTACACTATCCATCCATCTCGCTCATTTTATCCTCCATCTCTCCATCCTTCATCCTCCCACCTCTAGTATGGGGGCATCCTTTGAAACATAGTCCATGGATCCTACTCCCCATCCTTTAGTCTTTCACTCACATCCCTTACACACCATCCTTCCATTCATACATCCTTTATCCCCCATCTTCCCACCCTTAATTTTCCTACCTTTAGTCTGGGGAATTTTTATAGTTCTTAGATATCCATCCTTTAATCCCATATTACATATCCATCCACCCCATATTACCTATACATCCATTCCATCCATCTATCTCCTATCCAAGACACTTCTTCATCTTTCCATACTCTATCATTCATTGATTCTCCCTTATCATTGGTCCCAAGCCATTTTTATACCTTATCCATATTTCAATTCAATCGCATCTAATCCTTTCATATAAAATCCATTTATCTTCTACTCAAATGCATTTATCTTTCTTCCATCCTATTCAATCCATCTTGTCCTCCAAATTCATTTTACCCAATCAAGTTCCTTTTTGTCATCTAGTCACATGCTCTTCCACCTATTCCATCCATCAAACCAATCTTTATCCCATCAAACTATGCTCTCCTACATTCCATTGAGCTTATTTTAGACACTTTGACCATGTGAGTTTTAACCAAATCAGTTTTGAGATCAAGTGTCCTAGCTACTTATACATTTCACAACTATTGCCAAAAAATTCCCTTTGTACATCAATCAATCTTTTCTCATCAAGATGCATCCTTTCGACATCAGATTATCAATCCTACATCATCCAATCTTGTTCATGGCATGAATTGTGGACTGAATGATTGCTTTGTTATGAGACCTTTTTGTTTATTTTATCTTTGTATTTCACTACGCAACAAAATCATGTCATCCATGCCCTCTGGCATGTGAGTCATACCTCTTATTGTAACATTAAACTAGGGTGTGATCTCCAATATTAAAATGATATGAATCCCACTCTCTTTTGCATTTTTAGATCAGTTTTGCATGTCTGCATAGCATTTTCAGATCGAATTGGCATATTAATTAGTTTCACTTAGCATTCTTGCACTTTTCAATATGAGGCTCCTATTTATCCATTATTCCCCCATCCTAATTGGGGCATCCTATCCCTACTCTACCAAAAACCTCCTAGGAAGCATCTCACCTTCCTCGTTGTTCATCCCTTTTCCCTTCCTTTCGAGATTATTGTACAAAATTTTATTTTTTTACGCTATTTTCTCAAGGGGGTGCCTACCTTTCTCTCTGTTGCTTCGAGACCTCTATGACATCTTCCTCTTTTCTCTTCTTTGACACAATGACAATTTCAACACCACATCAAAGAGGGGTAAAATATAGACACCCTAAATTGTCTCTCTTTATTTCTATATAAATTTAATTAATATTTCCTATAAAAATATAGTTAATTTTTATAAATTAGGTATATTTGTTATAGTCAACTATTTATTCAATGTTATTAAATAAATTCATCACCTTGTATTTAATAATTTAAATACTACTCCTAATGTATTAAAATTCTATTTTGATATATGTTTCCTCTATATTCCTAATTTAAGTAAATTTTACTTATTTAAATCTCTCCATTTTCCCTAAAATTATTCTAAACCCCACTTAAATTAGATCTAATTTAATTTAAGTCTCACTTCTCCTTGCTTTTGGCTAATTTTCCTATGATAACACTTAAAAGGTAATTAAAGCCCTTTAGCCTTAATCACTTGCACACACATGTGACTTTTTCAAATTCTTGTTCCCTCCACTTGAAAGGTCAACACCTCCCTTCCACCTCTTAATCTTGACCATCCATTCTTTTTCATATTAATCTACTTCAATCCCACCAAAACCCTTCCAAAAATCTATAAATGGGAAGCCTCACTCCTTGCAAATGGATCCTTTTCATTTTTATGCATTGTTATCATGTTAGTATTGCTCTAGGATTTCATAGTTCATTATCATACTTTTCAATCTTAATTCATTGTTGAATCTAGAAATCACATGCTAGGTTAATGGTTAATGAATCTTAGATTATTCTTACATTTCACCTTAGTTTAATAGTTTGAATCTCCATTTGTATCAATGGTGAAAGCTTGAGGCAACTTCTTCATACTTGTTCTTGAGTTCTTCATCAATCCATTAGTTTGCATCAATCACGTGAAGAAAGAAATCAATCATACTAGGATTTATTGCATTGTATTGGGAGAGCACACCCAAAAAATCTGTAAGAGAAAATCAAACAAGTCTTGGGTGCACTTATTTTAGCTCATTAGAGGTTCTGGAAGAAGATTTATGTAGTAACTAGGGTTTTAGATATGTTAATTTATCTTGTATTCTCTTTTATCTCTAACATTTGTATGTCTGAGCTTGTTCGACACATGTAGGTTTCAACCATATACAAGAGTAACATGTTGCGATTCTTGATGCTTCCTTGGTGACTCGCAATTGTGTTCATGGTTGAAGATCTGGGTCCTATCTAAGTCTTATCCAACTTGATTTGGATCCCTTAGAGGATTGAGAATAATGTTTATATCTTTTATTGTAATAGGTCTTAGCTCACCTATTGGTTGATTATTCTTTGTAATCAGTATAAATGAGAGATCATTTTGTAATTGATTGTGTGAGAGAGTGAGGTGTGCAAAAGTATGTAAGAGTTGTTCTGCACATAAGGTAGAGTTTGTGCTTCATTGGAACTGTATTGGCATTGGAGATGTTATTTTTTAGTTCACTTGTAATGGACTGTATGTCCACTCTTTTGTAATTGAATATAGATCAGTGAACCTGACTGAGGGCTAGATATGTGATTGTATTGTGAGGAGTTAGATCAGGTTAGTGTGCCTGCAGATTAGGTTGTAATCCTGTGATTTCTTGTGCATCATTTGTTCTCTATTTTTCTCTTAACCAGGCAGTACTTTTAGTAGAGTACATTGATCTTGTGGGTTTGATTCTCACCGTGATTTTCCCTTAACTTGGTTTCCTTGAGAATAGATCTTTGTGTTCTATGTTCAGTGTTATGGATCTTGCATTACTATTTACCTTTCAGATCTAAGTGGATAAAGTGAAAATAGTTGAAGTAGGTTTGTACAACTGGTTCATCCCCCCCAGTTGTGCTTTCCTCCTTTTGTGACTAACAATTGGTATCAGAGCTGGGGCCTTTTGAAGAATCTTGACCGCTTGAAGAAGATTCATCATGACAAGTTTAAGAAAAGAGAGTCTGAAGTTCAATAGAAGAAACTATCTGATTTGGAAGTATCAGATGGCAACCTACCTGATATGCATGGGGACAGGAGATAAATAATCAGAGATCACTGAGAAACCTTATGCTATTCTTAATGACCTAAAAAAATCTACTTCAGATGAAAAGAATAAATTCAAGGAGAGAATGTTAGGAAGAGAGACCTTGATCAATGCCTTATATGATTTAGAATATTCTCGCATTTATGGATTAAGGAATTCACATGAGATATGGAAAAAATTAGAAACTATTTATGAAGGAGACACATATGTTAAGCAAGCTAAGTTGCAGGGATTAAAATAAAAATATGAAGATATGAAGTGAGTGAATATGAAACTACCTTAATCTATTTGTAGAGAGTAAATGATCAATTTTGTGCAATCAGATATACTAGTGGTACTTTGATAGACAATGAAGTTGTAGACAATATTTTGAGATCCTTGTCCACATTTTACAGTGTGAAAGTTGTTGCTATTGAGGAATTTAGAACCATAAGAGACATTTCAAGAGAAGCTTTGGTAGGTATACTTTGTACCTATGAGATGACTACACTTAGTAAGGAAATTCTGAAGGTTGAGACTTCATGTAAAGCCAGTGTGACTAAGCATGACCAAGGAGAAATCTCTACAAAGATGAAATTCAAACACTATGCTAAAGATTGGGAAGAGATTATGGTGGAAGAAAGGAAAATTTATGAACTTGAAGCTTTGATTGAGAGAAGACTACCTAAGGGCTCTAGTAATTATGAAGAAAAGTTACCTTTAAAATGATTCAATTGTAATAAGATTGGTTATATCGCTTAAATATCCCCAAACAAAAAATCCAGGGATTTTAGAGACAAATATTAGAAATATCATTCTAAGGGTCATAAAAAAATTTATGTTGCTGAAGAAAGTGTGACAGATGATGAGTCTATTGCAAGTGAAGAATAAATTGTGTTTATTTTTGTTGAATAATATAAACCCAATAAAGAGAAAGCATTGGTTTCACGATTTGTTAAAAGAGATGAATGGGTCATTGATAGCTGATACTCACATCATATGACTGGTGACAAGGATAAGTTTTTGAAGCTTGAGGACTATGATGGTTATGATGTAAATTTGATAACAATGCTCCTTGTTTGATTAAAGGAAAAGGATCTATTACTCATTATGTTAAAAATAGTATTAATGATGTCCTGTATGTTGAAGTTTTAAATCATAATTTTTTGAGTGTTGGACAACAATTGTATAAAGGTTAAAAATTTTAATTCATGGATGGAATCTGTAAGATCATTGGAAGTGAAGGAAAGCTTATTGCATCAGGTACACAAACTGATGGTAATCTATTTCATTTGAAAAATGCTTGATTGCTTAGATTGATGGAAGTTGGTTATGGCATAGAAGATTTTGTCATGTGAACTTTTCTAATATGGTGAAAGTTAAAACTACTAATGTTGCAAGAGATTTTCCTAAACTGATGAAGCCTAACAACATGTGCAAAGATTTTCAATTGGGTAAAATGACTGGATCCACTTTTAAGAATAAGGCATACTCTTTTAATGGAGTGTTGAATCTAGTAGATACATGTCTATGTGGTCCTACTAAGACAAGAAACTATTACGGTGAAAGATATTTTATGATACTTATTGATTACTATTCAAGAATGATGTGGGTTACATTTCTAAGAGATAAATTAGAAGCTTTTCAAAAAAATTAGATATTCAAGATGATGGTAGAAACAAAATCTAGAAAGATATTAAAATGCCTAAGATTGAAAAGAGGTGGATAATTTACATCGAGTGAGTTTTATGCATTCTATGAATAACATGGGATAAAGAAACATACTTCTGCTCTGTGAACCCTACAACAGAATAGTGTTGCTGAGCGAAGGAATATGACTATGATGATTGAAGGAAAAGTTTCACAAATCTACTGAAGAGAAGTAGTGTGCACTATAGTATATAATTTAAACTGAGTACATATTAGACAAGGAACTAGTAAGACTCGTTATGAACTATGGTATGGCCATATTCCTACAGTGAAATAGTTTAGAATTTTTGAAAGTAAATGCTACATTAAGAGAGATGAGGATATTGGAAAGTTTGATCGTAGAAGTAATGAATGAATATTTCTCAGGTATTCTACAAACAGAAAAGCATATAAATATTATAACTACACTCTTAAGAAGATTGTTGAAAGTGAAAATGTCAAAGTTGATGAGAATGTGCAGAGATCAGAAAGAAACTTTTGGTATTATATGGCTCAAGAAATAATCAGATTTATACCAATTTTTAGAATAACTGAGAGGGAGGTGAATCATTTAGCTCCCAATTTTCCAGTAGTGCCAAATTTTCCTAGATCTATATAACAACAATTTCAAACATATAAATCAACTCAGTGAAATATAATTGTGATCTCAAACTTATCTTCAAAACTATATATTAAGTTGCCTACCAAGTAGCAGTAAATTAATACTATGATTATTGATCAATGCAAATAAGGTAATGTGTGAATAAAAATAACAATCCACAACAATCATACACATTAACACATAGATTTTTAACATGGAAACCCTTGAAAGGGAAAAACCACCAGGGACCGGTAACCCAAAATATTTCACTCTTCTAAAGTGAGCATGGTTAAGAACCAACCCTATTAAAGGTTACAATGCACATTGTTAAATGTGACCTGGTTAGAGGATTTAAAACTAACAATTCTCTCTTGACCAATCATTCAATATGGGGTCAAAAAGAAAACACTCAACATTCATTTGAAGGTCATAATAAATAATTTCACATCCTACTCAGTTAAGAGAGTTATCTATAACAATGGTTAAACTGATACAGTAATGATATGACTCAAATACAACTTTGTTTGCAAATTTTCAGATCTATGCTAAGTACATAATACTTCTGATCAATGTTTCACTTTAGTTCATTTGATTCTTCATACTCTATTATCCTTGGTTAATGCTCTTTCCTCTGTCGCTCGGTGTTGTCTGCAAAAATGTTCGGTTCAATCTTTAACCAGTTTGATTAGTCATGCATGAAATTTTCATGTGTGCGCATCATAGCATCATGTATATGCTTGCATGTATATTCATAATGAATCTCTTGTCTCTTAAATAGACAAAATAGCTCATTTAATTTCCATCCTTCAGATTTTTCCGCTTAATCTCCATCATTAGTTTTTTCGCTTAAACCTTCCTCGACATTTGTGTTAAAAACATGTTTCAATCTTTGTCATTCGATCTTCCTTGAATTTTCATAGTCACTTGATCATGATAGCAAATCTTACCATTTACCTCAGAATCATCAATTGTTAGCTCATCATTTTAGTCAGCCTTAGTTTGATTTAATTGCTTGGTCAAAACTGTGATGTGTCAATGATCCCTTGCTTAGTTAACATGGTGCTCGATATACACTATATTTACTCGGTGCTCACTGTTGCTCGGTGTATACAGAACTCTTCAATTATCGACCACATAAACTTTCTTTATTCCAAATCTTTAACTCAAAAATAGATGTTTGTTACCATAATGATACTCAAATAAGTTGACATCAATGATAATACATTAACTGATTAATGTCTATCATCACATCTGTAACTTGGTTGACCATCAACAAATGACTTCAAATATACAATTAGTTGTAGTTCATCAATCTCTCTCTTTGGCATTGATGGCAACACAATATGAAATATGCAATATGAAAATGCAATAGAATACCAAAATTTTGTTTTACAACTGCAAAATTTTGTAGCTCTCCTTAGCTTGTATATATAAAAAAATTATGCATTAAAAACTCACCATGCAGACTCTCCCTGTGGTTTTTACTCTTTGGTTCTTGAATTTTCTCTTTATAGATAGATGTCACTTCTCTCCCATTATCTGAAGAATCTTCTCTCCCTTAAATGGATAGATATTTCATTGAATATTCTCTCCCTTTGACAACAATGCCAAAAGGAAATATATAGATCTTCCTTAGCCAAAGAATATATATCTCTAATTTTCAGTGCAATAGAATAAGTACCTTGCAATGTACTGATATGTCTTTGTCAGTCCAATCCAGCTTTGCATCAACATGATTGATATTCTGATGACATACAGGTTGATGCAACCTCGTAGTCATCTTAGTGACCGATAGACAAGGGACAAAGCCCTAGCCTATTCCTCAAGTACTCAAATCTATCCTTTGGTAAGGGTTTAGTGAATATGTCAGCTAGTTGTTCTTTTGATTGTACATATTCTAGTATAACTTGTTTCTCTTGTACTTGTTCCCTTAAGTAGTGATATTTTATAGATATTTGCTTTGTCTTTCCATGTGTCACAGGTTTCTTTGAAATATTTATTGCACTTGTATTATCACAATAAATTACCACTCGGTCAGTGATCTCTTCATTCATGTCTTTCAAAAGTGGTTTTATCCATGCAATGTATGAACAGTTTGCAGTAGAAACAACATATTTTGCTTCAGCAATTGACTGAGATATGCATCCTTGCTTTTTACTTATCCAAGTAATTAATCTGTCTCCTATAAAGAATGCTCCACCAGTAGTTCTCTTTCTATCATCAATGTTCCCAACCCAATAAACATCTGTGTAAACTTTTAGTTTGAATTTCCCTTCTCTTTTGTACCATATTCCATAATCTTCAGTAGTTTTCAAGTATCTAAAAATTATCTTTACATCAGTCATATGTGATTCTCTATGATTAGCAGAAAATATTGCTACAATTCCAACTATGTGTGAAATGTCTATTCTAGTGTGTACAACATACATAAACTTTCCAATCATAGATCTGTACAATGTCTTATTTACCTCAGGTGTCTTATCTTCTTTTGTCAATTTGCATCTTGTCACCATAGGTGCTCCAACTAGTTTTGATTCTTCCATTCTGAATGTCTTCAATACTTCCTTGATGCATTAGTATTGAGTAATGTAGATGCCTTCAACCTATTGTAAAATTTGCAAGCCAAGGAAAAAATTGATCTCTCCAAATATTGAAATTTCAAAATTTTCTTTATCCCCAGTCATGTGATGTGTGCAGCCACTATCAATAACCCAAATGTAATGCTTACTAACTTTATAAATAAGTATTTTTTCAACATACCTCTCATCTTCTTCTAAATATTCTTTCAAAGCTACAAATATTGTCTCAATGTCTTCATGAGTGTCAAAGTTAGTGTCATTATCTTTATCCTTAGCAATGTAACAAGCCTTCTTGCCTTTATATTTGTAATCTTGGTTATTTCTTCTCTCATAATTTTGGTTGCTTATGTATTCTTGATCATCCTTTTTGTCATTAGATCTTTCATTTCTTTCATCATTCTTTATGTTAGGGCATCTGGCAGTGAAGTGTCCAATTTCTTTACAATTAAAGCATATCAAAGGTAGTTTACCATTATATCTTCCTTTACCTTTGTACAATCATCTAACCATTAATGCTTCAAGCTCATCAAGTTCCTTATCATCACTGCCATTGTCACTGTTATTTCTCATCATGTGTTTGCTACTAGATTTACTAATTTTCAGAGAAGACATAAATGCAGATTCAATAGTTGGTACAACACTATTGTCAAAATTGTTCAACTCAAATGAAATTAGTCTACCGACAAGGCTATCAATAGTAATATTTTTTCTAGGTGTTGCTCTCATTTCATGTATTGAAAAGACTCTAATAGAATAAATAGGCAATAGATTTCTAAGAATATTACTCACAATAGTGTCTTCATCAATAGTTCCACCTGCTCCACGAATAGCATTTACAACCTCCTTGATTTAGTTATTGTACTGTGTTGTGTTCTCTCCTTCTTTCATTCTTATGTCATCAAATTTTCCTCAAAGACTTTCAGCTTTAGCTCTTTGTATATTTGCTTCTCCTCCATAAAATAGTGTAATATTGTCCCACATCTTCTTGGCTGATGTACATGTCTTGATATCCTCAAATTCAGCATCAGTAAGTGAAGAAGTAATTTCTACCATCATAGTGTTGTGTTCATGTTTCTCTTTCATCTGAGTAACAGTCAAAGGTCCAATAGGTAGGATGAATTCATTATCTAGGTATAGTGTTAAATCATCTCCAATCCCTAACTGGTATAGTCTCATTCTTCTCTTCCATGTTGAGAAGTTCTCCTTGTTCAGCTCTGGTGCATCTCTCTTTTACATCTTGTGATCTTTAGCTTAAGTCCTTTAAAAATTTCCTTCTAAGCATCGTATTCTCTGATACCAATTTTTAGGATAATTGAGACGGGGGTGAATTAGTTAGCTCATAATTATCTAGCAGTCCCAAATTTTCCTAGATGTATATAACAAAAATTTCAAACATATAAATCAACTCAGTGAAATATAATTTTGATCTCAAACTTATATTCAAAACTATATATTAAGTTTCCTTTCGAGTAGTAGTAAATCAATACTGTGATTACCGATTAATGAAAATAAAGTAATGAGTGAAGCAAAATAACAATCATACACATTAACACAGATTTTTAAAGCGGAAACCATGCTAAAGGAAAAACCACCTGGGACCGGTAACCCAAAATATTTCACTCTTCTAAAGTGAGCTTGGTTAAGAGCCAACCCTGTTAAAGGTTACAATGTACATTGCTAAATGTGACCTAGTTAGAGGATTTAAAACTAGCAGTTCTCTCTTGACCAATAATTCACTATGGGGTCAACAAGAAAACACTCAACATTCATTTGAATGTCATAATAAATACTTTAACATCCTACTCGGTTAAGAGATTTATCTATAACAATGGTTAAATTGATACTGTAATGATCTGACTCAAATACAACTCTGTTTGCATATTTTAATATCTATGCTAAGTACATAATACCTCTGATCAATTTTTTCACTTTAGTTCATTTGATTCTTCATACTCTGTTCTGCTCAGTTAATGATCTTTCCTCTGTTGCTCAGTGTTGTCTGCAGAAATGCTCGGTTCTATCTTTAACCAGTTTGATCAGTCATGCATGAAATTTTCATGTGTGCACATCATAGCATCATGTATATTCATAATGAATCTCTTGTCTCTTATATAGAAAACATAGCTCATTTAATTTCCATCCTTCAGATTTTGCCGCTTAATCTCCATCATTGGTTTTGCCGCTTCAACCTTCCTCGATAGTTGTGTTGAAAATATGTTTCAATCTTTGTTGTCCAATCTCCCTTGAATTTTCATAGCCATTTGATCATCATAACAAACCTTATCATTTACCTCATAATCATCAATTGTCAGCTCATCATTTTAGTCGGCCTCGGTTTGATTTAATTGCTCGATCAATACCGTGATGTGTCAGTGATCCCTAGCTTGGTTAACACTATGCTCAGTATACACTATATTTACTCGGTGTTCACTATTACTCGGTGTATACAACACTCTTCAATTACCGACCACATAAAATTTGTTTGTTCCAAATCTTTAACTCAAAAATAGATGTTTGTTACAATAATGATATACAAATAAGTTGACATCAATGAAAATACATTAACTGATTAATGTCTATCATCACATTTGTAACTCAATTGACCATCAACAAAATGACTTTAAACATACAATCAGTTGTAGTTCATCAAAACCAATAAGACTCCTTATGAACTATGGTATGGTCATATTCCTATAGTGAAATACTTTAGAATTCTTGAAAGTAAATGCTACATTAAGAGAGATGAGGATATTGGAAAGTTTGATCGTAGAAGTAACGAAGGAATATTTCTCGGGTATTCTACAAAGAGAAAAGCATATAAATTTTATAACTACACTCTTAAGAAGATTGTTGAAAGTGAACATGTCAAATTTGATGATAAGTTGCAGATCAGAAAGATGTTTCTGGTATATGGACCAAGAAAATAATCAAATTATGGAAGTGGAAAATCAGAATCAGGATGGACCAGAAGAGCAGAGAGAACCTATGGAAAATGAAGTGGATATTGACACCAAAGGGTCTACTACATAGCCTACACCATAAAATCCATGGTATGTAAAGATTAATCATTCTAAAGATGTTAATATTGGTGATAAGAATAGAGGTGTTCAACTAGAGGAAGAATTGCTACAGATGAAATATGTTTATTATCTAAATTTGAGCCTAAAGATATAAAAGAATCATACAATGATGAGATTTGGATGAAATAAATGAGAGAATAAATTTATTAGATTAAGAAGAACAAGACTTGGATTCTTGTTCCAAGACCTATTGATAAAAATGTGATCAGTACTAAATGGGTATTCAAAAATAAGTTGAATGAATATGGTAAAGTGGTTCAGAACAAAGCAATACTTGTATGCAAACGATATTCACAAATGGAAGTTATTGAATTTACATAAAACTTTTCTCTTGTAGCTATACTTGAAGCTCTTAGATTACATCTTGTATATGCATCTTTCAGAAAATTTAAATTCTATCAAATGGATGTTAAATCTGCATTCTTAAATGGTGAACTAGAGGAAGATGTTTATATTGAGAAACCTGAGGGTGTTACTCTAACCGAGGAAGGAGACATGGTTTTTAAATTGCATAAATATTTGTATGGACTGAATCAAGCTCCACTACAACAAAACATGAAAATAGCACCAAAATTAGCGTCAGATTTCAATGCATTTTTCATACGAAAATGAGCCTTTGTGATGGCAAAAAAGTCAGTGCCCAAATGCATCAAGCACTTAGCGTTGCATTTACTATCGCAGGTGATGCTATAGTTTACACTGCATTTTGTGTTGATTTTTGTGCCACAACCTTGTATGCGCCATTTTGTGGCACCAAAAAAAGAACCGACCAATTGTGCCACTTGGAAATGGGTATGGCACTGGAAATGAAAGCAGATTTGGAATATGACTTTGCTTCTCTTGTTTATTTTAGATTTACTTCCAATTGTACTTCTAGTTTTTCTTCTTTCCATGCTTCTATTTTTTCTTCTTTCCATGCTTCTAGTTTTTCTTCTATTATAACATCCCTTTTTGCTTCTGATTTTGCATCCTATTTAGCTTCTTGTTTTGCTTTCCATTTTTATTCTACTATAATGTCATATTTTGATTCTTGGTTTGCTTCAAAATTGGCTTCCTATTTTTCTTCCAACTTTGCTTCTATTATAACGTCTTTTGTTGCTTCTGGTTTTTCTTCCCATTTACCTTACCATTTTTCTTATGTTTTTGTCTCCCTTTTGTTTTCATTATAACATATTTTGTTGCTTCCAGGTTTTCTCCCCATTTTTCGTCTAGTTTTGTTTCTATTATAGCATCCATTATTTCTCCTCATTTTGTTTCGTATTTATCTTCCCATTTTTCTTCTATTATAACATCCTTTTTTGCTTCAAAATTGGCTTCCTATTTTGCTTCTAGTTCTACTTCTGACTTTGTATCGGATTTGGCTTCCTCTTTTCCTTCTATTTTTTCTTCCATCTTGCTTCCATTATAAGGCCATTTGTTGCTTCTCATTTTTCTTCAAGGTTTTCTCCCCATTTTGCTTTTAGTTTTTCTTCCATTGTAACTTCTAATTTTTCCTTTGAGTTTGATTCTACTTTTTATTCTAGTGCTGCTTCCAAATTTGCTTCCATTATAACACCCTCTATTGCTTCTCATTTTGCTTCCATTATCACCATTTGTTGCTTCTAGTTTTTGTTCTTGTGTTTCTTCCAATTTGATGCCTATTATGATGTTGCTTGTCATTTCCACTATTGCTTCTGATTTTTTTCCTTGTCTTTCTTCCAGTTTGACGCCTATTATGATGTCACTTGTTACTTCCACTGTTGCCTCTGATTTTTCTTCTTGTGTTTGTTTCAAGTTTTCTCCCTGTTTCACTTTCTTTTTTGCTTCCATCTTTTCTTCTTTTGTTTCTTCTCATTTTTCTTCCATTTTGACCTCTTTTTTTCTTCTAAAATTACCTCCATTATTACTCCTTTGTTTGATACTAGAATTGCTTCTATTTTTGCTTCCAAGATTACTTATGTTTTCGCTTTCATTGCTGCTTCATTTTTTACTTCTAAAAAGGTTTCTTATTTTACTTCTATTTCTTATTAATTTAAAATTTCTTATTTCAATAATTAAACCTATATTGACACAAGGAAGGTGGACAAAAAAAATATCTATAATTTAATTGAATTTGACAACATGCATCCTTAGTAGAAAATTAAAATCATCATATGTAACAAATATTCATCCAAAAATCATCGACCACTTTCAATATATATAAATTGACAAGTGAATACTGATAAGATCATCATATATAACTAAGACAAGTGAAATTCCAATATGCTAGTAGATCAAAAATATTTCAAAATGAAAAATGTCAACCAGATGACATAATTAAAAATGATATAAGTAAAAATGATAAATTATGTAACTAAAAATGATACAAGTCAAGATGATACGTATCGAAATGATATAAGTGAAAATGGTACATGTCAAAATGTATCAACTCTATAACATGGTACTGTAGGCCGTGAAAATGATACATATGATAGTAAGCATGAAAAGAGGCATTCTAACAATAAATAAGAAATCATCCATAACGCAATATGTATGATCATGAATGTCACTAGCTACTAGCATCAACTACCTCATCACCATCATCATCATCACAACCATAGTCATCATAAGCATGATCATCATTGTTACCATCATCGTCATCGGCTTTAGTGTATTTTGTACATGTGTCATCATCATCCTTTATCGGATGATATAGATAAGAGCCATCATAATCTGGATTTGTATCTTTATCACCATCTTCATCTTTCGGAAGACCCAAATTCTGAACAAAAAAAATTTATTTTATGAAAATTTATTATTTATGTAATGCAAAAAAATATGTTTCTATTATATATCTAATATGACAACATACAAAATGAAACCATAATCATATTACATGAATCAACAACTAAAGTGGACAGAAAGAAATTATCAAAAATATAGTTCTTAGAAATCAAACAGGAAGTTACTTTGTTCTACCTTTGCTGCAGGAACAGTCACATAACAAAGTTCCAATGGCTGAAGGAACGCTAGTCACAAAAAAAAATCTTGTTGAACCACAAAAAATGCAATTAATTTTTTTTTTATCTCGTGTCATGTCTTATGTCGACTTGTCTCTGAAGAGTAGAAAACAAAAAAACCATACCATTTACCATTCCACTCAACACTAAATCCACTTGAGTTTTTTTAGGTGAAACTCATACATGTACTTAAATACAAGAAAATCAATTCATTCGAGCCTTGTGTTAGGTAAAATGCTAAAACATAAAAGCAGAGGGGGGAAAAATCCACGTTATTTAAAACAACACAGGAAAACTAAAAGCAAAAGAAATCTTTAAAATTTGAAAATTCTCAAAAACACTTCCATTGTTGAATTTGGTAGTTAATTTGTAGTGGCTTAATAGTGTTTTAGGGTTTTGAGATTAGTTATAGTTGAAAGAAATGAAAATTAAAGAAGTGTGGTCCACTTTGAAGAAGCTGTAGATTGTAACACATTTCGCACACAAAAGGCCTAGGTCTCAGGGTTTGTAACCTTGTTTCTCTACTCACATTGTAATCTAGAACTATTAATGACTTTATAGTTTTTCAAAAGTTTATGAAGTATTGTTCATAGTTGTCTACATGATGGGCATTAAAGGATTTGAATTATTTGTTGATTAATTTCAGCAGAGTCATTTTATATGATTATTGTTAAATGTCATTTTGGTAAAGGGTTTCAAAGGCAATTTGCTTTTGTTTTATTGATGTTGGGTACGTATATTCTATGAAGCATGTCCAAAATAAATGGATTATATCAATATTGCATAGGGTTTCTTGAAAACATAATTTTTTATAATTTTTATTAGTTTATATTGTTTCATCATTTCAAAAATTGTGCAATTCTTGGTGATATTATAAGTAGCAAAGAAAATAACTAAAGTGTATAATTCTTTGAGAAGTGTCAGCATTTTAGGGTTTATAATACTTAATTATTCAAAATTAGTTTGCTTAGTTTTGTCCTCTTTCTGGATTCAAGAAGATGGCAGTCATTTTCCTCTGGTTGCGGGTTTTGTCAGAGAGGAGCAAGTGAGAGAAGCAGCTGGAGTAGTGGGGGACATGATTTATCAGAAGAATATGGTTGGTCATGCCCTTCTTCTTGCGGGTGCCCCTGGTACTGGAAAAACTATTGTATCTCCCAGGAGCTTGGAAGAAAGGTATTTAGTCCAATTGATGCATGAATAGTCACAAAATAGAGTTCCAATATCTGCAGTAATAGTCACAGAACAAAGTTCCTGTTGAAACACAAAAATACAAGTCATTTTTTTTTATCCCGCGTCATTTCTTTTGTCAAATTATTTTTCCCATGGCTATGGTCCTTTATGTATTTCTTAATTTATCAAGTGCCATGGTCTTATCAGTCTATATCAAAGACTTTTTCATTAAACCAAAATAATAATTAAAAAAAAAAAACAATAGAAAGAGCAGGTAATGGGATGAAGAAACAAAAATTAAAATGACCCCACCTCTACAAAGATCAAATAATTTACACCCAATATAAAAAAATAATACGTTTAAAAATGTATTAATTCTCTTGCCTTGGGTGTTCAAGTTAAGGGTTCTCCCTAAATGTGATTGCCTTGCAATTTTTATGTTGCGAATAACAACTCTCTCATTCCTCTTCTCTACATGTAAACCATGAATCAATATATATGTGAGGCCATTAGGAAGGAGAATAATTTTTTTATCTACATTCATACGAAACTCACCATTTTATATTCTTGTTTTGATTCTTCCATTTGCATGGTTACTTGTACCTTTCTATTTGTTTCTCACCAGTTTAGCTTCTAAGGTATTGGTTCTGATGTGGGCTTGTTCTGGTTACTTAGCTTTCAGACTATTTATATTGGAAGGAAAAATATTACCATTGAATATTATGATTCTCTTTAAGTCATTTTGGTTTATATAACTTTTAAATTTTTAAAATTGTTATTCGTTTACATATGTTCCCGCGATGTGTCCATTGGTTTCATTGTCATATTTTATTTACCCTAGTATATTTCTAGTTAGGGTCTTATTTAATGTTAGTCAAATGGTCATTGTTTCATACTTTTGTCTTACGACCATATATTTTTATGTGTTCTAGTATAACACCTTGTGAAATTTTCCCCTACACCGTAACTTACCCCTCATATTTTTCACACGCTTTACATTGTGTTTAATTTCTTCTGGCAAAAAATGTTGTGAGATTGCGACTGACTACAGGTAGTTTGGGGATCTCCTAGTTGTGCCCTTAATACTATTATTGAGCTTAATGGTTGGCGGTCATGAGACTGCATGGCGATCTTCAGGCTGTGATAAAGTACCTTGTTGCATCCTCAAAACTTGATTACACAGCAAAGACCTCTAGCTCACAAGGAAGAGACAATGAGCCATGTGTCACAAGTTGAAGATGTTAAAAGGGTAAACAAGTGTTGCATGTCACATCCTCATGGCATTTTTTTAAGGCAAACATTTGAACCCGTGAATTGATTTTTTTGATGACCGTCGTGGTTTCTCACATCCTCGCGATTGTTAGTGGGGAAAATTCTTTCCATCCATGATCTTGCGACGAAGAATGAAATGTTATGGAGATGTTTTGTGGGCCCCAGTTTTAGCCCGTAGGGAAGTGAGGATGTTACTTGTGGCATGCATATTATGGGTTAACATAATGGTATGTTTGTATGTCACGGTTTCGCAGGTTTAAACTACAATTAAGCTGGACAGGCGGCGAGGATGCGATGAAGAAAAGGTTACTCATGATGAGTTATTTGCAGCTTTTGGAAAAAAATTTAAGACAGTTGTTTAAGCTCATGGTTGGTGATAAGTGGTGACGTCTGACTCTTGAAATGTGGTGCAAATCAAAGAATCATTACACCTTGCCACCATTCCTTTTATGAGATGTTGTAATAACGAAGAATGTCAGCATGAAAATATTTCACTATTGTGAACTTCAATACATAGATTTCTTGTATTAGCAAGTTGTGGTAGTTGATTTGAATCTTGGAGGAATTTGATTTATAGATGACTGTAGATAAGATTGTGTGTATTCTTCATAAATTTTTCCTTTTGGGTAGATGGCTTTGTATGTTTTTGTGATGTTGATAGTGAGAATTGTCATGAGTGGCATTATCTGTTGCATGAGATTGAGACCAGGGAAGGCCATGTTCAAGGTATTTTTTAATGGAAAGGGCGAATGGAGGAATTTTTAACATAATTTTCCCCATGTCAGTGCTTATTGCCAAACCAGTGGAATTTTTAGAAGTTTCATAGATCTTTGTAGGACCTAGTGGTGTGGGCTTGTCTAAAACCTAGTCAACCTTGGAGAGTAGTCTCTCATGTCTCTTCTATAAGGGGATCTGTATAGAATCCTACGTTCCCCCTTACAAAAAGTATTCTCTTGCGTCTCTTCTAAGGGAGGAACTTGTTAGAATCTTGCATTAGTCTCGATAGGGGAATGGCTCAAGGGGACGACTCCAAATTCTCAGTATCTAACTTCATCATCTTATGCTTCTCAGGATCCAAATTATTCATAGTGAATGAATGAATGAAGGAATTATAGTACAATAGGGGCATGGCTTAGTTTATTTTGTGGGACCCAGTTTTATCCCATGGGGAAGTGAGGATGTTACGTGTGGAATGTATTTGATGGTTTCACACAATGGTATGGTCGCATGCCATGAATTTAGAGGATTAAACTTCACTTAAGGTGAATGGTTGGTGAGGATGCAACGAAGAAAAGGTAACTCGTGATGAGTTAGTTGCAGCTTTGTGATAATTTTTTAAGAAAGATATTTGAGCTCACGGTTGTGCGAAGTAGTGACACATGTCTGGAGAAATTCTTAAGGGAGGGTTGTCATGTGTGCTACCATGTGTGCCAAGATCGTGACTCTATACAATTCAGGTCTTTGTGACTACAGTTTGGGGATTTCATAGTTATAATAGATGCATTTCATATTAGAACTGACATCTGAAGGATGTTGTATTTTCTCCTAAAATGTGGTGTAGAAAAGAGAATCATTATGCATACTCGCCATTCCTTTTACAATATGTTGTGATAACCAAGAATTTTATCTTGAAAATATTTCACAACTGTAGACTTTAGTACAGAGATTGCTTGAATTAGCAAGTTGTGGCAGTCAATTTCAAGCCTTGAGGAATGTTATTTGTAGCTGACTGTAGATGTGATTGTGTACAATTTTTGTAGTTGTTCCCCTTTGGTTAGATAAATTTTTGTGTGCTCATGATGCTAATAGTGAGAATTGTCACAAGTGGCATTGTCTATTGCATGAGGTTGAGACTAGAGAAGGCCCTATTGCAAGAAGTATATAAGGATCATGGGTTGATGTTGCAATTTTCAGTTGAAGGGGTTTCTTAAATGGAAAGGAATAATGAAGTGATTTCTTAACCTAAAGGCCCAACCATCGGCAATTAATTTAAATCAGTAGATTTTTCTAGGATTTATTAGGTGTCTAGTCACTTAAGGATACTGCTATGTTTCTCCTGAAGAGCGGGGATGAGGATTTGGAAATGACTACAGGTCTTCATGATGTGGGCTTGTCTAAGCCTCTTTCTCCCTAGGATCTATCATCCCACGTCTCTTCTAAGAGGGGAGATGGTTACAATCCTATATTTTCCCTTTCCCTTGTTCCGTGTCCAACTTCTATCCCTACCCTTTCTCCAGATTTCTCTTCCCATTCCAAATATGTCTTATTTCCCTTCTCAGTTTCCAAATTCATCTTCCCCATCCCTTTCTCCAAGTTCATTTTCTTTCCCTCATGATATCCAAATTCATCTTCTACTTCTTCAGGAGCTAAATTCCAGAAGTGTGATAGCGGAATGGCTCATGGGAACAATAATATCATCAAATGCATATTTGAATAGACTTTGCATGGATTCTTTTCTTTTTTATTTCCTCCTATATTTTTCCAGGCGGTGAATGGTATATTTCCTTTATCTTCTCAAGCAATAGAAAATTCCTCAAGAAAAATATATTATCTTTCATAGAATGAAGCTTCTGGCTCATATCTTATTACTAAATTGGGCCAGTCTAAATTAGTTCCTTTTTTCACCAAACAAAAACCGTATTTTGGTTCCTCAGTCAAAGAGACAGAGAGAGAAACAGCTAAATAGAGAAAATAATACTAGAGATTAAGGATAAAGGGTGACTAAGAAAATCAAATCTTGAAGAAAAGACATGTGGAAAACTGGTTATTTCTCTTCTTCTTTGTTAATTCTTCTTTCTCCTCTTTTATTCTATTTTCCAAATCTTTTGAATTCTGCAAAAGCATGCAGAATGTTGTAAAATTTTAAATTGTCAAGAGTCAAGGCTCATAATAAGTAGCCAGGAATTTCCAAAGTGTAATATCTCATATTTATTGATGTAGAATTTCATTATTGAGTTCTATCATATGGTTATCTCTAATTTGAAGTGTTAAAAACTTTAAAGTTTAAACGATCAAGGATTATTCATACTTTGCAGACATATTTTATGTCATGTATTCCATTTATTATTGCCTTCTGTTCCAGGAGCAATGTAATTTTTTAAATAAATGAAATGATAATTGTATGTCTTCAAATGGATTACTAAGAATGGTTATGTGATGTGCATATAATATTGGTGATCTTGTTTTCAAAGTGAGAAGAAAAATCCCTATAATTTTGTGTGAGTAATGGTAGGAGTAACACAATTGTATTCTCAGTGGTTTTTGATGTTAAATGGATTGATTGTTCAAGTGATGAAATAAAACTCCCACTCATATGAATTTGAGAATTATCCCCATTTTTGAATCTGAATCTAGCTGATAAGATAGATTTATTATATGTGCATACTTAAAAGTATTAATATCCTCCTAAGTCTTATTGAACCTTGTTGAGTTACATTATCTTGTCTTCAATCTGTGGATAGTGCTTCAATTATGACCTAAGTTTCTTAGGATTGAAGGTTTCAAGTAAAATCTCTAGTAGTGTTTAATGCATCTCCACATGATTCAAGTCATATTAACACTAAGTGTTGTGAGGGTGTAACAAAATGCTCATTGCACTCGCAGCAAGTGGTCACGAACTTGTGAGCTGGCCTTTAGCGATTACAAAGAATACCACTTGAAATGTTATAAGTTGAACAAGGGGTCCATGCTATTGGCTTGAAAAAATGAGTCAATAGGGCATGTCTACGTCTCAGTCTAGGTCCACAAAAATCTTATTCAATATACATGCTACAACGGACCTAGCTTGAAGTGAATTTGGGTCAGCAAAAAGTTTGTTCAATATACATGCTACATTAGACCCAGC
This sequence comes from Thuja plicata, assembly GCA_018584345.1. Lineage (NCBI taxonomy): Eukaryota > Viridiplantae > Streptophyta > Pinopsida > Cupressales > Cupressaceae > Thuja > Thuja plicata. The sequence continues at coordinate 1,006,696 of MU224050.1, read as the reverse complement.
TTGAAATGAATAAGGTTTTTAAATCCTTGTCAAGTTGGTTTTTGTTTCCCTTGAGGAAATATCTCCAACAAGTCCAATGGTTGTAGGAACATTCACAAAATAGAGTTCCAATGGCTACAGGACCAGTCAGAGAACAAATTTTAAATGGTTGTGGGAGTATTCCTCAAGGAAAGATCTCCAAAAATTCCAATGGTTGTGGGAACAGTTTGAGAAAAAAATTTCAATGGTTGCAGGAGCCATCCTTGAGGAAATGTCTCCAACAATTCCAATGGATGCAAGGACAGTCACTGAATAGAGTTCCAATGGCTGCAAGAATAGTCAGAGAGAAAAGTTTCAATGGTTGTAGGAAAAGTTAGAGAAAAAAGCTCCAAAGGCTACAAGATAAGTCATAGAACATAGTTCTAATGCCTGTAGGAACAGTCACAGAGCATACTTCCAATGGCTGCAGGAATAATCAGCTGCTAAAATTAAAAATAAATACTGAACACAAAAGTAACTAAACCAAATGAGTGTAATTTCTTGCCAAGTAGGACCCCTTTGATGAGTCTTCCAAAATATTAACTAAGATGGAGAAAACTCAAGTATCATTCTATTTATCAAAGTGTTGTTACAACATGACAGAAATATGATAACTTTGAATTGCATATGACAATTTTATATACATAACTACTTTACAATAATATTCATTGAATCTCATACATAAGAGTAATATAGAAAGATCACATATCAAATTGATATCAACAAAAGGATTTATGAATAGGTTCATTCCCAAAGCTAAATAAGTTTAAGAAAGCACTATGAATAGAATCAGTTACTAGGTTCTAAACCCCATAATAATACCTACTAGGAACTATAACCACCTGAATTTGATCTATTCCAACTATGGACCCTATTTTCCCTAAGTGTGATCATACCCCCAATTATGTCCAAACGACCCTATTACTGCTTGGCATAATTCATTTTTTTCATCAAATTTAATGTCCTAGGGGATTTTTATCACTGAATTATATTAACTATTATAGCCATACAATTTAAGTCAATTCAAACCATTTAAATCAAAACAAATTCAAACATGGCTATAATATTTAATTATAAAGGAATTAAATAAATCCCTAAATCAATTGTCTACTTGCAAAATAACCCATTCCCCTAGCCTATTTAATTTAGTTAAAATGGCTATAGTCCCCTTAATTATTAAAAATCAATAAAATGCTTAAATAATTAATTCCTATATTTTAAATGAATAAAATAAGTTTAATTCATTTCATTTATATTCCCTTAAACCCCAACCTAACCTATCTCAACCACTTCTACCCTGGGTTCTAACCCATCTCAACCTATTCCCCCCATGTTAATCTAATCCTCATTCTAATTCTAATCCTAACCCACCTCCTAATGTTGTCACATTCCATTAAGGAATGATTAACAACTCAACCCACTTGAGAAAGTCAACTTTCTCAAGCATGACTTCTCTAAGGA